>CAXKWD010000003.1:167082195-167433465 GCA_964059195.1 Ectobius pallidus
AAAAACAGTATACCCAACTGATAGTTGAAGCTCATTCTGAAAAATGGCAGAAGCAATTCACTGATTTTGCATGTGATGACAAGGACACAGTTGCACTTGACGAGTTTTTTTTATACACTAATTGGAAATGACAAGAGATTTGATGATTTATGGTTTGTCATAAAGCTGTGCTTCATTTTATCGCACGGTAATGCCTCGGTTGAAAGTGGCTTTTCCGTAAACAAATGTCTCTTAGTTGAAAATTTGTTAGAAGAATCTCTGGTGGCTCAACGTATCGTATTTGATGCTGTGAAGAGTATGGGTGGATCAAAAGAAGTGACTGTTACAAGAAGTATGCTAACTTATGTGAGAGCTTCCAGGAGAAGATATCAGGCTTACTTAGAAAAGAAAAGACAGATAAATGCTGAGGAAGATTATCTTTATAACAGAGGTCTGACAAATGTTCTTTTTGAGAGTCAGGGAAATTAGTAACTTTGGTCATGGAAAGTCAGGGAAAAGTCTGGGAAATTTGTATCAAAATTTGTGTATACACCCTGTATCAATTGCATCTTCACAAGTTGCTATAGAAGAGTGGATTTCTTTTAATGGTACATAGTATATAGACTGTAGCAAATCTAAATTTAAGAAGTCTATTAAGGTTGGTTGATATTTATGACCAAAATGCCTTTCAGCCGGATCTTGGCTTAATTTGGCTGTTAAAACATACTTGTAGCCTGATGACCAAAGATATTCAGCCAAATGAAGGTTGATATAATTTTTTTATAAAAGGGGGACAATTTTAAAACACTGGGGGGGGGGGGGAACCCTGGAACAATTCAAGAAAGGAACAAAAATTTCTACTACAAAATTTAGTGAAAAATTAAAATTTATTTTATCTCATGCATACAAATGATTTCAAATGGCTTAAATTTTTTCTGTAGACTGCTGTAGATAGTACTTTATACCGCAGAAGTCTGTGCCTCGCCATTGTATCTTTTATGATATTTTATTATAAAAGTCAGCGCATGATACCCCATCAAAGTGAGTTTTCACTATCAGCAAGGCTTTCACAGTTACAATTTTCATTCTGTTTTCTCATCTGACCACAAGAAGTTCTCTAGAGAGAAAACTTGTTCTACAGCAGCATTTGATGACTCAACTGACAGATAAAACTCTACCGAAGATATATTTTTTATGTTTATGTTTCTAATATTGAAATGGGCAAACATTTTACACAATTTTTCATAAATACTTTCATTGTTTCTTGCAACACTGTCTTCAATTTCACTTTTTTAAGCAGTTCTGTAAGCTGGACAATTCATCAAACATTTTATCTTCATCAGCAGAAAAATTTGGTAGCATCCAATACTTTTAACAAAGCACAACAATCCTAAATATTCTTCTATTTCAGCTGCTCCTTTTAAAATCACCTAATCATAAACTATAAAGGGCGTGAGAAGTGATACACCATTAATATATTCAATGCAAACTAGGAACAAAGGTATGTAGTATAAAATGCAGTGGCCAAGTGGACTCACAAAAATTGGAAAATTTTAGCGTCCCCATAGAACTCTTGGGACAGCTGGACATTTTTCCAAAAAAAGGGACTGTCCCAGGAAGAATGAGGCGAATGAACATCCTACCCACGCGCGATTTCTTGGGCGCTCAGCTCCCTCGTCCTCATTCGGTAGGTTTCATTCAATTTCGTAGGTAGAGCTGACAACATTGAAACACGAAGTATACTATACACTCTGACATCTAGTGGCTTCAATACTAAGCTTTCATTCTGTCTCAGGATCCTTATTTATTTATTTATTTATTGTCATTATCCTTTCTGACGCATGAAATTGTTATGGGGAAAAATACAATTTTGCAAACTGCTGATTTCACAAACACGTCATTGTACATCCAACACTTCCTCACCTCTTTAAGAATTCCGCATGTGCTAATTTCTGACACTCCCATGAACCCTGATGTCAATTTCATGGACTGAAAGTTGAGCGAACTTTTCACAAAACATTTTAAATACTTTTAAAATTAGGCCTATAGTTTTCTCCTTTTAGATGCCTTACCTCTCTTACGTTTTACAACACGAAATGGTGAAGCATGTTCTGCTAAGACTCTTCTTTATGCTTAAAATTAGTCACCCAGTGTAAAAATATTGAGCCTATATTATATAATATTCTATTCCCGGAGGAAAATGACTTCTTTAATAACCGAACCCTTATGACGTGTAATTAATTGTTACGCAATACCGTCACCACGTTATATTATTGGACTGCATTAAAATCATTGTATATTAAATGTCACTACATAAAATAGCAAGGATGATTAATCTGAAGTAATTATCAAATTAGGCATCCCATTTATTGTTTGTCCACATACCTCACACTTACGCTGTTGATGTGCGTTTACCATATGCGCGATTCTGCTGAAATGTGATTTCTTTGGTTGACAACACTGCAGAAAGACTGGCGGAGTAGCTGTGTTTTCTTCCCCCGGACCCTCACTTCCCCGTAAAACCAGCGCCCAAGAAATTGCGCGCGGATAGTAATGTATTGTCTCATCATATTGAATGTCGCACAATATGTAGCTAAAAATTATTAGTCTAATACCTACTCGTGCAGCCAGCCAGTGACAGCTTGGGCAGTGATGTCAGAGCTAATGCAGTCATGCGGCAGGAGTGCTGAACTGCGCAAGTTCCACCACTTAACATGTCCTGGAGCCAGTATAGATCCCTGTGGAACTCCACAGTTTATGGATCGAATATCAGAAAATTGGTTATTTGTACTAACAAACTATGTCATATAGAATGGACTTAATTAAGTTTAACTCAACGTTATTAACGCCATAGTATTGTAACTTCTTAATCATCAGTTTCTGATCTGTGGTGTCAAAGGTCTTAGTTAGATCATGATAGTTAGAGATAGTAGATTCTTATTTTCAAAAGCTGTAATAATCCTTTTGACTACATATTCTGAAGATAACACTGTGGACTTTCCTTCCAAAAACCCATACTGTTTGGGTGATATTATGCCTCTTAGATATTCCAATAACTGTTATGTATCCAAGATTCAAAGACCTTGGATAAAATTGGTACCAAACTTATTGGTCTATAACTAGGCGGAATGTTCTTATCCCCCTTTTTGCAGATTGGAACAACTTGACTTATTTTCAAGCAGTGAGGGTAAATTGCTTACTTGAAAACATACATTATTTAAAATTGTTAAGGGTGCTAGAATAAACAGGATAATCCTCTTAACCAAGTAGTTGGACATGCCACATTATTGCTCCATGAATTTGACAAATTGTTTGTTACACTGTATACCTCTTCTCTGGTGATTAGTTTCTATTTCAAACTCGTGTAACGTTGTGGAGCATTTTCGCGTAAGTTCATGGCTTTTGTTATATCTATTTGACAAGTATTAACATTAACATTAACTGTTCTTGTAGAATGAACACACAAGACGTTGCAAAAATAACATTCAAAAGTCTGTGGTAGCCCTCATCACCACTGAAACGAGACAATTGATATTGTTTGACCAGGCCACCATTATAGACAATTCCTAAGTCAGCTAAAGGAGTATTTTCTATTTTATGGAATCCGAAGGTTCTTTGCCACACTTACCTGAACCTGCCATTCAACCCTATTCTGTGGTAACTCCATCCAACCATCCCTCGCAAATCCTACTTCCCTTAAATCTATCCTAATATTGTCCTCCCACCTGCGTCTAGGTCTTCCAAGTGGTCTATTCCTTTCGGGTCTCCCCATCAATATTTTTTAAAGATGTCTTTCTTCCCCCATTCATGCAATATGTCCAGCCCATTTCATCCTCCGTGATTTAATTAGCTTTACTGTATCCTGTGATGAGTACAGGTTATGAAGCTCATCATCAAGCAGTTTTCTCCAGTCCCCATTTTCAGTCTTAACATAATCGGAAGATACTTACTTACTTACTCAATGGCAATAGACAATTCCTAAGCAAGCTAAAGGAATATTATCTGTTTTATGGAACCTGAAGGTACATTGCCGCGCTTACTTGAGTCCGCCATTCAACCCTATTCTGTGCTAACTCCATCCAACCATCCCTTGCAAATCCTACTTCTCTTGAATCTATCCTAATATTGTCCACCCACCTACGTCTAGTTCTTCCAAGTGGTATTTTTCCTTTGGGCCTCCCAATCAATTTTTTGAGATATGTCTTTCCCCACCATACACGCAACATGTTCAGCCCACTTCATCCTCCGTGATTTCATTACCCTTAAGCCGCGTTCACACCTGTGCAACACTTCGTGCGTACAAGAGGCATGCGCCTGTCACGTGGAGATGCAAGCCGGGGCATGCAACGGTGCAAGGTGAGGCATGCGTGGAATCTTTGCGCACGGACCACCTTGCGTCGGCGCACGTAGGCGCAACTAGCTCCCCATTTGAAACGGGGAGACACGTGCAACAGTTGTGCGTGTTCCAAGGTTCTGTTCTGATTTTTAATGATGACGGAGCGGTCTAATGAAAGTAATATTGAGTTCGTGGAGGATTATCGCTCTTGTCCATGTTTGTGGATGGCTAGCTCCCCGGACTACAAGGACAGAACAAAAAAGAGCGATTCCTTGCAGTTTCTAAGAGACAAATATGCTTTGGGAACAACGAAAGCGGTGCTAAATAAAATAAAAGGCCTCCGATCATACTTTCGTAGAGTCCACAATGAACATCTCTCAAAGAGGAAGAGTGGGTGCGGAATGGATAATTTTATATTATTATATTAATATTAATATATATTTATTGTTATTAACATTAACTTTTAAAGAGAGGTAATCAATGAAAACAATCAAATCCACATTGTCAGTCATTATTAACAATTAATATTAGGATAAGGTGGTACATTTTTGAACATGGTACAATTCTGAATGAACTAAGATTTTTATCCATTTTTGGGTTGCAAACGTAAATTATTATAAATTAAGTTATAAATTATTATTATAAATTCTTAAATTATAAATTAATATATATTATTATAACATATAAATTATTATTCATAAATTATTTATATTATTATTTTCCATAATAAATTATTTAAAATAATTAAATTATTTTATAGCATTTATTATTATATAAATTATTAATTATTAATATAAATTCACGATAAAGTGAAATATAAAAGTTTGACATTCATACCTCTTTCAGCAGTGGTATTATTTCAACGAATAGCCCTTTTTAGGCTTTTTAAACAAACGAGTTTAGCCGTCTTAATAAAACATAATAATGGACATTAATATAACACCGAAAATTGTATTATAATTTTGACAGAGTTTTTATATATTTTTTTTTTCAAAATAAATAAGTAACTATTTCTTATATTGGCACTCGAAAAATAGCATAAACAATTGAGATATTTACCCTTTTTAATGATATAATAATTATTCAATACCCACTCAATTAACTTCCTACCTACAAAAATAAGTTGACTGAAATTGTTCCTTTAATATGCTTCTTTGTCGTTGGTCGGCAAATTGTTATTTTAAAGTTGAGACGACAATGGATTATTTGCACATTTTACGCTTCTTACGGTTTCGTCTTTGTCGCAAAATAACAACAGCTGCATCAGCATCTAAATCCAAAGCGGACATTTCATCTGCGCACTTCTACCAGGTGTGAACAGAAAGAGGCATGCGCCTACAATAATGGAGCCGCAAGAGACTAGGTGCATGCGTGAGCTTGCACCGTTGCATGCGCAGATGCACTGGAGAGGCACGGCAACTAGGCGCAAGGCGCACAGGTCTAAACACGGCATTACTATATCTGTTGAAGAGTACAGGTTATGAAGCTTGTCGTTATGCAGTTTTCTCCAGTCCCCGTTTTCATCTATCTTAGGCCCAAATGTTTTCCTAAGCACCCTGTTTTTGAACACACATATTATTCCCGAAGAATTTAAGCGACTATGTCTCACATCCATATAATACAACTGGCAGGATAATTGTCTTATAAATTATTATTTCTAGATTTCTGGGCAGAGAACAAGAACATAAGAATTTCTGAACTGCATAAAAACAGGAATTTCCTGATTTGAGTCTACACTTAATATGTCTTAATATTATTTGCATCTGTAATTATTGCTCCCAGATATTGGAATTTCTCAATTTGTTCAAATGATTTACCAGCTTTTCTAATATTTTGTAGCACATTATTTTGATGTTTCATGACCATGTACTTAGTTTTTCTGTATTAATTTCCAATCCAACATTCCTGCAGACATGGAAAAGACTTTCTGCATTTCTCTTGATGTGTGTTTGTGTCATCGCCCAACACACAAACATCATCTGCATAAGCTAAAATCTGATGACTGCTGATATAAGTTTCCCTACCTTCAGTGGCATTCCTAGGGTTTGGGCGGTCCGCCCCGGGCCCCACTTACTATGGGGCCCCCCAGTGATGTCCCACCCTATATAAAAATTAATGTTCCACCTTTTCTTTACTCATCGGAATTTTTGTGTTAAATAAAAATATAGCCTATTTGACGTCTTACCAATAAAAAGAAATTGACTCCAGTTACCAATATTTTGGTCTCAGGTTCATGAGTCGGTCGCGAGAAGTTACTAGGAGATGTGCAGTTGGCTACTGCTCTGAAATGTATCATTTAACTGATGAAAAGTAGAAAATGTCCTGATTTCATTTAACATTGACGGAAAAATTTAACAATGAGTTCACGAGACGTTTGAGAGAGGCCTCTAAAAGATGCGCAATGGGTTACGTGCAGAAGATCTATCATTTAATTGAAGAAAATAGAGCAAGTCTTAATTTATAAATTAACTTAACAAAACATTGTGTATGATAGCCTTTAAACAGTTCAAATACTTTCAAGATTCAAATCCAAACTTATGTTTAGCACTAAAGGTGTTTTTAGCTATTTGCATTTCAGTTGCAACTTGTGAAAGAAGTTTTTCAAAACTGAAATTAACAACAATGGACTAATGGACAAAATTAGTTATAAATCGAGAACAATTTGCCTATAAAAATAAAATTTCATGAGACATAATTTTCTGATGAAGAAGAAATAAAAAGACCATTTTAAACGTGACTATTATGTATTCTAAATTAACATAATCCAGATTTTGCTAATTTGTTATCTGATTCTCCGACTAAAATTAAAACTGTTGTTACTATAAAATTTTGTTAGCTTTTGTATTTTGTCATACTTAAACATAACTTTTTTTTTTCATTTGATTACTTTTTAATTATGCACACATTTGGCTACAGAAACTAGACTAGATACACCTTTTCTGATGACAGATTCTGAAAGCTTAGGTTCAAATTGCTCAGTATAGTGATTTTTAGGCAGATATATTCCATTTCAGATATTCCACCCAAAAGGAACATGCACAATTTACGAGTGTGAAAGGTGGACAATACACCTTTTTTTTTAAAGGGCCTCAGCACAGAAACCCTTAGGAATTTTGGCTAGAATTTGGCAATTGTTCATTATATATGTCAAGGTACCAGCACAATTTTTTTTAGTCAAATCTGAGTCTGTCTCCATGGGAGATTTCAAGACTTTGGTTGAGTTCATATGGAATGACCCCTGCATGAATTAATTCGTAGAGCAAACCATGCACTTTGAACATTCAAGGTTGAAAAGTTTCTGGCATTGCAGATTCTTCCTAAATTCTTTCCTCTTTGGCTGCTTCTCTCGAGCAGTTGGTTGCATTGCTGTCCTTGAGACAGTTTTTTGTTATATTTTTCAATGAGTTAAGAATGGAAGTTATGAAAATGTTAATAAAACAATACATTTATATTGAGAATTTGTCATTTTTCCTTTTTTTGTTTGAAATTGTTTAAAAACCTGGGATATATCCATTTTTGCATTATGCTGACTATTTTGTGTTTCAAAAAACTTTTTTGAGGGTTTGGGGGGAGGTTATAAAAATATTGAACAAATTTTTGGAAAGACAAAAAATATGAAAGTGAACAAAATAGTGTATATGGGTGATTCTTCAAATACGGGAAAATTTGGAGTGTGTAAAATCCAAATTTTTTACCTTGTTTAAAAAATCTCAAAAAAATCACAAAAATACTGAAGGGGTTACTTGATTATAATATGACACCAGCAGAGCTTAAATGTTTATATTTTTATTTATTTTAATTTCTTTATTTTTTTAAAGCCATGTGGATGACATCCGTGTACATGTGGATGGCAGAAGGCCACATTAATGACTAACTTTGGCAACAATCTGCTTTTCTTTATGTGATTTCATATTTTTCTCAGCATACTTCAGTTGATTTTGCATCAAATTTGCAAATTTGTGTGCATACTCCAGAATTAATGTAATTTTAACAAGACTGTGTTTTTATGGTTTTGGGGGAGGGGGGAATCAAGCAGAAATTCATTTAATCAGTTTTAAGATCTTAAGTACAGGTCACAGACACCGCAAACACAATAGTATCCTACATTTATCATCTACATGACTTGAGAGTCATCCACATACCCCTTCATGAGACATGTGGATGACACAAAAATCAGGCATGTGGATGACAAAAAAAGGAGTTTAAGTGGTCTCAGCAAGCCATTTCTAAACCTCTGTAGGCTCAACTTCAGTCAGGTACTTTGAATTGGAAGGTTTATCATAGTGCATAATGAAAATTAATAAATATTCACTTTCTGCCTACTTTCTAGAAGCCATGTTAATGACTGGGAATAAAAACGTTTTCCTTGAAAATGATACAAAGTCCTTTGTTAATCCCAAACTGTTTGTAAGCAAGCAAAATTCAACCTTACAATTCAACCACAAGCTGCCCTGTTGGCTTTCTACCACTGTTGCCAGTTTTACAAATTTCTCATTTCTGCAGAAAAAATTCCATTCTTTTCAGCCATGTGGATGACCAAAAAGCCTTGGGATATTCTTTATGTTCATTAGGTGGGGTGACAATTTTATTTCATTTTATTTTTTAGGGGTTAATATTCTTCACCCATTCATACTCATTGACAGGAAAAAAGTTGAAAAGGAAATAACATTTTGTTTTATGGAAAAATGCATTAGAATATACAAAACCGAGGTTTGGGACAGGGCATGTGGATGACATTTCATTGAATTAAATTCGATTTTGGAATATCAGAATTTAAAGTTAGTGACATTTCAAACTGATAGTTGTAGTATGGAAGTAGTAGAAACAAACTTTTATTTTAATTTTTTTTTAAAGTTGAATTAGAAGGGAAATATCACTCCGGAATGCAAATTTTCCCGTATTTGAAGAATCACCCATATGCGATCTTAATGTTTAGAATGAAAGCAAATCAATTAATTGCCTCCCATTCAAAGATAGTTTCAATAGTCCTGTGACATTACCAATGACCTAATTAAAAGAGCCTTAGTCTCTACTGGTGTCCCGACTATCTTGGAACCAGTTGGCATTAGTCGTACAAATAGTAAGAGACCCGACGGATTGACCTTGATCCCTTGGGTCGGGGTAAATCATTTTTATGGGATGCAACCTGTGCTGACACATTAGCTTCATCACATTTATTAGGTACTTGCAAAAATCCTGGCTCTGCTGCGATTTCTGCGATTGAAGTTGACATAGTTGACCAGTACTATTTTGTTGTTTTTGCTGTCGAGACACTTGGTCCATGATGTGCGGAAGCCAAGGAGTTATCTTCAGAGATAGGTAGAAGACTTGCTGTTGCAACAGGGGATCCTAGGGCTGGCGAATATTTGAGGCAACGTTTCAGCATTGCCATACAAAGAGGGAATGCCACTAGTATCATGGGAACCTTTCCTCAATCTTCAGACCTTGATGAAATGTTTTTCTTTTAGTTATTATTATGTATCGTAATTCATTGTATTTCTTTCCTGAATTTATATTTTAATTAAACATTTGTATTTTCCCATAAAAAAAAATGACAAAATTGGATAACTTTTATATGTGGAAAATATGAGTCTGATACCACCAAAATAAAATTTATATGTATATAATTAAAGGCAGGCCACACAGTAGCATGTTGATTATGTTATAAAGATTTTTCCTGCATTGTTGATCTATGATTAAGACTAATATTTATGGCTGTTCACACACTGAAACATAGTGATGATATGAAATGTATGAGATCCTGAATAATCTCATTCAACCAGATCTGAGAGTTTTAAAATGGTATGTAAAATATATTTTCAAAAATTAAAAAACTGAAGCACCCATAACTCTTCTTTAAAAACTTGAATTGTTCAGGTGGTTCAGAATGGTAGAAAAATAATCATAAATAAATATGTATATATACGTATACATACATATACATACATATACACAGTGCATGCCGCTTATTGTGATCACTTCAGGATGCAGCTAATCTGATAATATTAACCGATTGATAACAGTAGCTGAGAAGGAATTAAGTAAGGTTATTTATTCATATATAAGAAAATACACTACAGAACAGAATTTAAAATATTTATTCATAAAATATGTAACTGTGAATCATTGGACCACTCATAGGCTAATACAGTAATAAGCAAGAACTTTTTAATCAGTAACAAAGTTTTTAACTTTTTTACTTTCCTTTAGGAGTCCATTAACTAAAACTCCATGCTCAGTTACGAGTGTTTTTGGAAGTCTATGCTGATCTTTGGTGAACACCTCGTAGCAAAACATCTATCACCTCTCTGTTTAAGTCTCTTCATTTTACACTAGCCATCACTGCATGTCAACACTGTTACCTTCATAAATCAAAAGCTGAAGCTTAACTGTGGGGTGAAACATGTTTTATTGCTTAAAAGAGAAAGTTATGTAATGCCACCCCCTCGAACTGGTCATCCTGTGAGCTGGGAAAAGAATTGCTACCACCAGTACAACACAATACAGTTGAATTAAAAATGAAACCCTTAAAACCAAATTTTGAATGATGTACAGTACTTGGGAATAAAGCTGCAAAACAAAATGTGATAACATAAACCGAATGTTTGATAACAATAAACAGCATTTTTTCAATGTATCAGTATTAATCTATTAATCCATATGGGACTTCATTGATAACATTATCTGTGATTACATTAAGCGGTATTCATATATATATACACATGTATATGTATATGTGTGTGTGTTTTGTACATCAGGTGCTACTGAACACTGTATATTGTTGCATTAATAGGATGTTTGCTGCAAGGATGCAGCTAGAGGTAAACCTGTTTGTTTGATACTGACAATTTTGATCTTTTCTTAATTCAGATTATTGAAGAAAATGTTTATACTAGATTATGGGAACTAAGCTTAAAATATTTTAATAGATTAAAGTTTCAAGGTATGACTGCCTTGTGTAGAGTATTCATGATTTATCTGGTTGAAAGAATCTGTTTATGAAGAGTAGTGAACTTGCATGAATTAGAACGTCATTTATAAATTATAATAAATTTTATACTGCATTCACTTTTCAGATCGTTGACATTTTCATGGAACAAAATATGGTTCAACAGTGTACTGCATTCCTATTAGATGCCTTGAAAAATAACCGTCCATCTGAAGGTCCACTTCAAACGAGACTCCTGGAGATGAATTTGATGTCGGCACCACAAGTTGCAGATGCTATTCTTGGAAATCAGATGTTCACACACTATGATCGTGCCCATATTGCTCAACTTTGTGAGAAGGCTGGCCTCTTGCAGAGAGCTTTGGAACATTATACAGGTAGGAAAAAAAGTGTATTTATTATTAGACACAACAAGGAGATGAATGGAAATGGATTCCAACTTTATGTTTATTTTCCAGTGTTTTAAAACTTCCTTTGTATAAGATGCATCCAAAATTTAACACAATTTGTTAGGGAAAAAAGTTTTTCATAACCAAATGTAACTTTGAACTGGATATTAATGGGATAGCCAGCACTTGCATATATACTATTTTCACTTTAAGTTCAAAGGAGATGTAAACAAACTCTAATGTACCACTCCGCCGAGCATGTGACAATACCACGTGGAGATTTACCTGCCACGGAAAGAAACTGAATGAGGATTTGGTATATTCCGGTGTTCTCAATAGTATTGTATCTACTTTCAAAATGATTTTTTATGACGTGCACCATTGTTGAAAAATGTTATTTTGCAAAGATCAATACATCATAGAGAAGTAGTGGCTCCGGTCATGAAAACCACCATTAATGGCCATGGGTGTTGGCATGCTGACCACATGCCCCCCAATCCTGGCGTCTGCCTACAGTAGATATCCTTTAAGTTCTTCTCTGATCTTGAGTTGAACTAATTTCGCCGCCTCGATGATTTTATTCCCCAGTCAATCTTCCATGCCATCAAGCCTTCTAAATATCTCTTCCACGTTGTCTTCTCTATCGGCCAGGCCTGGGTTCAGCTCAATTCCTCCAATTACTAAAAGCACCATAAGCAATGTTGCATGAACTAGCACATTAAGGCTTCTTTTCTCGCTTGCCCTTTCTTCTCAATCTTCCTTTCGGCCCCAAAGGAGCCAATTCTGGCTCTATACGCTATTATATCAACACCCATTATGTCGCTTTTCCTCAAGCATTTAGCAGCACCTCTTACACACTTCCTCTTTTCATCATTGCTTACTTAGTACTCCCTGTACGTCATAAGTCCGACTTGTTTGTGTCAGAAACTCAACTTAAGACGAGATTAAAGTTCGACTTTGATATAAGTATGACTTATTGCGACTATGAATACCGGCCTTAGAACAATACACTTACTAAAGGTTAACTTTAAACACAAAATAATAATAATAATATTATTATTATTATTATTATTATTATTATTATTATTATTATTATTATTACTGCTGCTACTACTGCTATTACTATTACTATTACTATTATTGTTGTTGTAAAGTTTAGCCGTTTTATGTTTCGTTTAAAAAAATTAACCGGTATTTTGAAAAATGGTAGTGAATTAGATATGTTTAGAAGATTTTAAAAATAGTAGCCATACCTATTACTTTAAATAAATGATAGCTTGTCTATGTGGCTCCTGAGAATATTTTCACGTCATATTTTGTCACTGTGCAACTCGGTGTGTTAAAAGATATGGATGCCGAAAAGCTCATCCATTTGTGGACCTTGTCATGGTACATACACCAACAGTATGCCATTAGAAGAAGAAGAAGATGAGTTTAAAATTGGTGACATCCAAGCAAAAGAAGTTGTTTAGGCACTCTTTAATCAGTGTTGTATATGTGTATAAATACTGAGTGTTCGGTAGATAGAAAAATATCACCCTTCCTCAGGGTTGGAAAAAAACATGTTTTTTTTTGTTTAAAACGTTTTTATGTGAACAATAATGTTGGTTGTTTTAAACGTGTTTTTTAAAACTTTTTTATGTTTACAACA
Organism: Ectobius pallidus; assembly: GCA_964059195.1. NCBI lineage: Eukaryota > Metazoa > Arthropoda > Insecta > Blattodea > Ectobiidae > Ectobius > Ectobius pallidus. The sequence goes on from CAXKWD010000003.1 coordinate 167,095,500, forward strand.
ATGTTGTTTGTTTAAAAAAGTTTAAATTGTTCATTTTGTTTAAAACAACCATTTTAATGTATAGGGCCTATTATATATATATATATATATATATATATATATATGTATATATATATATGTATATATATATATGTATATATATATATGTATATATATATATGTATATATATATATGTATATATATATATGTATATATATATATGTATATATATATATGTATATATATATATGTATATATATATATGTATATATATATATGTATATATATATATGTATATATATATATGTATATATATATATGTATATATATATATATATATACTAGCTTAAAAGACCCGGCGTCGCCCGGGTTTTGTATTTTGTAATTGGAAATTAACTAAAGAAGGACTTTCGAATTTCAAATTCTAGGTCCTTATATAGGCATTTATAATTTGAAATAGGAAGAACGACTTATTACACTCAAACTATTCCCTCAGAAAACGCTTGATATAGTTTTTTATGGCTCATAGAGGATCAAGAATTTTGCATCCCATCGCTTGTACAGTGTACAGCAAGCCTGGTAGAGGTTTAAATAAGAAGAAACAGAAATTCCTGTAACATAAAATTGTAATATCGAGGCGGGAAATTTCCCACTCTTATGTTACCATAAAGCCGTTTTGGGGATGAAATTAAACAGAAAGCATTATTACTTTCATACAATTCTCTCCAAAAACCTGCGATATAATATAATAATATACACATTACCATACCTCGTTTTGTTTTCTCTATGTCCAGGGTAGAGAAAGTTATGTGATTCCATTATTTTAGTGGATTTCATTCTGTAATATTTATTGATAACATGAATTATTTTGATAACTTCTCTTATTTGTCAAAAGTGCATTTCATTTGTTTTTTTCAAGCCCATCTCATACCATTTGGCAACAATATATTCTGTGATTTGGAATTGATAATTCTATGTAAAAAGGGATTAAGTATTTTCAAAAACATTTAATTTCTGGCATTTAGAAACAGAATTTTTCAAAATCCTTTCTTAGTGAGCACCTACATTATGAAACGAAGGTACTGTCAAAATTCCAAGTCTCTACCTGTTATAGTTTAGGCTGTACGTTGATTCCTGTCAGTCAGGACAAAGCCTTTTATATATATAGAGATATATATAACGTTTTAAACAAACTTTAAAAAAACACAAGCACTTGTTTTAAACATGTTTTAAACGTTTTGTTTTAAACATGTTTTAAACACTTGTTTTAAAAGTTTTGTTTTAAACACTTGTTTTAAACGTTTTGTTTTAAACATTCCAACCCTGCCCTAACTTACATGATTCCAATATTGGGAAAAAATAAACAACTAAACATTTGTGCTTTGAATTTTTCCTGGTGCTGGTAATATATGATATTTTCCCGGGCTACTAACCAGGTGGTGAATTGGATTAATTCCGACGTTTCGAAACCAAACTGAGGCTTCATTGTCAAGGAGAATGAAATGCCGGGATTAGATGGCGTGTATTTATAGGACTGCTGTGAATGGGGACATCCGGATTGGAGAAAGGATTTGTTGAAGACCAACCAATCAGGAAACAGATGGGTGCTGTAAGAACAGGAGGGAAAAATTAGAGAAGTAGAATCGGTCCAAATAAGGGCCAACGGTCAATAGGTAGTGAAAATAAATTATTATATAGGTGGTGGTGGAAACGAGAAAAAATTGGAAAAAAGGGAAACACGGTCCAAATGAGGGCCAATGTTTTTAATTACTCTGGTGGTTCATTGGAAGGTGTGCGGTTGGCTCGTATGGACCTGAGTGACTCAATAGCATGGAACCAGGCAGGGCTTAGTTGGATACCGCTGTCTCTATTCATGTTGTTTGGTTCCAAACGGATCTCCACGGCTTCCCTCACCACTCTCTCCCAGAAGTTTGAAGACCTGGCAAGAATAGCCGTTTCACCAAACTTGATACGGTGTCCCATGTTGATGGCGTGTTCCGCTACCGCAGATTTATCTGGATAAAACAGCCGGATATTACGGGCATGTTCCTTGCAGCGCACTTCCACCGTGCGCTGTCCAACGGTATGTCCAATGTATTGCTTGCCGCATTCGCAAGGAATGCGGTACACACCAGCTGTCTTCAGACCCAGGTTGTCCTTCACTGGCCGGATCTCAGCTGCTTTATCTTGGGAGGTGGTAGATGAATTGTTTTTATGTCAAACTTATGGAGGATACGGCTAATTTTCCCCGACGTTGCGCCCATGTATGGTATGCATGCTACGCGCCGGCTACCGTCAGGGGGTATCTTATCTTCCACTGCTGGACGCGGAGAAGCGGTCCTTTTCAGGGCCAATCTAATTTCATTGTTCTTGTAGCCGTTCTGGAGGAATATTCTCTTGAGATGGTCTACTTCCTCCGGTAAGTTGTTGCAGTCCGAAATGGCGAAAGCTCTATGAAAGAGAGTGTTAAGTACCCCTCTGCGCTGGGATGGATGGTGATGGCTCGTTCCATATGAGTATAGGTCCGTATGGGTCTTCTTCCGGTAGACAGCATGGCCCAAAGTCCCATCAGTTTTCTTGCTGATTAAGATGTCAAGGAAGGGGAGCTGTCCGTTCTTTTCTACTTCCATTGTGAACTGTATGTTGCTGTTTAATCCATTCAGATGCTGTAGAAATTCCTGTAGTGTTTCTTTCCCGTGGGGCCAGACCACAAACGTGTCATCGACGTATCTGAAGAAATGGGTGGGTTTGTGGATAGCTGTTTCTAAAGCTGCCTGTTCGAAGTGCTCCATATAAAAATTGGCTATGGCAGGTGACAGAGGCGACCCCATGGCTATACCATCTGTCTGTTCATAAAACTGGCCATCATATAGAAAACATGTGGAGGAGAGTGCGTGTCTGAAGAGGTTTATGATGTCAGGTTGAAAATGGGGTTGGAGTAGGTTCATGGCGTCATTGACAGGAACCCGTGTGAAAAGTGAGACTACGTCGAAGCTGACTAGGAGGTCTGATGGTGCTACGGTGATGTTCCGAAGGATCTTGACAAACTCTGAGGAATTTTAAATGTGATGTGGACATTTTCCCACCAAGGGCTGGAGCTGGCCGGTGAGGAACTTGGCTAGTGCGTAGGTAGGGCCCCCGATAGTGTTAATTATGGGTCTCAGAGGGACCTCCGCCTTGTGGATTTTCGGCATGCCGTACATCCTAGGTGGTACTGATCCATAGGAGACGAGTTTTTTCTTAGTGACCTTCGGAAGGCCCGATCTGTTAATGAGATTTGTTGTCTTTCTCTCCACTGATGTGGTGGGATCTCTGTTAAGTGGTCTGTATGCTTTGTCCTCTAAGATGGCTTGAATTTTCTGCTTGTAGTCTTAGAGGACGAAGCATACAGACCACTTAACAGAGATCCCACCACATCAGTGGAGAGAAAGACAACAAATCTCATTAACAGATCGGGCCTTCCGAAGGTCACTAAGAAAAAACTCGTCTCCTATGGATCAGTACCACCTAGGATGTACGGCATGCCGAAAATCCACAAGGCGGAGGTCCCTCTGAGACCCATAATTAACACTATCGGGGGCCCTACCTACGCACTAGCCAAGTTCCTCACCGGCCAGCTCCAGCCCTTGGTGGGAAAATGTCCACATCACATTTAAAATTCCTCAGAGTTTGTCAAGATCCTTCGGAACATCACCGTAGCACCATCAGACCTCCTAGTCAGCTTCGACGTAGTCTCACTTTTCACACGGGTTCCTGTCAATGACGCCATGAACCTACTCCAACCCCATTTTCAACCTGACATCATAAACCTCTTCAGACACGCACTCTCCTCCGCATGTTTTCTATATGATGGCCAGTTTTATGAACAGACAGATGGTATAGCCATGGGGTCGCCTCTGTCACCTGCCATAGCCAATTTTTATATGGAGCACTTCGAACAGGCAGCTTTAGAAACAGCTATCCACAAACCCACCCATTTCTTCAGATACGTCGATGACACGTTTGTGGTCTGGCCCCACGGGAAAGAAACACTACAGGAATTTCTACAGCATCTGAATGGATTAAACAGCAACATACAGTTCACAATGGAAGTAGAAAAGAACGGACAGCTCCCCTTCCTTGACATCTTAATCAGCAAGAAAACTGATGGGACTTTGGGCCATGCTGTCTACCGGAAGAAGACCCATACGGACCTATACTCATGGAACGAGCCATCACCATCCATCCCAGCGCAGAGGGGTACTTAACACTCTCTTTCATAGAGCTTTCGCCATTTCGGACTGCAACAACTTACCGGAGGAAGTAGACCATCTCAAGAGAATATTCCTCCAGAACGGCTACAAGAACAATGAAATTAGATTGGCCCTGAAAAGGACCGCTTCTCCGCGTCCAGCAGTGGAAGATAAGATACCCCCTGACGGTAGCCGGCGCGTAGCATGCATACCATACATGGGCGCAACGTCGGGGAAAATTAGCCGTATCCTCCATAAGTTTGACATAAAAACAATTCATCTACCACCTCCCAAGATAAAGCAGCTGAGATCCGGCCAGTGAAGGACAACCTGGGTCTGAAGACAGCTGGTGTGTACCGCATTCCTTGCGAATGCGGCAAGCAATACATTGGACATACCGTTGGACAGCGCACGGTGGAAGTGCGCTGCAAGGAACATGCCCGTAATATCCGGCTGTTTTATCCAGATAAATCTGCGGTAGCGGAACACGCCATCAACATGGGACACCGTATCAAGTTTGGTGAAACGGCTATTCTTGCCAGGTCTTCAAACTTCTGGGAGAGAGTGGTGAGGGAAGCCGTGGAGATCCGTTTGGAACCAAACAACATGAATAGAGACAGCGGTATCCAACTAAGCCCTGCCTGGTTCCATGCTATTGAGTCACTCAGGTCCATACGAGCCAACCGCACACCTTCCAATGAACCACCAGAGTAATTAAAAACATTGGCCCTCATTTGGACCGTGTTTCCCTTTTTTCCAATTTTTTCTCGTTTCCACCACCACCTATATAATAATTTATTTTCACTACCTATTGACCGTTGGCCCTTATTTGGACCGATTCTACTTCTCTAATTTTTCCCTCCTGTTCTTACAGCACCCATCTGTTTCCTGATTGGTTGGTCTTCAACAAATCCTTTCTCCAATCCGGATGTCCCCATTCACAGCAGTCCTATAAATACACGCCATCTAATCCCGGCATTTCATTCTCCTTGACAATGAAGCCTCAGTTTGGTTTCGAAACGTCGGAATTAATCCAATTCACCACCTGGTTAGTAGCCCGGGATAATATCATGTATAAACTAAACATTTATTTAAAGCAATAGATAGGCCTACTAGGTCTTATAATTTGTATTTTAATGTTTTATGCCTGGTTTATATTTCTTATAATGTACACTCATACCATGTTATTTTTGTAAGCTTTATAGCAGAGTTTTATGTGTAACGTTAACCTTTAGTAAGAGTTTTATTCTAAGAACTAGTTTGCTTGGCATCATTCTAATTGAATTATCATCTGCTCTCTTTTTTTGTTACAAAATATAATATATAGGTGTATGTAAAACAGAATTTCCAGAACTATGTCATACTTCATATCCTTCTATTTCCTGAACTATTAAGTCTACAGAAATATTCAGGTCAATTTTATAAGAACTTTTATCTAGTTTAATTTTGTGCATAAATTGTTTTTTTGCTAGAACCCATAGTTTTTTGTGCATTTTGGGAAAACTGTGAGAAACAACATTTAAAAGTGCCCACCACACTCTATCCATGGGGACTTTTACTATGTTCTTTAGGACACTTTCCCCCACATTTCTGCCCAAATTTCCAAACTACATGATTTTTTCCTCCCTATTCTCTCTATTTTTCATCTGTTGCCTCGACTTTAATGTATTTTCCATTACATGTACTGTGCTTGTACCATGATTGGATTTTTTATAAATACAACTTTAATGGTTGTGTAATATTTCTCCACTTGTTTCATGATGTAAATACACAATATACAGCTTATCTACAAAGATATATCCCCTAAATATAGAGAAAGTGCGATGTACGGTTTTCTTTCGAAATCTCGAAATTTGACCAAAACTTAAAATTGAATTAACTTTTGAACATTTGAAGACAAAATAACAAATGACTACTCATTTTAAAATGAATTTATTTCCCTCCAACTTCTTCCATGAGAGCATTGCTGTATACCTAAGGGCTGAAGTGGTAGAAGGCAAAGTGTGTCAAAAAGTGCGAGGCAAAAGAGCTTTTTTCGAAAATCTGCTATTTTCGCTGGTGGATATCCTGAAAACTATTGGGAATATAAAAAAATGCGTAGGATCAAACTTTTAGGAAATTCTGTCAGCTTGAAGTTTGTATTATAGAAACTTTTCCTCTACGATGCACCATTGTTTAGATATAAGAAAAATACCAGAGTCCTTCTGTGGGGCCCCCTGCTCACCCCCACCCTCTGGGACTTTTAGTATGTTGTTCAGGACACTCCCTCTGACAACTGCGATTTATTTTTTCTATTTTTCCTTCGTTGCCTGGAGTACAAGTGGAATTTACTACAGATGGCAAAGTGACATTTTGTCAAGATTGCCAGAAACATGCAAGTATTATTTACCTTTCTGCAAAAGGGGGAAAGTTTAAGAACCAATGAATAAATTTATTTTGTCCCTTGTATGGTTAGAAGGAGAGAAAAAGTAACATTCACATTATCTACAGCCAACCATAAAGCACTTTGTATTCATCCAATTAGAAGCATTGGATTCGAATCCCAAAAAGGCTATTGTCTACAGATACAGCATTAACATTTTTGCACTTAACTTCTCCACAGTTTTGTGATTTATTTTAATTTCACATGTGAAATGCAAGTAGAAGTCTCATTTGTGGCGGCACAAAGAAACTGATCTCACTACTGCTTTTGATTATTTAGGCTTTTACTTCCTTCAGTTCTATATTAGTTAAACAAGTTTTAAGCAAATTTAACTCAACAAAGAACTTAGACCTATTTTACTTCATGGAAAACCAAAAAAACATTGTTTTTTAAAACCTAAAAATCCAGTCCCTCTTGATTCTTTTTCAGGAAGACTCTGATCTAATTAAGTTCTTGAATACAATATCTTCTTCCAGTCTATCAAAATTCGTAAATAATTAGTTTTCAAATTTAATCATTAATTTTTCCGTCTTGATCATTTTCCCAAACAAGCGATGCCACAGTGAATTTTTCATTTTGGTTGTATGTAATGTTCCGTATGTGTTCTTTTAGTCTTGTATTGTAGAAGAGTAAAAGGACAGATGAACAATTTGGGGAAGAATTTATATTAAAAAATTTGAAAACTCATTGATGAATTTTGATATATTAGTGAACACAATTGGTTGTATAAATAAAACAAAGCCACTGCTACCTAGCCGTTGCTTATGAGAAGGTTGAGAATATAGCAACGGCTGGCTGTTTGAAATAAATAAAAACTTCCCCTCCCTGCGAAGCCGCGGCTCAGGCTACTGGTAGCAAGTGCTTGAACACCTGCATCCCATACCGCCCGGCACATGGCAGCTGTGTAAACAAACATGCCACTTGACTGTCTGTGACCGATTTAAAATTTAAAGTTCAGTATATAATGTATAAAAGTATTGAATTCAAAGAAAGAAAAGCTACTTTGGGAGAAAGGAAAGAGACAAGAGAGTGTGAACATGTCCTCGTAGTTGTTACATCTCTAGGCCTAGTATTAAAAGGTCCTGGGTTCAAGCCCCAGTGTCAGAGGAATTTTTATCCTACAGTATTCTCTAGTATTCATGTTTTATTAGAAAACCTTGATTTTAGGGCACTAAAAATTATGTTTAGGCTTGTAAATTAATGAATTAAGCATTTAACTAAAACAGTAGACAGATATAATTTTACTTAATTTTAATAAACAAAAGTTAACATTTTATACTAATAAGCACATTTCGATATTTTGCTTACTTGTACCGTCATAGAAACGTATTATAGTTTAACATTTTAAATAATACTTAACAGAGTAGGCAATTGTCCTAAAATCACAAGTATACTTAGTACCTATTAGGTAAATAATTAGGATATTTTATAATCTTAGCAGTTTTAATAGTTTGCTCTTGTGCAGACTGTACCACTGAAGAGTCTAAAAGCTGGTGCTCTACCCCGTTTCTTTCATTCCCTCCAAGTATTTATGTTTGTTTGAAGAGGGGGCATAGTCAAATTGATAGCAAGACAAACAAACCCGGATAAGCTTTTAAGGGTGTGAGATTTGTTCAGATCAGCTTATTTTGTCCCACATTAAATAGCTTTGTAAGAGGATGGAGTTTCCATTTTTATTTCAATATGTTTTGCTATTAGTAAAGAAGGTAGGTCTACATATATGTGTAGTTCTTTTATTAATATTTAATTATTTTCCATAATTAATTCATAAAATACGTTCGTTTTGAATCTACTTGCTACATAATAGATTTGAAGTTATTTAGTTTACAGCATTACAATTTGAAATAGTGTTAAAAGAATTATTCACGTTTGAAATATTTTAGTTCATATTGATAACAGTAAAATATGAGAATGTGTTATACTTATAATGATGTATTATTTCATGATTATTATTATTATAATAATAAAGAAAAGTAACAAAGTTAAGTTACACATGTTTTACAATTTTATTGTACAACCGGTTCTTTACATCTGTGCACATCATAATCCATACGTTCCTTATAAATTACTCATATTGGTTAAAAAATCACCCCCATGAACCCCGCCAATACGATTAAAAACTTCACTTGAGCAAGCTGAGTCCGCAAATGAGGTACCTCAGAAAAAAGCAAGCCGCTGCTACCAACAGAGAGCCGCGGCTTAGTTTTATTTATACCAAATCCTAAGCAGCGGCTGAGCTGTCAAGGTCGTTGAGCAACGGCTAGGCAGGTGGTTGAGGAAGCCGAGTTTTATTTATACCAAACCAAGCAGCTGCTATGAATTAGTGAGTTTTGAGCCGCGGCTTGGTCTTATTTATACCACCAATTGTGATGTTCATCAAAAGACCACAGAAAAAAATTTTGCAGTTGACAGAGTGGTTGAAAATGAGGATGAGGATCCTTGAAACTCATCCTACCAAATATGGTAAAAAAATCAATAAAGTGTGATTAGTCAACTGATATAATAGATTTAATTTATTATAGTCGCTTCACTGTGTAAGCTCCTTAATATCAGTATTTACAATGTCTCTTGAAGAGCTTCTTTGCTTCCTCCCCTAGATTTATATGACATCAAACGTGCAGTTGTTCATACACATTTGCTGAATCCTGAATGGCTGGTTGGATATTTTGGCACATTGTCAGTGGAGGATTCTCTCGAGTGTCTAAAGGCCATGTTGACAGCCAACATCAGACAGAATCTCCAGATTTGTGTTCAGGTAAGAGTCAGTACGGTTAGATGTTTTTGAATAGTTAACCAAACAGCGTTTCCTTTTTAAGTGTTTTTTTTTTTTTTATTTACCTCGTAAAACATAAAACATACATTCATAACTGATGCCCGAATGAGCAAAAGCTCGTGCTCGGGTTCAGCTCAGCTCAGCAACAGAAAACAGAGATCACTAGAAATTAGAAAACAAAAAAATTCAGGGCAAAGCGACGCTACATACAAAACACACACACACACACACCTGGCATACACAAATACACACACAAAACAAGGCAAATAGTAAATAACATAAATCAAAAGCAAAACATATAGATTAAACATTATGTGTTAGAGAGGAATGACAAGCATGAGTAACCAAAATGAAAAGCAAAAAATTGGGATATAGTAAAATGAATCATGCATTAGGTTGAATAAATGTTATAAGTTTGTTTATTGAATCTGTGTAAATTTAGTTTATATAGTTCAGGATGAGCTCTTATTAATGAGTTGTATAATCTTGGGCCGAAATTTGTACTGTGATTTAATCCAGCAGAGGTAAAACATTTGGGTTCATATAGAATTGAGTTTTGATTCAGTCTGGTAAGATAGTGATGAGGATTGTTGATTTTGAAGATATTTCTATTCTTAAAATGGGTACAGTTTGTACAGCTTTGGTAATTCTAATAACCAGTCTGTACTGCAATTTTCATAATGTGGCTAGTGTAATCAAATTGTAGAATAATACAAAGATGCCTTTCAAATGCTCCTTTCCTGAATCTTGTATTTTCACTTGCCTACTTTCCAATTCCATAATCATATATTTTCTTAATCACTATTCTTTGCTGACCCCTGCATGTGCTTTCCATACATGACAGCCAAAGGTAAAAGATGAAGTGTGTCAATATCATGTCATTTAACTCCTTATGGCTACCCTCTGTAATTCTGTAATGAAATCTCACAATTACTAGTAAATCATATTTTAGAAAGTGAATCTGAACAATGAAAATTGTGGCTTGATTTTATATTAGTTTGTTTATATTTTCAGATTGCCACCAAATATCATGAACAACTGACAACAAAAGCTCTGATAGATCTGTTTGAATCTTTCAAGAGTTATGAAGGCCTGTTTTACTTTCTCGGTTCAATAGTGAATTTTAGCCAGGACCAAGAAGTTCATTTCAAATACATTCAGGTATTTACTTCATTTTGCTGTTGAGCACCCCACCATATATTTTTTTTCCAACACAAGAAGATGTAAGTTAATATTATCTTGTAAGGTGTGTAGTATCAGTATGTGGCCCATGTATGACAGCCAAGTTTTCTTTCATGCTTTACTGCCAACTGAGAATTACTTTAGATACAGTGGAATCTCATGAACATTTTTCTGTAAACAAAAAATTAAACCTCAAGAATGGAGAAAATATACTAATAGATATTCTGATAGTAATATTGAGATTTGAAGAGCTCAAAATTATACCCTGTCAAGCTATTTGAACTAGCTTTTACCCCCCCCCCCCCGAATTTTTGTTTGTTTTTTTCTCATGGGGGAGGGTGTCGTCAATTTTTTTTTCTCATGGGGGAGGGTGTCATCAAACCCATTAAATAAAATTGCCTATAAGTGAGGAAAATGAACATTTTATTATTTTTTTATTCATTTTAAACAGATTTTGTAATCTGGAATGCTGCTCAAATTTTTATCTTATTGGTTTTTGCTTTGCTTATTTCGGTTTTCTTACACAATGCTGATGGTAAGGATCGAATATTTAAAGAATACCCCACATCCTGCTCACCATGGAAGCCATTTAGTGAACAACCATTACAGTGGATATAAACTGGCAACTTGGAGCACTTCTAGTGCCAGTATAGCGTCTGATGATACTAATCAACAGAAATCACAAAAAAACCACGGAAATTACATTAGAATACAAAGATACACAATAAGAAAATTCAATGAACAGCTGTCCGCTGTACTCTGTGATACAGAGTTTGGTATTTCAATTGGTGAGTTTCTAACCTTCTTAGCATCAGCTATATATATATATGCTGCTTGGACCTAAACACCCCAAGAAAAAAAATATGAATACTCAACACAATTTTTTGGCCAACTTTGATGCACTGTAACTCTGGAACCAGTTGAGTCTGCCACCACATTTTTATCATATGTTTATATCATAAAGAGGTATTATCTGTTTTAATTTGATAATTTTTCACTCAATCCCTTTTGATATATTATACTTCAAATATTGACAAAATATGCTTTTGGGCGTTTTTGAAAAGTTCTCAAGCTTGAATTTTCTACACCAAGTATAGTAGAACCCCTATTTAACAGAACGTCAATTTAACATTTTCCCACATTTAACATAAAATTGAAAACCCCAAACATTTGCACATGTAATATTAAAAACCTCCGTTCAACGTTAAAAACTCCCAGAGAAATTAGGTATCAGAGTAATAAATTTAATTTATTATATGAGTTGACATAAACACACTTTAATGCTTCACTTACCATATTTTAGTATGACGGGTTTCAAGGAGCCTCCTCCCCATTTTCAAACACTCTGTCAACTGCCAAATCCTTCAGGAAGATTCTTTTGCGCACCTGGTGGACTTTTTATGAACTTTCTGATTAAACTGTCTTCCTCTTGTATTTCGAAGTTCATTAGGTTGCTCTTGAATTTTGCAGTGTAAATTTTTTCCCAAATTTCCAGATCCTTGTGTTTACTGACTGACTTTAATAATTTTGGTTCTATCGAAATTTCATGGTCATATTACCAAACGTGATGCCACAGCTGATTTTTCAATTTGACAGTTTTTGATGTTCCTCACATATTCTTTTAATCTTGTGTCAATGTTTCTTTTTGTTCTTCCTATGTAAAATTGGTCACAATTTTGGCAATTAATTTGGTATATTCCTGATTTTTTCCCCGGAGGTATGCAGTCTCCACTGTTAGTTTTATTAAACTCTTAATACTGTAATTGTTTTTTGTGGCTAAAGTGATCCCAAAATTTTTGAATATCTTTGAATCTGATTTCGTCAGAGGTTTTCTTCTTTAAGTTTGATCAAAATAGGTTTCACAGCAGCAGTTGTAAACTTCTCATCCTTACGAGTCTGGAGTTTCATCTGAAAATCAGCCATTATTTGTGAAGACTCAATTGCATTTCTCTCATTGACCTCCAACAACTTTATGGTTTCTTGGAATAAACCTAAGTTCCCATGGGAGAACAAAAGCCATAGTTCTGTACATGGATCTGTACACGCTGAACATCTGTTTTCTGACAGAAAAAATTATTTCAATGCAGCGTACATTTTCAGTACTCTACCATTGGCAGGCATGAGGGTCAGCCATGTAACAGAGACAGCCTTTATAATTTTTGAATACTCTTTGCCCACAAAGTCACAAAATTCCTTCAATCGTTCTGTCCTAACATTGTAAATGTGGAAGTAAGTTAATATTTTTTATCATGCCCTCAGTATCAATCAGTAGAGAATTCACAGCTGTGTACACACTGTTATGAACCATGTGAGTCATGCATCCAACTCCTAGAATTGATTTCCCAGGATTATGCTGCAGAGAGGTAAAACATTTTCTCCCTTTTTTTCCCCCTTGAGGCCACCAAAATTAGTATTTGTGTTATTAGCTAACAATGCTACAATTTATCTTCCAGTTTGTATTTGTGTATAACAACCAGAACCTGTTCTGAAATAATACTGGAAAATTTAACCAGGCACACTTACAAATTCAATTAGTTTTATAGCAGCATCCCCTTTTTTATCTATTGGATCGAAAAATCAAACTATAATGGGAAGTAACTTTGTACTGCCATGGTTAGATGTATTAATTGATATTGACTGATTTAAATCTTCTTTAAGCTCATCATTTGACCATGGTGCAAACACATGGGTAATTAGAGCTTCACATTTCGTTCTGCTACTTGTAAATTTCTTGTCAGAGTATTTTTTCATTAATGCAGAAGTGCAATCCATAGATCTAAAACTCTGGTTATGCATATCAGTATGATATACAAATGTACCTTCTTGTGCAGCTAATTCAAAGTCCTCTTAAATGGCTGTGTTGTTTTAAAATAATTTGTAAATGAAGATGTTGATGCTATTGTTGAAAGCGCACTCTTATGTTTGTATTTTCATGCTCTGTTATGAAAGTTTTACCACCACTGTCTACATAAGACATGTTGTTGCATACTGAACAAAGTGCTTAAAACACCGTAAATAAGGAAACAGATTTTTTAGTGAATCTGTCAAAATTAATTTTCTTCTTTTACGTAGGCATTCTTATGTTTGTATTTTCATGCCCAAGTTTTACCACCACTACCTATATAAAACACACTGTTGCATACTGAACCTTTGGCCTAGAACAGCCGTAAATAAGAAAACAGACTTTTTAGTGAATCAGTCAAAATGAATTTTCTTCTTTTACAATTACTAGGCATTGTAACATGACAAGAGGCACACACACAACTCAACTAATGCCACACTGGTCGCTGATGCTACTGGAAAGCAGAATCAAACTTTTAATGACTAGTTGGCTGTGAAAGGACTTTAAAAAAATAAAAATAAAATAAAAAATGTAAAAAGAAAATGCATACAATATGAATTGAAGATTCTATTATGTTTGTTATGTATTCTTTCCTTTCTGTGTTATAAGCATGTATGCCAACATAATGTGCTGCTGAGTAAACATTTGCATGAAAAAATTAACGGACAGAAAAAGCACTATCAGGGACATACATGGTTTTTTACTACGATTCCAGGGACATTTATTCTCCGGTGACAGCATCTGTAAATTGGAGACTGTCCCTGGAATTCGTGGATGTCTGGTCAGCCTTTGTTAAAGAGCTAGATTCTTGTTGTAGAGAGTTCATATAATATTAATGGTAATATTGAATCTATTCTCGCATTACAGGCAGCATGTAAGACTGGTCAGATAAAAGAAGTGGAAAGGATTTGCAGAGAATCAAACTGTTACAGCCCTGAACGTGTCAAGAATTTCCTGAAGGAAGCAAAGCTTACTGACCAACTTCCTCTGATCATTGTGTGTGACCGCTTTGATTTTGTACATGATCTAGTCCTGTATTTATATCGTAACAGTTTACAGAAATACATAGAGATTTATGTCCAAAAGGTAAGTGAAATAACTTTGATAAGTACTTAAGGCAAATAGAAAATCAAGAAATCTCATCACCATCATTTCAAAATAATTTTTCAGTCTTCTAGAACATTAGAATGTTTACACAGGGAAGTTATAATTATACAATAGGATACTTTGGAAATGGTTTAACACACTACTTCCCTATTATTAATCACTAACCTGAATCCAGATTTCAGTGAGCTTCCTCACCATTTTCAACAGTTACTCCATTTCAGTGTTACTAAATTAACATAAGTAGAAATTGCATGTATTATCAGTTATCACTTAAATACTACTAAATTAACATAAGTAGAAATTGTATGTATTATCAGTTATCACTTAAATACTACATGAATTATCCAATAGTACAAAATCTGTGTACTGTAATATGCTTTTCATAAGGCTGACAACAAATCACATGTATAGACTTTCAAAGCGTTGCCAGTATGTGAGAGCCTCCCTTCCACCTCACCCATCTCATCATATACTTTGTCTCGCTCACTCAAATTTAATTTGTTCATGGCTGTGAATGTAAGCTATACATTGTTAACTATTTCTAATCATTTCTTAGTAATTAATAAGTAAAAATTATAATTGTAATAAATCCATTATTAAAAAAGTAATTATATTCTAAAGCTTGTATTGAGTACGTATTTAATAGTTTTAAAGCCTGTTGAGGTGCCTAACTTCTGGTGTTAAGGACCTAAAAGTTAAATAAGGTCTTATTTTAATCCAGTTGAACTGGTAGAGGCTCGTCATTGTGAGTGTAAGTATGTGTCACTATGCTGTTCCTATCCTCACCATCAAATTTATTTTTTTCTAGGACCAGCTTCAGTTTATTGCATACAGCTTTGCCATTTTGTCCTTCACAATAATTTGTTAGTTCTTTCTCCACTTGTAGCATTCTGCCAGTAACCGGCATCATAGGCTCCTCTTGTCTTTCCATATAGTTCACTGTTACAGCAAGAGTCTCAAAATTGCTTTTGATGAATGCCAGGGACCCTTGTAAATCAGGTTTCCCCTTCACATCTTGACAAATTCTTATCACTGCTCCATCTTCTCCTTCAAAACTATCGACTACTTGTTATAAAATATTAAATTTATTATGTACATTAAAGGACTCGCGATCGATCCTTCATTACCATTTATGTTGTAAATCTAGAAGTTTAAAAAGGATTCTGTTAACATGTCCCTTTCTTTTACAAGAGTGTAGTCTTTAATAATATACACCGTGAGTCAAAAAGGACTTTACAACTTTGAAATCTTATAGAAATTTATTGATTAGACTTACAGAATCAGTAACGGTGTCATTTTGTAGCAAAACACTTCAAGTTTGATTCACGTAGTCTTGCAGTACCAAACTGCGCCACTGCTAGCACCAGCAGCATTGTTGTTAAAATGGCTACTTTCACTGGTGCGGAACGTGCTCGCTGTGTGTTATTGTTTCATGAAACAAACTCGGCAACTAGTGTGCAGCGTAGATTTCGCAATGAATTCGGAAAAGACCCTCCAAGCAGGCCTACTATTTACAGTTGGTACAATAATTTTGTTGAGACTGGTTGTTCTGTTCGTCGTGCAAAATCACCAGGTCGCCCGAGCGTGTGTGATGCTGTAGTCGAACAGGTTAGGGAAGGCTTTGCCCGTAGCCCGAAAAAATCTACGCGGCGTGCTTCTCGAGAGATTGGAATTCCACAAAAGACTGTTTGGCGAGTGCTACGAAAACGCTTACACTTAAAACCATACAGATTTACAATGGTACAACACATTACTGACCAAGATAAAGTTGCTCGTTTAGAGTTCTGTGCTGAAATACTGAATAGGATAGAGGAAGATGAAACATCTTAAACTCAATAATTTTCAGCGATGAGTCGACATTTCACATTAGTGGCAAGGTAAACACCCATAATTGCAGAATCTGGGGGTCTGAAAACCCAAGAGAAACCCTTGAACACGTTCGTGATAGTCCGAAAGTGAATGTGTTTTGTGCAATTAGTAAATTTAAAGTTAACGGGCCATTTTTCTTCATGGAGAGAATTGTTAATGGTGTTATTTATCTTGATATGTTGGAGAACTTTTTGATTCCTCAATTAGATGAAGATGAACAACAAGCTGTGCCTTTCTACTACCAACAAGATGGGGCACCACCTCATTTCCTCACAGAAGTTCGGGATTTCCTAGATGGTCGCTTCCCTGGTCGGTGGATTGGACGTGCAGGGCCAATTGCATGGCCACCTCGCTCCCCCGACTTGACGCCTATGGACTTTTTCCTCTGGGGTTTCATTAAAGATAAAGTGTACATTCCACCCCTACCACAGTGTCTTCACGATCTTAGAAACAGAATCTCTGCTGCAGTTCATGAAGTTACGCCCGATTTGTTAGAACGAGTGTGGCAAGAAATTGATTTTCGGTGGGATGTTTGCCGAATCACAAATGGCAGTCACATCGAGCGAAAATGAGAACTTTACAATAAACGTGAATCAAACTTGAAGTGTTTTGCTACAAAATGACACTGTTACTGATTCTGTAAGTCTAATCAATAAATTTCTATAAGATTTCAAAGTTGTAAAGTTCTTTTTGACTCACCCTGTATATAATTTCTTATGTTTTGTATTCTGGACCCTAGTGATCAGCCATGGATGGCAGCCAGATGTCCATTTTTAATGGAAATAATAATAAAATAAATAATTAGGAAATTTAATGCTCTACAACTGTTGTTCTGAAGGTTTTTGTTGAAAATCAAATACTTGAAGTGCTAAGGGGGAGAGAGTTCACCGAAAAACATGGTGTAAAAATTTTGTTTAGCAAAACATAGATTAAGCAATTCTCTGTAGAGAAACATTGTATGTTACTTTGGATGGCTTCTCGGATTATCAGCCGTGTCAACATTATAAGTTTCAAGCTTTCGGCCATCTTCCTCAGGAATGTGTGTTTATAGAAAGCATGTCCATATTTATAGGACCGATTATGCTATGATGTAAGAGGTAGTCAATCCTCGCGATCGCTGGTGGCTGTTGTTGCCAGTGTTGTGCTTTCAGCTTCCCGATGCCTGTTTTTCAGTGCTGGTGTCCATGTCTTGCTGAGCTGGAGACCTCCTTGCCAAGCAATGAGATTTCGCATTCCGTTCAATATTTTTCCAGCCTCCTATAAATATGGACATTCTTTTTCTACACACACATTCCTGAGGAAGGCCACAGAGTTAAGATGGCCGAAAGCTCAAACCTTATAATGTTGACACGGCTGGTAACCCGTGAAGCCATCCTAAGTAATCAGCACCGTGAAAGCTTCAATTCTTGAATAAACATTGTATGGATACAAACTTGCAGGAACTTGACTCATCTTTAATTTTTTGTATGACTATATTGTCTCTGCAACTAACAGTTCACAAAATATGAGGAAAAGAGCTCACTCTGTTGGGTTGGGGACTTTGGTATAAACATCACATTCCATAAATAAAAACTTGAGGATTGTAAATTTTGTCTACATACCCTTCATTGACTAGACTATGAATTTTTTTTATTGTATATGTTTTCTTTAATTTGAGATTTTGTTTTAATACTCATTCAAGTCCCGTTGCCTTCAAGGAAGACAGGATAGATCTCGGATTCATTCTCCTTATGTCATCTGGTCTCAGCTTATCTGAGCCCAGGAGAAAGTGTCTAACTGTGGCAAGTGCTTCACACTCTCACAATATGTGTATAGAAGACTCATCTTCCCTACCACACTTCCTACATGTGGGATCTGCACTAAGCTTCATCACATGTAGGTGTCTCTTTAGGGTGTTGTGTCCTGTTAGCAGGCCAACTACACTCCTAAGTTGTGCCCGGCTAAAGGTTAGCAGAATCCTGCTGTTCTTCTTGATAGGTCCCTCGATCATGGACCAAGCCTGCCTAGCAAGTAGTTAAATTACTCCATAAAGTGCCGTGTTAAAGTGGTGTCCAATCTAGAACCTCACATCTGGCCCTTCTTGGAGTGATACCAAGGACAGGTTCCAGTCCAATGAAAGCATTGTCCGAGCCTTCCCTTGCTAGCTTGTCAGCTAGTTCATTTCCTCGTATTCCCGCATGACCAGGGACCCAGCAAAGCTGTACTGGTCGGCGGGAGCAGAGAATATCCAAGGTTTTTTTGACACTCTCGTATCAACCTAGACCTTGTTGTACTGGCACATAGTGCCTTCAGGACAGCCTGGCTGTCAGAACAGGTACTAATCGGACCATGCATTCCTAAAATATAAGCAAGGCCAAAATAGGGAATATTTCAGCCTGGAATACTGTAGTGTAACCTCCCAAAGAGTATGATAGCCTCATCTTGGGCCCATAAATGCCAGCCCCGGTTCCTTTGTCCATCTTGGAGCCCTTCCGTATACCAGACAAGCCCCTTGACACACTCAGGAGCCCATGGGCCACGAGTCCATCCCTCTCTGGGCGGAATACTGACCTTATATACGGAGTCAAAATTATAACTTGGCTTCATATTGTCGCAGCTCATCGCAAGAATAGGCTGCGACTTCTGAAGTCTATTAAGTATATCTCTGTGTCCTTTAATTGGATTTTTAAAAGACCAATAGTCCAAACTCCAGAGATGATGAACAGTCACTCCTGCCTCTCCTTGAATAACCACATCAAACGAAGGAGGAGCGGAGTGGTGTGCAAGGCTCCAGTAATCCCCAAACACGCTAGGCATTGGATTTTATTTAATTTAGTCTTGGTAGCCTGTGTCTTAACACATAGAACCAGTAAACCACACGTGGTTTTAGTCCCCACCTCACACCAAAGGCCTCCGTCAGGCCTTGATCACCTTATTTTCAATGTGCTCTTTCCACGCCAACCTAGAATCCAGAATAACTCCCAGATACTTGACCGACGTGGATCGAAGCAGCTTCTTCCCAAAGAAGGTTGGCTCATGCAAACCATCCAGCCGTCTCTTCCTTGTGAAAACAACGAGGTTAGTTTTATCAGGATTAGCCGACAAATCATGACACCACTTTTCAACAGCTTCCAGGGCACTTTGAATAAAACCCGAAACTGTATCAGCAAATTTGCCTCTGACCACAATGCAGACATCGTCTGCATAGCCTTGGGCATATACTCCTCTATCATTGAGCCTGACAAGTAGTTCGACTACCACCAGGCACCAAATAAGTGGGGATAAGACACCACCCTGAGGGCAGCCTGTGGGCATAGTGCACATCAGCGTACGCTGATTGAGAGACACCATTGCCCGGCAAGGTCCTCATGTGTTGTAATGATTCCTTTACCTTGCATAAGAGGTTGAAGCCACATGGAGAATATGGTGGGTGCTCCCATTCCCAGCGCTGCAGTAGCTGCTTGACACACACTGCTTTGTGATCTTGCATTGTCATGGAGAATGATTGCACTGTCCAACAGATGAGGATGTTTCCCTCTAATGCAACATCATACCTGCCTCAGTAGGAAGCCCCTGCAGTACTCTGTTGTCATTGCTGCAAAATCCTGTGAATGGTACATTTCTCGATGCCATTTGCATTCTCTATCTTCAGTAGAGTCTCTCGAATGTCGTCCTCCAGCAGGTGCTAAATTACTGCATGGCCACATCAGTCTGCACACTCGCAGGTTGTCCCCCGTTGCTGATCAATGGTTGCTTCACATCTTTGCTAAAACTCTCCTATCCGCTTTGCGATTGTCCGGTATTGCAGGGCATTATTCCCTACAGCTTCCACCAATTATTTTGTGCTTTGATAACAGTACATCACAACAAAAAAGTTCACAAGTTGCCATGTTTTATGCCTCAACCCTCTTACCTTATATTATTGTTTATAAGTTTAAAAATAATTCTGTACACGAGCTCCAATCTTTTTAAATTTGGTGTTACAAGGGGAAATTATTTTGTCTCTTGGGTATAAGCACACACTTGCTGCTTGCCTGAAGCTGGTGAATGAAATCTTGTTATTTGTTTAAGGTAAATCCATCAAGATTGCCAGTTGTAATTGGTGGCCTTTTGGATGTTGATTGCTCAGAAGATATAATTAAGAATTTAATTCTGGTGGTAAGAGGACAGTTTTCAACTGATGAATTAGTTGAGGAGGTGGAGAAGAGAAATCGCTTGAAACTTCTGCTTCCTTGGCTTGAGTCCAGGGTTCATGAAGGATGTGTAGAGCCTGCTACTCATAATGCTCTTGCCAAAATCTACATAGACAGCAACAATAATCCTGAGAGATTTTTGAAGTAAGTATTAAGAAATTGTTTTGTTAAGTTTATCATTAGATTGGACCCTCATTAGCACATTTCTCATCATCACATTTTCCAGTTTTGTTTTGGTCCCAATCTAATTACATTTTTTAATGTTCCTTTAACATTTTTTGGGTTCTCGCTTAGTAGTTCATATTTAGCTCACCAACCATGTGTTGCAAATTTGAACCTTACTCGCACGTCCAGTCAAGTACTCTCTAGTATCAGAATTCTTGTGCTCTTTGATACCATGCCATCTTGAACTTTCACTGTAGTTGCTTCTCATTGGTTGTTTTGATTTAGTGTGACTTCTCCAGCATCAGCTGTTTTCTTGCTGCCATTTTTATTGTGATAATTTTGTTGCCTTGGTGAAATATCTAATGTTTTAAATGTTCTACTGTTCATGTGGTTTAGAGGGTTTAGAGAAGGAAAGTAGTCAGCTCAGAAGAAATTAAGTGGATCATGAGTCTGACGTGGGTATCGGATGGCATTTCATTAGAAATTTGTGGCTGTGAACAGACTTGGCATAAATTTCTGTATGTGTGTTATTTTTATACTTTCCGTTATTATATGTTTGTTAGGGATTGTGGAATACAACTTGTTTCATGTTTGTCGGTTCAAAATAAATGAGGTACTTGTTTTGTTAATTGTTCATTCCACATCAAATCAACCAATGGTCCAAATGTTACGTTGTCAGATCTTTATGATTTTTTATATGAGGTAGTATTAGGTGAGTAGGTAAAAAATAATTTTTTAAAATTTGTTATACTTTTAGTTTTTGAGATATAAATTGTTTAAAAATTAAAAAACTATAGTTTTAGGAACGCTTTGAAATATTTAAAAGCATATAACAGAAAAACGGGTTGTCCTAGAAAGCTCAAATTTGTGCCATTCTCTTTAGAATTACAAGAGCTTTAATTTGAAATGTAACTTGACTGTATCACACCATTCTATATTTTTCCAAAAACTCAATTTTTTTTTTTAATGAAAAACTTAAAATTGGAATTTTTAATTTTTATGAAAAAAGATATATTTTATTCCACACCTCTTGAGTAAGTTGTGTACATATTTTCATTATGGTATTCCAATGGTATCATTCTGAAATTATTTGTTATATGAATATGTGGAAATTCTGGTAATTTGTTAATTGTTACCCTATTAAAAATTAATCTTACCTGTTATATTTAAATATCTATATAACGGACACGTACGGGGCCCTAAAAATCGTCCGCTACAGAGGAATGTCCGCTCTAGAGAGGTTAAAAAATTCTAGAGTAAAATAATCTACAGTACTTACTTGAGTTTGTTATACAGTAGATAATCCATTGCACGAATGTGTTATGCTGTAGGCCTACATATTGCGAAAATCCCGAACACTATACTGATGTCCACTTTAGGCCTACCATCAAAATTAAAACCACACTGTTTACAATGGAATAAGCCTAAACAACTGTAGTTCTGCGTGTAGTAGTCGAATGACTATTAACATGTGAAAATATCTTTAATGTTTGTTTGTTTTGTACACTTAGGTTTAAAGCCGGTTGCCGTTGTTGGGGGTGGTTTGAAGGTCCAAGATGAGCATTCCTTGTAGTCGAAGGGATCGTTGATCCAGAATTGATGAAGGTCTGGCTTCGACTCCTGCTAGCTAGTCAGTCGGTAGATCCCATGCACGAGACCAGGGAATGTGGTTTTTGATGTCCTAGGTGCCTTGGGGTAATATATATATATAAACTACGGAAGTTCACAGGTGGATATAAATATTTAGATAAAATTAAATAAAAATTGTTTACAGTGGATATTTATTTGTCATTCCAACAAAAACACACAACGTTTCGGTCAAACCATAAGACCTTCTTCAGGTGACTGTTTACAAGAAGAGAATAAAACTCTCAATTGTCCGTGTCATAACAAACACTTCCGTTGTAAGTGGAATGCGCACGATTAGAATGGGACAAAAAATTGGTATAACGAAAATGCTTATCAATCCAATCAACAGGTATTTCATACGAGGACTCTTCTATAACATCCACAGGAGGAAGAGGAAAGCGTATAACATGTCTATTCTTGTTTGTTCTCTTCATGACCCCCAACCACTCATCACCCAAGTCACCGTCAAATCGGTTCAAAACGAAAGCTTGATTACATCCGATATTCCAAGCTTCGCACACTTTTCTCCTAATAACATCGTCCTCAACCTTTAAGATCTTCAAAGCACCCATACGATGATTATTCTCAATCAAATGTTGGCTAAGACCAGTAGACGTTTTCCTACTTCTAACATCTCTCTCGTGCTCACGAAGTCGGATTTTAAAGGATCTACCTGTTTCACCAATATAAAATTTATCACAATCCAAGCATGAGATTGAATACACCCCTGGATATTCCATTCGGTCCTTATTTCTGCCGAACCTTTTATATTCAGAAAAAATTGTTTCAATAGTTCCATTGGTTTTGTAAGCAGGTACCAACTCGAACTTACGAAAAACCTTCTCGTAACGATCGCTCATGGCTGGGTGGTAGGTCATACCCACATACTTATTATTAGGATCCTTAATCTCACCATCTCTATTCATACAATGTTTTTCAGCCTCCTTCCATATCATATCCATTCTTCTTTCATCAAAACCATTGATCCTGGCTAAACGAAAAATCTCCCTTTTTTCAGAATATAAATCATTGCAGTTGTTACATAACTTTAAGGCTCTAATGGCGAAGTTACGCCAAACGTTGTGTTTAATCCTATGGTGGTGTGCGGATTTCTTATGAATATATAATTCACCTTTATTATTTTTCCTGTAAAGGCCCAATTTAATCCTCGGATAGTCTAGGACAATTCTTAAGTCCAGGAAATTTAGAGTATTATTCTCGGACCTTTCAATAGTAAATTTCATTCTGTTGTTAAAACCATTAAAATCCTCCAAAAGCTGTCCAGAAATATCATTCCTAGAAATAACCAAGATATCATCAACATAGCGAATATATACAGCAATGCTGTCCACATACAGTGCCTTTTTTTTGACTCGTGGCCGGGCGGTCGGCTGGAAGTAGCTGCGAGCGCACAGTGCTTCTCACCGTTCCTGTCTCCCGCCTTTCTCCCCGTCAGTGCATGTGCGGTTGTTGCTAGCGGAGGTTCTTTTTTCTTCTTTGTGGTTAAATTGTGATAGTTCTGTTATAATGCCAAGAAGTGTGTATACTTTAGCACACCGCATATTCATGTATGATTCCTATGTGCAAACAGAGTTCTGTAGAGAAGTGACACGGCTATTTGTAGACAGATTCCCTGGTATTCCTGTGCCTCACAGAGAGACAGTTCGTAAACTTGTAGACAGATTCAGAGAAACGGGTTCTGTTCTTGATAAGAAATAAAAATAATAAAAATTCGCCGTGTGCTTACAGAGAGAAAACGCGATGAGATAGGACAGAAGTTAGAACGTAGCCCAAGAAAATCTCTGAGTAGGTTATCACAGGAAACGGGGTTTTCACAATTCTCGGCTTGGAAAGCCACTAAACTTATGAAATTAAAACCATATAAGATAACCATAGTTCAGGAACTGCAACCACGTGGATTCATTTACATGGTCATGCATCGACACAAAACAACAGATACTGGAGTGCAGAAAAACCCGATATTGTACACGAAATGCCATTGCATGACCAGAAAATTGGTGTTTGGTGTGCTGTGTGTGTGCACTGACGGGGAGAAAGGCGGGAGCCAGGAACGGTGAGAAGCACTGTGCGCTCGCAGCTATCTCCAGCCGACCGCCCGGCCACGAGTAAAAAAAAAGGCACTGTATTTGCTAATAATGGATCTCTCCATAAAGAAAAGGAAAATGTCAGAAACAATACCAGACACGGGGTTTCCCATGGCCAAGCCTTCGTTTTGTTTGTAGATAATACCATTAAACTGAAAAATGTTGTAGTCAGTACAAACATTAAACCACCTAAGGTACTCATTAGCAACAATACTATCCACGCCCAACTCAATAAGCCATCTAAAGAGATACTCTCCTGCTTGAGCTCTGGGTACACTAGGATACAAAGAAACGACGTCCAAACTAAACATACGAAGATCTTTGTTATATACAACATTATCTAAAATTTCTCTTGCTTCAAAAGAGTTGCCGATTGACCATTTCGTCCTTTTTTGTACACCCATTAATCTTTCAACCAACAGATTTGCTAAACCATACGCCGGATGACAGTACATGGGAATAATAGGTCTAAGAGGAATACCTGGTTTATGTGTCTTGGGTAAACCAAAACAATTAGGCAATTCGTGTTTATGACCAAAAATTTGTTTTTTAGTGTTATCACTAATAGTAACACTACTATCAATAACTTTTAACACCTCCTTTTGAATGATCTTGATAGGGTTCTTCTCCACCACAGAAAAATCAGGAGGTTTGAAACATTCTGCCATCTTTTCACCATATACGGCAGAATCAATAAAAACAGGACAATTTTCTTTGTCACTCTTAATAACAAAAATATTGTTGTTCTGCATCCATCTCTTGGCGTACGCTATATCATTATCAACAATAGACATCACAAACTCCCCCATGTTATCATTCAATTCCTCAATGGTCAATGACAAATAAATATCCACTGTAAACAATTTTTATTTAATTTTATCTAAATATATTATTCAGTGGAAATCTGGACCATTATGACAGATTTATTGGATATAAATAACTTTGCAGAATCACAGTAATTATGGGCCAAAATATATATTCACCAAAAATATCAATTACAGGTACTCAGATCCATATATGATATCTGGTGATCCACTCTATTAATTAAATTATAACACTTGTATCACTTCTCTTCCCATGTCCACTAGGTCTACTTAATAATGGGATATAGTCGTCTATTACGCCAACTTAACGTAATTTTGTTTTATCACACTCGCCCACTAAATATCCAATAATGCGAGTGCGTAGTATGTATCCTGTACGCGGGCCCCGAAGAAGTGTCCTGCACACTACTTAATAATGGGATACAGTCGTCTATTACGCCAACTTATTAATGTAATTTTGTTTTATCACACTCGCGCACGTAAATATCCAATAATGCGAGTGCGTAGTACGTATCCTGTACGCGGGTCCCGAAGAAAGTGTGTCCTGAACAATGGGCGAAATTAGTATATATTAACATTGGGTTCGTGACGTCATTATTGAGGACATAGTTTCCCGATTGGTCCTAAAATCGCGCCTTTGCTTCTAAGTGGACGGAAAAGTTTGAAGTTGACGGTTAAGAAATGCGATTTTAACGTTGAAAGACAGGGGGAAGAAGTCATTAATTACAGAGTTTCCAGTATGTCTACAGGGGGCGGACAGTTTTTTACTTTTCTTAATAATTCCTAATGAAATGATTTGATCGAAAAATAAATATTGTAATCTAATAGCTTGTATTTTTCTTGTTGTACTGATATAAATTTTTACATGGAATTTATTACATATGCTGTAATAATTAATAAAATATAATTCTATTCTTAACCCTTTAGTTGTACATGGCATGTTACATATCAAATGAAAGCTCCGGAATTATTCTACAATCTTATAATATTGGTTTAAGTGTGGTAATTTTGATATGGCTGTAATGAAAGAAGAAAGTTTCGGAAATATGAATTTTAACGGTTCCTGTCATTGTAACAGGGAGGTCGGATACGAACCACTTCAGGTTTCGCGTCAGCAGAAGAAGAAAAGAAGTTCTGTACAATACAGTAAACTGTAGATATATGATTTTCTCGTCAAGTGTCCATTAAGAGAGGTTTGAAGAGGCTTTTTAGGTGGATTTTTTGTGTCAGTGTCTGTAATATAGGGTGTCCGTCTTAGAGGGGTTAATTATTATGAAGTTTGATTAGTGACCCAGGGACCAGAAAAATCGTCCGTAAAGAAGGGGTGTCCGTTAAGAGAGGTTTCACTGTATACCCTAAAACTTCATCATAAAAGTTAGGTATATATAGGTCTAATAGGGTGATGCTGATTCAAGTGATAAATATAACTGGAACTAACAGAAGTTACTCAAGCAGTGAAATATAACTGGAACTAACAGAAGTTACTCGAGCAGTGACATGTTTCTTTCCTGTTGAAAATTAATCTGATCTATTTTATTAAAACAATTAAATGTTACAATCATGGAACAGTTATTTTTACACTCTAAGGCCCATTATTACCACTGTATTTACGGCTACTTTTACGGTTACTTTACTGACAGTTCGATTTTACAATATCTGGTTAGGCGTTAACTGTTGGTAAAAATCTCTTAACTGGCAGTAATCTTTACTGTAGGAAAATGTACAAGTAAACTCCTAACCGGAGGATTTTTTGAGGTTATACTTCTCACGAACTGAATTAAAATGGAGAAATGAAATTATTTAGCTGCTTTTGTAATGTCAGTGGTGAAGAAGAACAATGCCACTATATGTAAAAAAAAAAGATTTTAAAATATTGAAAACTAGATAAAACTATTATGAAAGTTTAGACAATCAATATTTTACTGTTTACTTCCTCTACCCGTACATCAGATTATATTTGGGTTTTGCATCCTTCGGGGATGGGGTTAGAAACATGGTAACTTTCTTTTCATTTTTAAAACCACTTTACTTGAGGAGGATTTTATTCTTCTGTATTTTTTAGGAAACAGCTTAACAACTTTCAGATTTTAACAGGAATTGTATAATAAGCTTAATATATAAAATATATAGGCCCAGATATGTATTTCATTTCATTTGAGAACATCTCGTAATATATCCTGTAGTTATTAGCTACACATTTCATACACAAGCTTATTGGGTTTTAGGTCTTGCCTCGCAAATTATGCGACCTTTTTAGGCTAAGACAACTGAATGAGCACTACTGCCCGTACTGTGTACTGTATACTATAATTAAAATTCAGATGAAGTTATGTGTTTCACAAGAGGTTTTTTCTGATACGTCTTTCCGAGCTTTGTTCTTACGGCCACACATTACTGTGTGTTTGTTTATTTTGAATTATATAACGTTTTTCGTCGATAATATACAGGAACAATTGTTCTTCACTTGAAAAGAAATTGCTGTGTCCTCTTTATTTTTTTATATCAGCCATAACCTCATTATCCATTGCCAAATCAATCATAACAATGAAAACAGATGAAAGCTAATACAGTGGAACCTCGTTAACACGTTTCTTTAGGGACCGAAAAAAATAAACGTCTTATACGGGAGAACGTACTACTGAAAATTAAAAAAATAAAATCGTAGGGAGTATGTAGATAGGCCTAAGTTTTCTAAGTTGCTCAGAACCACTCAAAAGTGCATCCTAATGACTCAAAAATACCCATATTGACACACAGGAGCTTCTAGGCCAAGCCATTAGTTATGCGAGATTTAAATTATGTAAACAAATACATAGGCCTAATGATTTTATTTGAAAAAATTAAACAAAAGTTGCAAAAATTGAAGGAATGTATGGGAGCCATATTTAATGAAAAACCATACGAAATTCACACAAAAAAGCATCCACTTTATTCTAAAACATCACACATGAAACAAGTTGCACTCCACAATCTATTAACAAACATAAAATAACTGCAAGTGTAATTGTACAAAATTTCACACGTGCCAGTTCTGTCAACAGAAGATTATGAAGTCGTGTACACGGCCATGTTCACAGCCACAATTTGCTAATGAAATGCGATCCATTACCGACGTGAGAAGCACGATCTGCTTTTTTGCATACATTTCTTCAAATATTCTAATATTTTCTTCTCACAACACGCGAACCGTAAGAAATTTAAAATATATTTCACTACATCAAAATTATCACGATATAAAATGGCGGCCTAACAGCTGACTGATAAATTGGCGCCAAGTCAAATGACCAATGAGAAGCAAACTGCAATGGCTGACGATTGGTCCCATAGAGCAAAGATTGAGACTTGGACACCAGAGAGTACAAGAATTCTGACATAGAGATCACACAATCGGATGGGCGTTCAAAGCTTATGTTCGGCAAAGTGTGGTTGGCGAGCCAAATACGAACGTACTAAGCGTTAAACCAAAACGTGTTAAGAAACATTTAAACATGTAATTATTAAGATTGGGACCGGGACTTCCAAAAAACGACGTATTATCCGGGAAAACGTAGTAATGAGGAACGTGCTAACGAGGTTCCACTGTATAAACAAGTGAGAAACGCTCGTACCAACTGCTATGACTTTTGTCTGATTGCGTTAACTGGGAGTAAACATTAACTAGAAGATGATAAGAACAAAGAAGCGTTTACTGGAACTTTACTCCGACCGAAATATAAACTGTCAGTTAACATTTACTCCTACTTAATTGGACATCGTAAGAACGGGCCTTAATTAGTAGATGGGATTTCTCTTTTTTGCCAAAACTTGTGCTGCTTTGGCCATCTCATCTGCTGGAACGGAACTTGGTAGGTTCTACGTGTTGCTGTGGTTGGATTTAATTTGCACAAAATATAGTTCTTTGGCAATGCTGCTCTCCTAGGATATGTGAATGATGGCAATGATTCTTTTGGGTGAAGAAAGGAAACATGAACTTCCTTTTCAACATCATTTTTGAGTCAACATGCACCAACCACCACTCTTTATCATAAGCACAAGCGACAAAACCTACAATTTCTTGAAATGGAATGTCTTCATCACCAGGGCTTATCTGTACCCTATGTGTTTCTGAATCATAAGAAAATAAGTAAACTTGGGTTTTCGCCCTATTTAAATCTAGAGGAATGAAGGCGTGAAACCTTGAAACCTTGATTTGAAAACTTTTTCTTTAAGCTGATTAAGAATTTGTCTGCGAATTATCTGATGGCTTCTTGTTATCCTCCTCTTGGTTGACAGATTGGATAAATGTTTCATTTAATCTTGATTTAACTTTCTGAGCTTTTCTTCGCAGTGTTTTTATTTGTTTTACATTTTATTTTAATAACAGGCGATTCTCCTATGGATATCAATGAGACATTTAAAAAATATAAACCTGATTCTAAATCCATATACTCAGAATCATCTTTGCTGCAGCCTGGTTTTGTATTTTCAGTCAGTTGTTCATCATTATCACAGTGGTTTGTATCACTTTCAGAATTTGAGTGTGATTTTTTCTTACTAAGTGGCAAAAAGTGCAAATTTCATTCAGTCTTCAATACTATCATTCACTTTTATCATCCATTGTATAACATTCCTTAGGATTAATTAAGTGGAGGGAAAGGAAATAGACATTAAATCCATGTCTGGGATATTAATACAAGTAAGAATCAGCTTGAAAAATTTTATGTCATAACCGGGATTTGAACACGGATCTTCAGCTTAACGCGCTGATGCTCTACCATTGAGCTACCATGACAACATGCCAGTACAACATCAAATTCCTCAACTGATTCAGAATACAAGGCAGACCACGGGAGGTTTCTCCGCTGAGAACACACATCCAATGGTGTCCTACATTTGTAGGTACTTTGAAGCCAAGTTATTATTTATATACTATTAATTAAGTGGAGGGAAAGGAAATAGACATTAAATCCATGTCTGGGATATTAATACAAGTAAGAATCAGCTTGAAAAATTTTATGTCATAACCGGGATTTGAACACGGATCTTCAGCTTAACGCGCTGATGCTCTACCATTGAGCTACCATGACAACATGCCAGTACAACATCAAATTCCTCAACTGATTCAGAATACAAGGCAGACCACGGGAGGTTTCTCCGTTGAGAACACGCATCCAATGGTGTCCTACATTTGTAGGTACTTTGAAGCCAAGTTATTATTTATATACTATTAATTAAGTGGAGGGAAAGGAAATAGACATTAAATCCATGTCTGGGATATTAATACAAGTATGACAACATGCCAGTACAACATCAAATTCCTCAACTGATTCTGAATCAGTTGAGGAATTTGATGTTGTACTGGCATGTTGTCATGGTAGCTCAATGGTAGAGCATCAGCGCGTTAAGCTGAAGATCCGTGTTCAAATCCCGGTTATGACATAAAATTTTTCAAGCTGATTCTTACTTGTATTAATATCCCAGACATGGATTTAATGTCTATTTCCTTTCCCTCCACTTAATTAATAGTATATAAATAATAACTTGGCTTCAAAGTACCTACAAATGTAGGACACCATTGGATGTGTGTTCTCAACGGAGAAACCTCCCGTGGTCTGCCTTGTATTCTGAATCAGTTGAGGAATTTGATGTTGTACTGGCATGTTGTCATGGTAGCTCAATGGTAGAGCATCAGCGCGTTAAGCTGAAGATCCGTGTTCAAATCCCGGTTATGACATAAAATTTTTCAAGCTGATTCTTACTTGTATTAATATCCCAGACATGGATTTAATGTCTATTTCCTTTCCCTCCACTTAATTAATAGTATATAAATAATAACTTGGCTTCAAAGTACCTACAAATGTAGGACACCATTGGATGTGTGTTCTCAACGGAGAAACCTCCCGTGGTCTGCCTTGTATTCTGAATCAGTTGAGGAATTTGATGTTGTACTGGCATGTTGTCATGGTAGCTCAATGGTAGAGCATCAGCGCGTTAAGCTGAAGATCCGTGTTCAAATCCCGGTTATGACATAAAATTTTTCAAGCTGATTCTTACTTGTATTCCTTAGGATTTTAGTGAGCAAATATCTTTGTTAAATGGATTGCAACAATATTTACCCCACGATTTGTCCATTTGTAACTCAAGGCAACCTATAACAACTTTTAAAAATATTAATGTTATAGGTTTTGTTAAAAACAGTTTAAACTAAAATAAAATCACCACAGTTTTAGGTGCAGTTGACTAGTAAAACAATATTCCAATAACATTAATTTATAATTATGACTAAGAAAAACTAAAGTAAAACTAAAGTTTGTTAAAAACTAGAACACTTGCACAGAGCATTTCTTCACTCAGATACATCTAACAACATAATGAATGAAGAGCCCTTTAGTGACTGGGGTTTCAAGATTTATTTCAAGATTTATTAGCCAAATATAAAAGGTACATGAATTGAACAAAATAAATTTTAGTTATACAAATGTACTTAATTTCTAGGTTATATTAAAAATTAATAAAGTCTGATCTTAATATAGCCTACATATCTTATAATTTAGTTCTTTCTGTATTTTATACTTTTTTTAAATTTATTTTTTTAATTCATCTGTTATGTAAAAGGCATTTTCTACAGAAAATATGTTATCCTTATTAGCTTCTATTTATTATTTGGTATATTTTTCAATGTATCAGGTAAGTGATTGCAAGAATTTCTGTACACTTGTTGTGTAAAGAACCTCTCAAGTTGCAAATTTCAACAGAAAAGAAACATGTCACTAACTCCTGTTAGTTCCAGTTATATTTACCACATGAACCATCATCACGCTATTATTAGGATAAGCTTAAATAGGCCTACTATAGGTATGATTAATTTTTAAAAGGGTGACAATTAACAAATTAAAGAATTATTACATGCCTTAATTCAGATAAAAAATAATTTCACAAGGAACCTTTCACTACCCTCATATCGAAACATGCCTCAATATTTTTCCTGGGTCATCTAGATGCTGTAAGAAGTCCACGCTCCAAAAATTAGCTGCTGGTTTCAACTGCAAGTACCCTAAAATGCTTTGCAAACATCGTGGAACTTATAGGGAATAAAACATGGTAATCGAGAGATGGGACTGGACAACCCTGACTGGCGAGAGTATTACGTCATCCATTCATTTTGAGAATAGAAGTCCATATTAACATTGCACTGGTATCATTCCGCCCTTATCTGTATTTGATTTGTCAACTGTTAGCCTACGTCAATCATCTCCTTCCCGCGAACAATGACAAATTTCTAGTAGGCCGTGTTTCCTTTTATAATAAATATCCAGGAGGGCTACTTTCAGCTGTCATATGCATAAAAAACAGACATGTTTATTTGCTTATTTCGTTGTTCAAGCTGAAATTGAGTGCTAAATGAATAATGGTATGTACAGAATATATACAGATTATTACTGTGAAATAATTAGGCCTACGTACATTAAGCGGAGTTCTCCGGCAGTGGCGTAATTCTCAAATCGGAAACATATCAGAACAAGCCTTTGAACTTTCACCTAATTATTCACAAGAATGCCTCTTGCAAACTGAAGGATTATATTACGAATGCTACGTTTCACAATACGCTGAAACATTTTTAATAAGTTAATATTGTTATCTTCATAATTTTCGTCACATATTATTAGTTTTTAATTATATAAAAATCAAATGTAGTACCGCACTATATTGTCTGCGGTTCAAATCACATGCATTTGTTTACATGGGCTTGGATTCGCAAATGAAAGGATCAAGCTTTTAACCTAGCTTCCGTTGTCTGTCTAGTTGCAATCAAATATACAACTCAGCGATCAAATTCTGTCTACAGACAAATGTGAAAACATGTTAAGAAGAATGTGATAATGACGCGATTATTTGCTGTGCATGGTGCAGAAGGAACTTGTGTTTTAATCACTGCATCAACACCAGTCACTTCTCTTTTGTTTTCGACAGTCAATTGTCTCCGCGTATCCGGAACTTCGAACTGCAGATAAGGGATGTCCAACATCTCCCACTGCACTGCTTCAACCCGACATTTTCCAGGTTCGATTTAGGGTACTTGCAGTTGAAACCAGCAGCTAATTTTTGGAGCGTGGACTTCTTACAGCATCTAGATGACCCAGGAAAAATATTGAGGCATGTTTCGATATGAGGGTAGTGAAAGGTTCCTTGCCAGTATGACACCATTGGAATACGATCATGAAAATTTGTACACAACTTACTGGAGAGATGTGGAATAAAAAAATATATTTCTTTTTCCATAAAAATTTAAAATTCCTATTTTGATTTTTTCATTTCTTTTTAATTTTTCCATTTTTGTTTTGTTTTTTATTTGTTTTGTTTTTAGAAAGAAATTGAGTGATGTGATATAACTTAGTCAAATTATATGTCAAATTAAAGCCCTAGAATTTTAAAGAGAATGATACAAATTTGAGCTTTCTAGGACAGACAGCTTTTGAGTTACATGCTAATATTTCAGAGCGTTCCTAAAAACTGTCGTTTTTTAATTTTTCAAAAATTTATAACTCAAAAACGAAATGTTGAAAAAATTAAAACTTTGTATTTTTGATCATAGTGAATCACTGAATATGATGCATTTTGAAAACTTCGAGGTTTAAAATTATATTTTTATTGGTTGATTTGATATGGAATTAACCTAATTTCATCTGTTCTTTTCATTGAATGTGGCTCTTGTACAGTCCTTCATTTTTAGGTTTTTTTCAATTCTTTTTATAATCACATTATTAGGCTTATACATTAATTTACGTAATATCAATCTATCATAATCTTGGCTCAATGTAGAAGTTAATTTAGAAAGTATCTACATAATCCCTTAGAATTTTGTTAAATTTTTTATTTTTATTTTTCAGTAGCATGTTCCTTTTTTTTTTTTCTTTCTTTCTTTCTTTTTTCTTCCCCCCCCCCCCTTAGAAAACATCTATAGAAAAACGTGTTAAGTTTCCACTATACTATATTATAACTTGTTTTTAATTACTACAGTAAAACCTCGTTAACACGAACTCGCTTACGACGAACACTCTGTTAACAAGAACAAAGATTTGGTCCCGGCAAAGATGTATTGTTTCTTATGAAAGTTTTGTCGGTTAACACGAATTTCGGTTACCACGAACTGCGAACTCTTTTTCTGTCCCTTGAATACTGAAATGTCATTTAACACAAACTTCCAAAGCTTTTCAAATGGTTACTTCTTGTTCTTCCTTCGCTAGGCATTGAAACGCCCCCCCCCCCCACTCCCACCAAGCCAGAAACTCCTCTTCTTCACCTTGCTTCTTGTTTCTTCTCTTCCGTGGACAGCGTGCTACCTTCTTGGGCCTCCCAGCTTATTAAATTTGGCTTTTAAAGGAAGCGGGAAGGAACATCTCATAACGAAGGGGATCTAAAAGGATTTAAATACCCTTCGCGACAGAGTGTTTATGAAAAACACCAAGTTTAAGAAGAAACTTATTGAGGACAGTTTATTTTAAATAAATAAATTCATAGGCTGATGGCCAACAAATTAAATTAATTGAGATCTTAGTTAAAATATTACTGAGTGGTTAAAATCTTTTTTAGTGAACATAGAAAATATTTACAGCATAATTAGGCTGATGGCCTAAATAATACATACAAGCACAGGCTCCTGCCCTGTGGAAATTAGTACAATGTTATATAAATATGGATATTCTACAATAAATATGTTGAGGACCCTTTTAAATAAATTCCTTAACTAACATTAGATTAAGCACCCATGACACAATTATCTTAAAATAGGCTGAATATGTACTCAGTATAACTTTACATCTTTCAGCCAAACAATTACATGCTAGGTCAAACACTTCAAATATTTTAAAACAT
The DNA here is from genome assembly GCA_964059195.1 of Ectobius pallidus. Classification (NCBI taxonomy): domain Eukaryota; kingdom Metazoa; phylum Arthropoda; class Insecta; order Blattodea; family Ectobiidae; genus Ectobius; species Ectobius pallidus. The sequence goes on from CAXKWD010000003.1 coordinate 167,130,654, forward strand.
TTACAAGTTCTTACCTTATTGTTAACCTATTCGCCACACAGCTGTGTGTGGAAGGATTCCTATTATTTTTCTCCATGCTGTGCTTATGAGATGGCTACAAAATAATTTAGAAAACACATCTTTTCATGTCGCTGGCAAGACTCATCACTTTAAGTTAAATAAAATGAAAACAGATGGTGACCGGAAGAGAAAATTAAGTAACACTAGGTCCAAATAATAATTACTTTAATCTTAGATTCCAAAATAATAAGAAAGGACCCAACCTCAAAATAAAATATTCAAGCCAAGACTAGCACTTCGGTCACCACACATATTAATGGCTATTTATTCTCATTACAAAATTAAATAATAGATCAAGAAGCATTAGATAAAATCAGATGAGACATACCTCCACGAGATGGAAAGATGCGTAGTTTACAGCACGCCAAAATGGTAGCCATCTTATGTGTTTGTCACCCATCGTGACAGCCTGACCGATGTCCACACAAAGAGGAAGCATACATTAGCCTATTTTTACTATTCCTCCCGGAATAGGCCCTCCGTTTACTTCATCCGCATGAGAGGTGCGAAAGCATGGTGCAAAAATAAATCTTACGAGGTACAATATAATAAATCAACCCAAGGAAAATCCCCACGAAAGCCGGTTGGTCTGGCACAAAATAAAAAGAGCTACATTCCCAAAATTAAGTTCTTATAAGATCACAGCAAGACGAAGACAAAAACACAACCTTCTGGTGTCGCTCACACCACGTTACCAAACAAACTTTGACAACACTAACTTTGAAAGAGCATAATATTTCAAAACACACGCAGAAACCAAAACGGAACCAGCCACAAAATTAAATATTCATTTAGAAGCACTGCACTACTCTTACATAAATGAAATAAGTCTGATTGACCAGAAAATCTAAGATAACGCTTACCTTATAAGCTGACTGAAAGCGGCAAAGCCACCATTTTTGTGTAAACCATGCTTACGACATCACTTTACGAATTCCATAAACAGAGAGAGCGAGCGATAGCAGCTCCTCTGTTTATATAGTGCTCATCCCTCCTCTTCTACATGATGCCAATATCAAAAACCAATCAGTATGATGGATAAAAAGCAGATTAAAACAAAAGACGAGCAGAATAACATTCTATCGTATTACAAATGAGAAAACAAACTGCTATGGGACTGCTTCCTAACAACGCCTGCGCCGAACTGAGTAACCGGAACAGCGAGGCAAGCTACATGGCCCCCACCACCACGGCCTCGGGCGGGAGAGCGAACCGGACTAGTCTCGCAGCAGGCTTAAGATCAGCAAAAAGACCTGTCTAGCCTCAACAATCTGCGAGGAGCAGAAGACTTTATCACTAATTACATGCAATTGTGACGCAATAATGTCATACAGAATATTGTTTAACAAATATTAGGGAGTATTCATCCTATATGACAATAGTTTTACATTCATTCTTCCTCATTAAATAAATTATGAACTGTAGTGGCAATGCAAAATGCTAAAAGAACACAAATTAACTGAAATATTGCCACAATACTCCCCCTCTTTGACTTGAAATATGTTTCTTCATTGAAACACATTTCAACAAGCTTGACGAAAGAGATCACATAATAAAGAATGTCCGAGTTAGACTAGATGTCTCCTCAACGACCCCCGACCCAAATCATGCAGCAGACAAAATAAAGAAGGATCATACCTTCAATCAGCAGTATTTCACTCACACCTATGGCTTTTAAAGTCCATTATTTTCATACTTGTTCTTGCTTGCTGATAACTGCTAGATCCTGCTGCCTTCAAGGGTGTAGAAACGGATTGCGAGTCAGCGTCCTACGAACCCTCACAGAGATACTAGTCAGGAGGTCAGGTGGCTCGAAGAGTAAGACATCCTCCAACAAGGCATCCAGTGATTCTCCAACATCGTCAGCAACATGTCCTCCTGAAATTACAAGTCCAGCGGGAGAATACGGGCAGAAAACAGACAAATAGCATAATTAAAGCACCTTTTAAGCCTACACTATTAAAGAAAGTTACTTCAAAGACAAGATTGTTACGGTATTTAATGAAAGAAAATATTGGCAGCATGAAAATAGTAGGAGCTAAGTCAAAATTCATTCTTACTATCTATTTACAATCAAAATTTTACATAGCACTGATAAACATATAGATTTTAAATTCATTAATGACAATATATATATACAGGCACACTAATTTGTACTAAACAAATGATTTAAATAAACTATATTCATCTTGTGTTCTCATTCATAATTTTAATAAAATTTCTCTACATAACCTAACTTTTATAACAATTGATAGTAGTTTGATTTTGAATAAGGTACAATTTTAAAGCTTTTAGTAAAACCCTATTCGTGCATAGATCTATAAGCTAAAATTGATTGTTTTTAAAACAAAACTTACATATAAGAAAATAAATATTACCTTAAATCATTTAAATATATACAGCAAAGACATTAGTGTCTTGATATTTGTCATGATAAGTTTTTTTCTTTAAAATAATGTAATTTGCTCAGATTAGACAATAATCTGGCAAAGCATTAATCAAGCCTTTCACATAAAGCATATATTGTGTTTTGCTTTTGCTTTCAAGTCATGCATTATTGAAAATAAGTAAAGATACTCCATTTATGTAGAGAAGCGGTTCCTCTTCTCCTACGGAGGGGCTCGCTTCAGTGCAGAGTCCAGTCCATATTTCCCCATCCCGTCAGCTGCAAGGAGGGACTCCCCGGAACTTCAGACATCGAGGTTCTTCTGTCGTACTCCCCAGCATTCACCACCGACTCGCCTAGACATGGTGTCGGATGACAGGAGAAGAAGAAGGCCACTCTGCTTGCTATCTCAAGCTGTAAACTCACGTCTTAGAAAGGGAGAAAGTCAGCTAAGCAGTCAGTCTACTACGCTTTCTTACAATGGCTCACATGCGCTTTAATAGTTTTTTGAGTATCGGTATCCTCGAGTAAAACTGTAACGTCTAAATTCCTGACAACCCGTAACTTTAACATAACCTCACTACTATTCAATTTCGGCCTGCGTAAGTTTATCTAACGCATCCTACCATAAGCGTCGTTTGAGAGCAGAGAGACCGCTGAACCACTATCCACCAATGCGGACAGTCTATATTTGTACAACTCTACTTCTATCATTGGCAAATGAGAATCTACAACTGCAGACAAATGGCGTGGGAAAGAATTATTTATGTCACAATCATTACTGTCAATATCGGGAGACAACTTCGGTATTTTCTTCTTCTTAGGCCTATTTCTCTTTCTACTATGCTTCTTTCTTTTTCGATCCGGATCGAACTCTTCCACTGGCAAACTTTCTTGCTTTAGAAGCTCATGTTTACTTTGAATCGCTTCATTAGAAACTTTATTTACATTTAGGTTTCCTAAAATCTGTTTTCTTGAGCGTCTTTTGAGAAAAATACTGTTTACAAAAGTCCTAGAGGGGTAAAAACGGTCTGTCTGGCTTTTAGTGTCCGTCGAGTCTGTCTTGTGAACACCAGAGGTCGTAGTCACCATCCTAGAGCTGATCAGGTCCCTAGCCGGCGCGTCAACGTCTTTAAAGTCGATTTCGTTTGTCGTTACTACATCGTCAGTCATCTTTCTTTCACTCTTCACGCAACAAGAATTCTTACGATCACCCCGGGCCCTAGGGTGTGACCAATTTCAATCAACAGAGCGATTCTGAACTACACGCGTTTGCCCATTGACTCTACTCCCACTTCTGCAGTCTCTCGCAATGTGTCCCAATTTGCCACAATTATAGCATTTGATCGGCTTTCTATTGTTGCCTGCTGCAACATGCTTTGTACTATTAAAATTACCACTAGGCCTAGACTGACTACTACTTAATCCGACCTGATTGTCAACTCTTAAGGAGTCAGAAAAGCTAATAGCATTCACTTTGGCACATAAGGCCTCTAATTGCCTATATGAAGCCGGTCTGCTCTCAAACACGACACTCGATCGAGTAGTAGGTGACATACCTTCTATGATAGAGTCTACAATTTCGCTCTCAGGCATAGTAAGGCGGAACACTTGAGCACTCTTCTTAATACTGCGCGAGTATTCTGCTAGAGACTCGTTATGCCCCTGAGTGCGATAGAAATGCTTTGTTATTAAAGCAGCTCTGGCTCGCACAGGAACATAAGTGTCCAATAACCTCACATGGAAATCTTCAAGACCTAATCCACAATTAACCGCCTCTAACGCTACATCTCTTAATGAGCCAGTAAGCTTTGCAAACAAGTAGGCTAGCAAACTGTGTTCATCCAAGTGAAACACAGTTGCTTGGCTTCGCAGTTCACAGATGAAGTTAATAAATTCTAACACTTTGTCCACATTGTCATCTGAAAAATGCGTACAATTCTCAAGCATAGAGGCAAGTGGATGCGGGAGATTTGAAAATACTAGAGGCAAACTCTGCGCGCAGGGAAATGACCTGGCATTTTCCCTACCGACACTACTATCAAAATTTGAGAAGGCAGTTTGATGACCTACACTCGCGTCAAATCTGGGATGTCTAGTCGGGAAAGCAAAGGAGTCCATAACCTCTACGTTATGCGAAACCTCTTCTTGAACAAGCTCCCCGCTCACTGGAGCATTTACCTCCAAACCAGCTGATCTAACTTTGTTTAATATTTCACTGACTTTGCCCTTCAGCATTTGTACTTCTAACAGGAAGTCTGTTCCTGCGACTAATTTTTCCAAGTCAGCAATGCGCTGACAGGCATGCAAAATTCTTGTTTTAAGTTTCTCTGACGGGACTTCACTACTTTCGAACTTTGAACTAGCACAATCTAATCTATCCTTCGCAACTGAAATTAAATCTTGGATATTAGACTCACCGAATAGATTTATGTCCACTTCCTTGTCTAGATTTTCAGTCAGTCTTTTCTTGAGATCTGCGACTAGTTCCTTGTCATCAGCTGGAAGACCTCTGATTGAGAGCTCGTATTTAATGTCTGTCTTCAATAAATGGTCAAGGTTAGGAATTATTCTGTCACCCTCAGAAGCCATATTTACATGAAACATAAAAATGACAAGATATTAGTTCAAGCATAAAACAGAATACATAATAAAATAAACCCTTTGTTTCCTAATTATAAAATTTTTTACCCTTTTGTCTTATTTACAAGCTAATTACTTTATTACATGCGAGGGAAGTAATATATAGCAGCATTAAAATAAAAGTTAAAATCTGAAAAAGCTAAAAGCAGGCGTGGACAACCAATTGGTTTTATTAACCACGCTCTGCTACCAGATGAAACGCCCCCCCCACTCCCACCAAGCCAGAAACTCCTCTTCTTCACCTTGCTTCTTGTTTCTTCTCTTCCGTGGACAGCGTGCTACCTTCTTGGGCCTCCCAGCTTATTAAATTTGGCTTTTAAAGGAAGCGGGAAGGAACATCTCATAACGAAGGGGATCTAAAAGGATTTAAATACCCTTCGCGACAGAGTGTTTATGAAAAACACCAAGTTTAAGAAGAAACTTATTGAGGACAGTTTATTTTAAATAAATAAATTCATAGGCTGATGGCCAACAAATTAAATTACATACAAGCACAGGCTCCTGCCCTGTGGAAATTAGTACAATGTTATATAAATATGGATATTCTACAATAAATATGTTGAGGACCCTTTTAAATAAATTCCTTAACTAACATTAGATTAAGCACCCATGACACAATTATCTTAAAATAGGCTGAATATGTACTCAGTATAACTTTACATCTTTCAGCCAAACAATTACATGCTAGGTCAAACACTTCAAATATTTTAAAACATTTACAAGTTCTTACCTTATTGTTAACCTATTCGCCACACAGCTGTGTGTGGAAGGATTCCTATTATTTTTCTCCATGCTGTGCTTATGAGATGGCTACAAAATAATTTAGAAAACACATCTTTTCATGTCGCTGGCAAGACTCATCACTTTAAGTTAAATAAAATGAAAACAGATGGTGACCGGAAGAGAAAATTAAGTAACACTAGGTCCAAATAATAATTACTTTAATCTTAGATTCCAAAATAATAAGAAAGGACCCAACCTCAAAATAAAATATTCAAGCCAAGACTAGCACTTCGGTCACCACACATATTAATGGCTATTTATTCTCATTACAAAATTAAATAATAGATCAAGAAGCATTAGATAAAATCAGATGAGACATACCTCCACGAGATGGAAAGATGCGTAGTTTACAGCACGCCAAAATGGTAGCCATCTTATGTGTTTGTCACCCATCGTGACAGCCTGACCGATGTCCACACAAAGAGGAAGCATACATTAGCCTATTTTTACTATTCCTCCCGGAATAGGCCCTCCGTTTACTTCATCCGCATGAGAGGTGCGAAAGCATGGTGCAAAAATAAATCTTACAAGGTACAATATAATAAATCAACCCAAGGAAAATCCCCACGAAAGCCGGTTGGTCTGGCACAAAATAAAAAGAGCTACATTCCCAAAATTAAGTTCTTATAAGATCACAGCAAGACGAAGACAAAAACACAACCTTCTAGTGTCGCTCACACCACGTTACCAAACAAACTTTGACAACACTAACTTTGAAAGAGCATAATATTTCAAAACACACGCAGAAACCAAAACGGAACCAGCCACAAAATTAAATATTCATTTAGAAGCACTGCACTACTCTTACATAAATGAAATAAGTCTGATTGACCAGAAAATCTAAGATAACGCTTACCTTATAAGCTGACTGAAAGCGGCAAAGCCACCATTTTTGTGTAAACCATGCTTACGACATCACTTTACGAATTCCATAAACAGAGAGAGCGAGCGATAGCAGCTCCTCTGTTTATATAGTGCTCATCCCTCCTCTTCTACATGATGCCAATATCAAAAACCAATCAGTATGATGGATAAAAAGCAGATTAAAACAAAAGACGAGCAGAATAACATTCTATCGTATTACAAATGAGAAAACAAACTGCTATGGGACTGCTTCCTAACAACGCCTGCGCCGAACTGAGTAACCGGAACAGCGAGGCAAGCTATATGGCCCCCACCACCACGGCCTCGGGCGGGAGAGCGAACCGGACTAGTCTCGCAGCAGGCTTAAGATCAGCAAAAAGACCTGTCTAGCCTCAACAATCTGCGAGGAGCAGAAGACTTTATCACTAATTACATGCAATTGTGACGCAATAATGTCATACAGAATATTGTTTAACAAATATTAGGGAGTATTCATCCTATATGACAATAGTTTTACATTCATTCTTCCTCATTAAATAAATTATGAACTGTAGTGGCAATGCAAAATGCTAAAAGAACACAAATTAACTGAAATATTGCCACAGCATGCAAGAAATGAAGTTAAACGTAAACCTTTATTAAATTCCCGGTTACTTATGTAAATGGCTACGAGTAATTAGATTAACATCAACGCTGGCTGGTGCAATCGCTCGACAATCGGGAGTTGTTATTGTTATCCTATGCTGGTCTGCAGGATTGCTAAATAAATAAATAAAGCATCGTGCCGCCAACAATCGGGTTATAACGTTTTTTATTTTATTTTTCTGTTCATTCAAACATAACCAGTACGATTTCATCATTTACGTTGCATTAAAACTTGTAACCCACCTGCCAGGAAGTGTTTGCCGCCATAGCCACTTTAGAACGTTTGGGATTTGCTTCAACATCCGAATCATCTGCTGGGTTTACTGAAGCTGTGAATACAATTGGCCGTGAAGTTTCCAGGCACATACATTCCCATCAGTGACAGCGCAACTTGAATTTTTCAACAGGAAATGATCTTTTTTAAAAGGTAGGCCTAATTACATAGCCTACTTTTGCATGTAACAGTATTTTCTACGATAGCGTATACCGTAATTGGTTCATTAAAAAAAAAAAAAAAATTAGTCCCCGGTTAGCACGAATTTTTTTAACACGAACCCCTCATTTTTCGGTCCCTTGGAATTCGTGTTAACGAGGTTTTACTGTATTTTAATGAAAATTACATGTGAATCGGATTTTACCTAGTCAGAACTTTTCTTTAACAGTGCTCTCTTCTTAAGGCTACTCATCCTTTAGTGTAGGAAATCTGTCACAGTGATGTTAATTTTTCCCAGGTTCACTGCAAATTCCACCTTGAATTGGTGGTTAATTAAAATGGGTCAAGAATACATTTATTGCTACTTTGGCAGTTGTGTTATGTTAATAAAGTTGATGTTGCTTCAACTTTATTAACAGTATTATTGTTGCACCAGTAATCTCTAAATGGAGATGCCAAATTAATTACTATTTTACTTTTACAGAGAGAATCAATTCTATGACAGTCGTGTAGTGGGCAAGTATTGTGAAAAGAGAGATCCACATTTGGCATGTGTTGCCTATGAACGAGGACAGTGTGATCGTGAACTAATCAATGTGTGCAATGAAAATTCGCTCTTCAAGTCTGAGGCTAGGTAAGTAGAAAAGGTTTAACAAGAAGATAGATTGTGTTACTGGCAGTCCTTGTTCGTTTCCCGGCTGAGTTGGAAATTTTTTTGACATGAAAAATTCTTTCATATTCTAAATAAAACATCGATATCGGTCCCAAACTTCCACTGAGTCAAATACCATAAAAAGATGTGTTTATAATTAAATGACCAGAGAGTCATTCTTAAGTTTTAAGAAGAAATTCATTATCCTATATTCATTAAAACTTGTAAAATCTTTTAGTTTTTGTCCATTCTGATTCTCCATTACTTTTTATTCTGTTCTCTATAAGTTAGGTTCTTTCCTATTCGTACATTATAGCCTCCCCCAATAATTATGTAATCATTTTTATTTATCTTATCTTTTGTATTTTGTAGTTCATTATAGAAATGTTGTGTATCTTTTCTTCCTTCTTCAGATGCATAGACAGCTTTAATTTGTCACATCACCATTTGATTGAGAGGAAGATGCCATCCTTAATAGAACACATATTATGGAATTAAATAATGCGTATTTGTATAGAAGCTTCTTGCAGTAAACAAACATTAATCTTTACAGATTGCATAAATAATTGTTAACAGGTACCTGGTTCGGAGGCGTGATCCAGAGCTGTGGGCTGAAGTGTTAAATGAGAGTAATCCCTACAAAAGACCTCTGATAGATCAGGTAATTTACCAGTTATGAATTCATTTACATTATTTTGTACTCATCCTTGGTAGCCTTCTCTTAAGTGCATGAAAACAACTCATGCTAATATATTTCAATTTTCACAGGTAGTACAAACTGCTCTGTCCGAAACACAAGATCCTGAAGATATTTCAGTAACGGTGAAAGCATTTATGACAGCAGATCTGCCTAACGAACTCATTGAACTTCTAGAAAAAATAGTCCTAGACAATTCTGTCTTCAGTGACCACAGGTAATTTATTTTCAAATAGTAAGCATCAAGTTCCTTGTGTATAATAGGGATTATGATTCAATGTGGATTGATGGCAGCAAGTAACTCTCAATGGGCTGTTATTGAAGGAGCCAGTTAGATAAAATTGTCAATATTCAGAGACATTTTAAAAATGAGCAAATGCTTTATCATGCTGAAAATAAGTTTGTAGCAAAACTTTGTGACCAACATTAACATCTGTCTGTTGATGAGTAAGAGCTTTTGTTATTTGTGAAAATGGCACTACAAGCTCATGGTTACTCTTTTTGGTCAGTCACATGTTGAGATATGTTGTTATTCCTGTATTTATACTTCTTTCAGCTTAGAGGCCATATCGGGAGTTCAGGATCTGTGTCTATACAGGAGGCCATGAAACGGTTGATTGTCAATTTTTTTTAAATATGCACCATTATATGCAAAAACAAATGAAAAATGAAATCAGCTACCTATTGTTGGCTATTACAGTAGATAAGGAAAGTTGCCCTGAGGTTTTCATGTGTGAAGTTTCTACGTCTTGTCAATGAAGAAGGTTTTATACAATGAAAATGTCCTTTTTACATCGCATGATGTCACAGCTGCATGTGAAAAATACATCAACTCCTCTTCAGTGAATTCCTCTTCTGGGTCATTCCATGTCAAATCAACTAACAGTCTAAACCTTGACCTCTCAGATTTGTGTGATTTTTTTTTTCCTCCAGATATTGTACTCCCCAAAAATAGTTTAAATTTAAAATTTTTCTGACTTTTGGTTTGTGAGTTACAAGGGTTTATAAATCCAAAATGCTATGGTTTTCTATCGCTTTAAGATCACATAAAATGCTAAAGCTCAAAAACTATACCACCTAGTGAGCTCAAACTTGCACAATTTTTCTCTAAAAATTCCGTTTAATTTGATTATCACACGGCTGTGTTTCTTAATTTTTGAAATGTTAAAAAGTTCCCAAAAAACTTTTTTTAAATTTCCAAAATACGTACCCTTGGATATTTTTGGAAAAAATATGTGTTGTCCACTCTAATGACTACATGTATCCAAAATTTCAAATGGGATCTCAACGGGTTCTTGTTTAAAAAAGTATATTTTACTACCAGAATAGACTTCAATTAGGTGTGAGCGGACTTATTGTACTAGTTTACTATATATAAAAAAAATATTCGTTAATAATAAAGTTTTATTTAAAATAAAATAGTTATTGCTAACTTTACAAAAAGGTTTCAAAAGTTCAAAAAATGCCATCTTAAGATGTTAAATAAAATCCAGTTATATTTTAAAAAGTCTTCAGATTTTTTAAAACATTTAAATGTGTCTGTGAAATAAGCAAAGCTAAGGACATTTACTATATTTACATTTTAATTATATAAAAACGAGCATGCATTTTACACACACACACACACACATATATATATATATATGTATACACATACACATATACATATATACGAAGGTCATTTCATTAGTCATGGCAACTATTATTTATCAGTCAATAAAGCTGCAGGAAACAAAAATCAGGATATACAATTGAAAATCCTTGGAATGTTCTTCACAATGCTGGTACTAAATTGGGATCCAGATACAAGGCGCTATGAGTAAGGGAATTGAAAGATGTGTAAATAGAGATCATTGTTTTATTCGTATTACAAATGCACAAAATAGTACGCGTAATACTCGTACTCTTACGAGCTAACAACCTTCAAAATAATCCCCCAAGGCATCCACACATCTTTGCCAAGGATGAGGAAGGTGCTGAATACCATCAGCTGTGTGTGATGCATCTATGCACGCCACCTCTTGTTGATGCGCTGCTCAGATGTCCTCCCTGTTTGCAAACTGCTTCCCACGCAGCAGCGTCTTCATTTTTGGAATGAGATCAAAGTCGCACGGACTGAGATCAGGGGAGTACGGAGGGTGTCCTAAGATCTCCCACCCCCACCGCCGCACAGGTTGCAGTGTGGCTTGTTGCATTATCATGGAGGAGGATTGCATTGTTGAGAAGCCCTGAACGTTTCCTCCGCAGTGTACGATGCAGAGTGTGCAGCAGGATTGATTGGTAGTCCATGGCAGTGACAGTTTGGCTCTCATGAAAATACCTTGGCTGTCATAAGACAAAATAAGCATGACCTTCGTGGGTGATGGATTCTGTCGAAACTTGTGTTTTCGTGTTGAACCATAATGGCGCCATTCATTTGCTTGCCTCTTTAGTTCTTGTTCATACGCTCAAGTCCACGTTTCATCAATTGCAGTAATGCGATTCAACATCTCATTTCCTTCATGTTGGAATTGCTCCAGATTGATACGGCATGTCTCGTATTGAGTCCATTTTTGCACCTCAGTTAAAGCATGTGGCGCCCACTTTGCACAAACCTTGCGCATCTTCAAGTCATTCCGTAAAATGTGGAACAATGTTGATGCAGACATACCAGTATATCCGGCTAATTCCGCCACAGTCAAACGCCTTTCATCTGCTAAACAGTGTTCAATAACAGCCACTTGCACCTCTGTGTGAGCAGACGCTGGACGTCCACTGCGCGGCAGGTCAACAATTGCTACGCATCCATGTTTGAAGGCCTCCATCCACTGCAACAGTTCGATAGGGCAACACCCTATCACCTATTGCTTCTTGTAGCTCGGCATGACAAGAGTATTTCTGCCATGCAGAAATGCAATTTTTACATATGCTCGCTATTCAACTTTAGTGACATCCATTTCGGAACACACTATACAGGATACTAGCGTTTACATGTGTTGTCTACTGGACACCAATCCACTCAGACGTAATCTGGTGGTTGCATCCCGTACTGTGTACACCATGTTTTCAAATGTATGTAGTGTAATAACCGCATGTGCGGTTATTCGGAATATATAAAATAGTTGTTATATATGTATATGTATATATATATATATATATATATATATATATATATATATATATATATATATATATACGTGTGTGTATACATATATGTGTGTGTATATATATAAAACTCAAAATAACATCCTGCCAATTTCAAGATTCTTTAAGTGTTGAAACCTATTAATAATAGCATTCAGATTATGTTTATAATTAACTTCTGTTTAATTAACTGTTGCTTATTAATTTAATTACAAAAACAGTTTTTATAATGGGTGAAGAGATTCAATATAAAAAAGTTGATGTTTAGCACAAGGCTCAGACAACTGAATACTCACTCCCTCATTGCAGGACCATAGCTCAATGCCATTGTTCATAATTAGGGCAGAGAAAATTTTGCGTGATTGAATCTTTTTATGTAGGAAATTATTAAGGAAAAAATTTGGCACTCTGAATTGTAGATTTCTAGAATTAAATTTTAAAAAAGTTTCTTTAAAATTCGGCAGTATTCAGGAGTGCCTTCCATTAAGTTGTGAATGAGGTGTGAGAAATTTGAGCAGCATTCTTGCATTCTCTTAGGAGACCAGAGAATACAGCTGTATAACACACTTCTGAAAGCATGTCATTTCATAGGTTAGTTAAGCTTTAGAACTAATTTCTGTTTTCAAATTTTTTGTGTTACAGAAATCTTCAAAACCTTTTAATTTTAACAGCAATAAAAGCAGATAGGACTCGTGTTATGGAGTACATCAACAGGCTTGACAATTATGATGCCCCTGACATTGCTAACATTGCTATCAATAATCAACTGTATGAAGAAGCTTTTGCAATATTTAAGAAATTTGACGTAAACACATCAGCCATCCAGGTAAAACTTCAGCTCCACACTATTTTCATTTTTTGTAGATAAACTCTTGAGTAACTTTAAAAAAAATTAACTGTTTCAGCAGGTCTGTTAAATTTTATTTTAATTTTCTAGGTTCTTATTGATAATGTGAACAATTTAGACCGAGCGTACGAATTTGCAGAACGGTGCAATGAACCAGCAGTATGGAGTCAGCTTGCTAAGGCTCAGTTGCAACAGGGTCTTGTCAAAGAAGCAATTGATTCATTTATCAAAGCAGATGATCCTTCAGCATATATTGATGTTGTTGAAACAGCACACAAATCAGGTATTACCTTAATATGTATCTGTAGTTTCTCAATAATGAAAGTGGATGTTCTTAGCTGCATTGAATTAATATGGGTGTTGCAGTGCTCTGAGGACTGAAAGTGATCACTGATCTGTTTTGTATTTTTGAAAGCAATTACTGTGAAACCCCCTTATAGCGAGCCCTAGCAAATTACATTATTATATGAGGTTATTGTTATGCAGCTTAAGATATTTGCATGCTAAAAAACTAAAATAATATACCATATTTGTCCATGTAACACACACACACTTTTTCTGATTTTTATAACAAAAAACCCAGAAGCATACTTTATGCAAGGAAAAAATAAGTATTAAAAGATGCACCAGTAAACGAATCAATAGTATAAGTATCATTATAGAGTCCACAATTAATTTACATATCAATTGTGTTGCACATATGACATAATATGACTTTTGATAGCCAGTTAGCAGTTGCATAAACATAAAAGTTGAAAAAATAATATTGAGATAGATAAATACACTGCTTCCCTTATTTTAATTACTAACCTGAACCCAGGTTTCGGTGAGCCTTCCCACCATGTTCACCAGTTATACTCCATCTGACTGTTGGTCTTCATCAGCATCCTCTCGTGGGCTTTTGATGAACTTCTTGACGAGGTCATTTTCCGAGGGAATCTCGAAATTCATTAGATTGTTCTTATTTTTGTGGATGTAGATTTTCTCCCAAACCGTAAGTTGTCTATGTCCCTGAATACATTTTTTCAATTCTGGTTCCAATCCTATTTGGTGACCAGTTTCCAAAACATGTGCTGCTACTGCCGATTTATCCCTTTGAGCATATTTAATGTGTCTAAGATGTTCCTTTGTTCTAGTTCCCAGATTTCTTTTTGTTTTGCCTATGTATTTCAAGTTGCAGTTGTTGCAATTGAACTGGTAAATTCCACATTTTTGTTCCTGTGGGATTTTGTCCAGGTGCGTGGATTGTATCAAATTCTTAATACTGAATCTATTTACTGGTGCCAAGGTGATGTTGTATTCCCCAAATATTTTCTTTAGTTTCCTGTCTGCAATTGGATGATATGTTATTTTTCTGTAGGTTGAATTTTCTTTCTCTGTTTTTAGGGTGGTTGTTTCATTGATTAATTTCTGTTTTTTATATTTTCTTACCTTCTTTATGACTAGGTTTTTGTCAAATCCATTGCTTTCAGCTATACACATTATATTCTTGTATTCTGTCTCATATTCTATTTTATTGAGTGGGATGTTAATCAGTCGGTGTATTAGACTATTTAGTATTGCTTGTTGGTGCCCAATTGGATTGAAGCTGTTTGCCTTAATATAACAATCTGAATGTGTCGGTTTCCTGTAAATGCCAAATTCTATTTTTGTGCCCATGTTTAATAATTTTAGATCCAGGAATGGTAGAAAGTTGTTCGTTTGTTCTTCTATTGTGAAGTTTATGGATTTGTCTTGAATATTTAGGAGTTTTAGCGAGTCTTGGATGTGTTTTTGGTTTACTACGGCCACTATGTCATCGACATACCTATGCCATATTTTGAACATATATGGAAAGGCAGAACAAAAAGAAATCTGGGAACTAGAACAAAGGAACATCTTAGACACATTAAATATGCTCAAGGGGATAAATCGGCAGTAGCAGCACATGTTTTGGAAACTGGTCACCAAATAGGATTGGAACCAGAATTGAAAAAATGTATTCAGGGACATAGACAACTTACGGTTTGGGAGAAAATCTACATCCACAAAAATAAGAACAATCTAATGAATTTCGAGATTCCCTCGGAAAATGACCTCGTCAAGAAGTTAATCAAAAGCCCACGAGAGGATGCTGATGAAGACCAACAGTCAGATGGAGTATAACTGGTGAACATGGTGGGAAGGCTCACCGAAACCTGGGTTCAGGTTAGTAATTAAAATAAGGGAAGCAGTGTATTTATCTATCTCAATATTATTTTTTCGTAATATTAACTTCCCTGTATAAACTTTCTAAAATTCTATATAAAAGTTGAGTTAATAGGCTATATTTAAGAAACTATTGAGTCTTGGTCTAAGACCAACATTTATCTTGATCAACATTTATGTGAAGGAATAAGTGGGATAACTAGAAAATTAACAGAACAAATCCCTCATGTCAACAAAATCCCTTTATTTTTGTCAAAACATCTTGAAGGCATACAAGCATGCAGTCACTTGTCTTCAGTTCCTAAAAGCATATTCGTAGACAATTTAAAAATCAGGTCACCATTAATTGGTCCTTACTTTGGTAATGGTCAACCAATTTGATCCAAAATCAGTAGGGTTCTTCCTATGGATTTTATAGTGAAAATGTGATTAGTTTTAATTAAGTTTGTTTTAAATTTCAGATAGCTGGGAGGATTTGGTCAGGTATCTGCAAATGGCACGCAAGAAAGCTCGAGAGTCTTATATTGAGTCTGAACTTATTTATGCTTACGCAAGAACAAACAGATTAGCTGATCTTGAAGAGTTCATCTCTGGCCCTAACCATGCAGATATTCAGAAGGTAAGATAATATTAATTAAGTGGAGGGAAAGGAAATAGACATTAAATCCATGTCTGGGATATTAATACAAGTAAGAATCAGCTTGAAAAATATATTGTTCTTCATGCCCTAACCATGCAGATATTGAGAAAATAAGATGCTTGATTTTCATGATAATTGACGTTAGTTATCTTGCAATAAACTGGTGGTAAACATATTAAATGGGTGATGTAAATATAAAGTGAATATTAGGGAAACTATTTTATAGTGAATAAAGATGTTTTAATTTGGTACAAAAGTTACGTTTATTTTGGTGTTATTTTGCATTTAAAACCAAATAGGTATGTGGTGCAAATACTGCATTTCTGCAAAAACAAACATCAAAGGGATTTTGGGCCTTTAATTTTGTAAACTTTAACAAGCTTTACCATTTGGCAATTAACACTGGGCTGTAGTGCAGATAATCTGGTGTAGCACAATCTCTTTGATCTATGTATTGAGGATAAAATACTGGGCACCAAAATGCAGTAAAACCTCAATTATCAGCAAAGTTTAGGAATGAAGTTTTTTAGACAGTGAAACTATACTAATTATTCAAAAGTAGTCGGACGTTTAAAACACTTTTAGCTCACTTACGTACCATTACGTCGACCGCTAGCCGACGATGGGAGGGTACTTACCTCTTGAAACATGTCCTAGTAATGGTACGTAGGTTAGCTAAAAGTGTTTTAAACGTTCGACTACTTTTGAATAATTACTCAAAATTCTTTGTACTTACTCAGCCAGCGGCAGGTGACTGGTCACGGAAATCTTCATTTTTACGGAGTGGGCTGCTTTGTCGTATGTTATTTTTTATAGTTTAAGCCGTAGGTTTCAAAATGTGGTCATTTACCATAGAATAGAAAGTTACTAGATATTTTTGGATCCTTTCCTCTCCTTTTTTATTTTTATTATTATTATTATTATTATTATTATTTTTTATTTTTTATTATTTTTTTTTTATTTACAGTTTAGGAAATAAAGTTATGCAGAGTGTTTAGTTTCTATCTTCAGTTTTGTCATGGTCTTTGAGAGTATTGGTATGGTTGAGACAATAAAAAGTATTTATCATAGCCCTTGCTGATGATAATTCAGATGTTCTTAGCGACAGTGATTTATAATTGAGTGATAAAAAGAGAGAATATTTTCCATTCTGGAACCAAACCTGGGCCTGGCATCACGTCTGTCAAGATAATTATTATAAGAGTGTTACTAAAGCAGTAGGTTGCTTGAGAGTAAAACAGTGGTTTGTGGCACATTTAGAAGCAACAGAGGACTTCCAGTGTCCTCCTCTGAGGCTGGGAAGAAATTGAATGCAGGGGAAGCATATTTTGCAGAAAGGATGATGTTTTACAGACGTGGAAAGATAAAAGAGAAGTTAGAGTGGTCAGCACATAACACCAGGCGACTATCAAGAGACAAGAAAATAGATGGGGATATAGTAAACAAGCCCTCTTGTATCCTTGAATATAATAAGTATATGAAGGATGTCAACAGAGCAGACCAATATTTGTCTAATTGGGGTAGGCCTACTTAGAAAACCCATAAAATGGATCCTGACACCAAAAGTTCGTACAAAAAGATTCTTTTTAGAAACTGCAATCAATGAACTCGCAACAGAATGCAACAGAAGAGGAAGAACTGTCCATCCCAGAGCACTACACAAAGACCAAAGAGGCAGGCTTATAGGGGATTTGAAGAAGCACATGTTACAAGTAGGGATGGGTCCTCTATACTTTCGATGCCTCGATACTCTCGATACTTGCATGGTATCGGCATCGAGCGATACTTCAGAAAACTCGCTCGATACTTTTTCGATACTTTGGTAATTCTGCAATTAAGTGAGAATGCTAGTATTTTTGAACAAAAACTTGTAAGTTGACTGTTTAAAAAACTAATTTTAGTTTTAATGTAGAGTTTAAAAGTAATTATAGGCTACTGTTGATATTAAATTTTATCTCACTAAATATTCACACTAATTAATTTAGTTGGTATTACACAGTTCTCTCAACTTTTAATTTTTAATGTACCTATTTATTGAAACTGCAAATGTTGACTGTATCGAAGTATCGAGTATCGAGGGAAAAATCATGTATCGGTATAGAGTATCGGGTATCGAGAAAATCTGGTATCGACCCATCCCTAGTTACAAGCCATAATGACTGAAAAGAAAGTGTCCTTCAAAACCTTGCCGGGTTAGCCGTTCACACAAGAAGAGGGTGAATCCTGCTACATATGCTATTTTTGCACTGTTGCACTTCACAAAGGAGAATGTTATTAGCAATACCACACATTGAAACACTACTAGAGGATGTGGTGAGTACACTAATAAAATGTTATTCAAACATATTTTATTTATTTTGAGAAACATACAGCCATTTAAACTAAGTGGCAGGGTGGATACTTTAAAGAGCAGGTACTTTACCCAACAGAGTGAAAGTCCGGAGCGGGGCATGATGGCCAACCGCTCAGCTGTCCGATGGCAATGTGATAATTAGACTTCGGACTTTTAGGTCGCTAAAATGCTGTTTTAGGTACCTAAAATAGGCTCTAAAAATTGGAAAATAGGTTTTAAAAATCGTAAAATAGTCTCTTATAAAATTCTTAAGTTGACAATTTTCTGAAATATCTCAATTGCAATGCAGAATATTATATTTATTGAAGTCACAATCAATCAATAACCATGATAAAACACAGATATAGGCTACCATAACTTTCATTTAGGCCTACTATATAATTTTAGAAAGCAATGTTCATGAATTATTGGACCTGTAAACAACACTGATCAATTCCTTACAATTCTTGTCCGTAATTGGCTTCACAGTAAACAACTAGCACTTTTTCTAGATTTTCTAATGCAAAACAATGTCGCCTATCGCTCAGCACTAACTTATAGGCTGAAAATGAACGCTCCACATCTACTGAAGTAACAGGAGCATATTTCAATTTTGGCACTAAGTTGATTGGAATATCACACTGAATGTCCGTTGTCTTGCCTGCTAGAATGTCTGAAGCAGCACAAAGGCTTTTTAGACCTTTATTTCTCAGCAGAACTTTCTCCAGTTTATCCCTTACTATATCCCCTATAGGACCAGGAACTGTTTCAATCTTTTTCTTCATATCATTGAATACGTCCATCTGCTCATACAATGCTTTCCCGGCAGCTTCCAGTGATGCCATGACATGCACAAGAAAAGTATAATGTGACCTAATAAATACTAGGTCCCTCTGAATTCTAGAATCTTCCATGAGTTCCTTTGCTGAGATAATGCTAGCAGAATCATCTGGTAGATTTATCACAACATCTTTAACTTCATTAAAGTGATTGCTGTAATAGTCGGCAGCCTCCAACCATGTGCCCCAGCGAGTAAGTACAGGTTCTGGTGGAAGAGCAACGTTCGGTAACCTCTCTCGGAAAGCCTGAACCCTTGTTGGTGCCTTCACAAATACCTTTTTTACAGTAGAAATCAATTTATTTACCCTTGGAAACTGTAACCTGATCTGCTCTGCAACACGATTCACGCCGTGAGCAAGGCAAGTAATATGAGTGACAGAGGGATAAAACACTTTCAGTAATTGTACTGCAGCAATCATGTAGGCCGCCGCATCAGTGTAGATCAGTAGTATCTTATTCTCATCGAAACTGTTGGGAAACAATACTTTGATGCCAGTGTTCACGAATTGTGCTACTGTCTCTTGGTTGGTTCGGGTCAATTGTTTGCTGCATATTAAATAGGCTTTAGAAGGGGAATCAGAACTCAGCTTTCCAACAATTAAATGAGCTATGTAGCGTCCCATACTGTCAGTAGTCTCATCTACCGAAAGCCATATATGTGAATCACCAATGTCTGAACGTATTCTACAAAGATCCTCTTCGTATGTACTGTCCACATAGTTTTTTCTGATGGTGGATTCTGAAGGAATATTCATCTGGCAATATTTTTGCAAGAAACCTTTCAAATGGGGATTGTCAAGAGCATTAAACGGGATTTTTGCTGCGATGATGGCTCGGCAGAGGTCTGCGTGAAATTCATTGATTGTTGAACTGTTTGGTTGAGTTAGAAGAGACTGTTTTGATTAATTTTCGCGTCACGTTTCTCGGATGTGTAGCACCTTGCACATGTTGAGTAAAATGAGATTTTTTGTCACTGGATACCTACAAAAAACGAAATGAAAACTGATTGAAACCCTTTTACTACCTTTGCATCAAAATAAATGAGTGTAAATAAGTTATAAAATAATCGTATTTATTAAATATTTCGTGCTTAGAATAGGCATAAGATTTTAGCGATGCTAGTTTTTAAAATCAAAATCTTGAGAAAATTCTAAAAATTACCTTAGCTTCAGTGTTAAAGCACTGGTTTGAAGTTTTAAGACATTAAATCCGTCCCAATAGGGAACGAAAGGACATAGCTACTCCAATTTATTTCCTTCCGGTTAGCGGATTTTTTCCGTAAATAATAATAAAACTACAGTAAAACCTCGTTAACAAGAACTCGCTTACGACGAACACTCTGTTAACAAGAACAAAGATTTGGTCCCGGCAAAGATGTATTGTTTCTTATGAAAGTTTTGTCGGTTAACACGAATTTCGGTTACCACGAACTGCGAACTGTTTTTTTGTCCCTTGAATCTTGAAATGTCATTTAACACAAACTTCCAAAGCTTTTAAAATGGTTATTTCCTGTTCTTCCTTCGGTAGGTATGCAAGGAATGAAATTAAACGTAAACCTTTATTAAATTCCCGGTTACTTATGTGAATGGCTACGAGTAATTGGATTAACATCAACGCTGGCTGGTGCAATCGCTCGACAATCGGGAGTTGTTATTGTTATCCTATGCCGGTACGGCTGGTCTACAGGATTGCTAAATAAATAAATAAATAAAGCATCGTGCCGCCAACAATCGGGTTATAACGTTTCTTATTTTATTTTTCTGTTCATTCAAACATAACCAGTACGATTTCATCATACGTTGCATTAAAACTTGTAACCCACCTGCCAGGAAGTGTTTGCCGCCATAGCCACTTTATAGAACGTTTGGGATTTGCTGCAACATCCGAATCATCTGCTGGGTTTACTGAAGCTGTGAATACAATTGGCCGTGAAGTTTCCAGGCACTTTCATTCCCATCAGTGAGAGCGCAACTTACTTGAATTTTACATCAGGAAATGATCTTTTTTAAAAGGTAGGCCTAATTACATAGCCTACTTTTGTATGTAACAGTATTTTCTACGATAGCGTATACTGTAATTGGTTCATTAAAAAAAAAAAATTAGTCCCCGGTTAGCACAAATTTTTTTAACACGAACCCCTCATTTTTCGGTCCCTTGGAATTCGTGTTAACGAGGTTTTACTGTATAATTAATATACTCACGTGTTTGCTACAAGCTTCACAATAAACGCGTCCATCTGTTGTAAAATGTGGAAATTCTTGTAGCCATTGGTGTATCAGAGAAGCCCTCGAAGTTTTAATTTTCGGCATTTCAGAATTCTTTAAACACCACAGTACACACGAAAGTGAAGACCATACACAAACAAAACTGTTAACAGAACTGAAACCTTCCGTATGTAGCATTGTCGGTAAAATTCCAATATAATTCGCCCCATAAGCTCCGCCCATTCGATATTCACATTTGCACGGACTGTGTGATCTATTTTGTTTCTGAGCGAAGCTAGAATCAAAGACACCGACAATGAAAACCTAATCCCTGTGCTCAGAAGCTAAGCACGCTAGCATATTCAACCCCTTGTATCCCTCAGTGATTCAGAGAACCAGTTTTTTTTGTTACTGGATGTGGGAGTCTGAAGAAAAACGCTACATTTTCTTGGGAATTCCAAGGAATTTTTCTACTGAAGACGGAACATTCTTTACTATTTAACCACGTCACAAATGTGTCATGTATTGCACATTCCGAGCTAAAAATTTAGTACGAACTGAAAATCAATGCTAGAATTTATAACAAAAAGTAACTTATTTTTAACTTTAGAGGAAAAAAAAGCAAAATAGGCAATATTAGGCTCTAACGTAAAAATAGTCTGTTTTAGGTCCTATAAAAGTATCAGTTTTAGGCATAGTCACTTATGAAACATGCATATACAAATTTTCGTCCATATATCACTTAAGGATTAAAATAGGTTTTTACCTAAAATTCGAAGTCTAGTGATAATAAATAGAAAAAGATAAACAAAACGAGATAACTCGTATTAAATTTATTGCTGTGGTAGTATATATTATTTATTGTACAATATATGCTTATCTAACATTATGGTGCTTTAAAGAAATTTGTCACTTTTGTTTGTCTTACTTGGTACTTAATTTTTTTCTCAGGTTCATCCTAATCTTAATTTTTTTCTCAGGTTCATCCTAATCTTAATTTTTTTCTCAGGTTCATCCTAATCTATCATTAGGATGTCGGAAAAATTGGAATCTCTTCCTTCCTGAAGAAAATCCTCAATATCTCTGTTCATTCCAGCTCGGCTTGAGCAAGATACCCACTCTTCTTCATCATCAGTCATAATTTGATATATTGACAATGAACCATTGTTATTGAGTACTCTGGCTATTCTGTTTCTGGATATTACTTCCTTTAAATGGCTATTAGTACAAAACTAATATAAAGGGTATTAATTTAACATTTTTAAATATTAGTCTGTATATATTCAGTATTATTATTTATTTGTTTATGCTGGTGGCTTAATTAATTGAAATTTTAAAAAACTATTTTATACTAAAATAAAGAAGGAAACCATGTAATAAGAGTGGACAAGTTTATGCTCACAGATCTCTGAAACCACTTTAAACAAAGCTTTCCACGTATATCCTCCATATAATCGACCTCTGTAACAGAATTACAAATCTATCTTCATTGGATCAGTTTAAAAAAGAGAATGTAACACACATGTAAAACAATCACTAGGGATAATCACATTTCGTTAACCCCCAAAACACGAAATTAGTAATAGAAGTTCAAATTACTGTAATAAATTAGTTTCTGGTGTTTTTTATTGAAAATATGTGTTCATTCATTCACAAAGTTTGCGAAATTTAATACTTTTCGCGAAATACCCGGTTTTTAAGGTTTTATCCCATTTTTACGCGAAATACGGGAAAATGTAAAAGTTCTACTTTAAATAAACTCATATTTGAATGTATTCTTTTTTTTCACGATAAATAATTTAATTAAAAATGAGAGCCGTTGATGAAAACGGGAGTCATCGGCTTGATTTGAAACTCTAAGAAGTCAAGGTCAACTGAAGAAGAGTAGGGACTTTAGAGGAAGGAGAAATCGGCGGCCGGCAGCGTGATTCACGGCCGAAACAAGTAAACAAGCAAACAAGCGGCCAATCTGTTCTTCCCGTCTTTGTGTTCACCTATAAAAGTTATAACTGTTCATTATATAATAGAAGAATAATAATAAATCTTTAATCATGAATTAAAATAACCTGTAAGTTACGTATTTGAACAATCTCGCGTTTTACGAAGTGGGTGTTGGAGGCTACAACCTGTAACTTCATGCTTCCCGCCGAATCCCGCGTGAAAGAGACGGAAGTAGGAATGAGCATCGATGTTAAAATTGGCGATAACGTCTTTGGAGGTATCCGTCGATGTGCCGATAATATCGACCTGAAAACATCGATGTATTTTGACGGAAAACATCGATATATATATATATTTTTTTTTTTAAAAATGCTTGTTTTCAGAAAATTAGGCAACATTCATAAATAAACTAAAATATTTCCATGAAAACTATCGATGAAAAAAATCGATGTTTTTTGGAAATTT
This sequence comes from Ectobius pallidus, assembly GCA_964059195.1. Taxonomy (NCBI): domain Eukaryota; kingdom Metazoa; phylum Arthropoda; class Insecta; order Blattodea; family Ectobiidae; genus Ectobius; species Ectobius pallidus. Next base: position 167,154,396 of record CAXKWD010000003.1, read on the forward strand.
TGTCAGTATGTCCTCAATGTCCGATTCAATATGTAAATTCATCAAAATTAATGCAAAAACAGTTTTAAAAAAATTGATATCTGGGAGAAACATAGATTGTTTTCCATCGATGATGGTGATGATGATGACGAGTGATTATTTTAACTTTATTCCTACTTCTATTTTAAGTTCTATGTGTTGACAAATAAAATATTATAGGATGAATGTATGCATTTTTTTAACTGCCGTAACCACAATTTAAAGCAAGGAGTTTATTTTAATTTTAAACTAAAATACAAGCCTCTCAAGTAAATCGGGTAAGCTGTTTATTTATGTTACAGCATTTCATATGAATTCAAGACATTGTCATATCACTCCTGCAGTGTACGGAAAAAATACAGTTAGATTTAAAAGCTGATTTTCAAGACTTTTTTTACCGTTTTTATGACTAAATCCAGTTTTTATATAGCGAAATGTATATAGAAATTTTGCATTTTATTTGACGAAATCCTGGGTTTTTATTCACCACAAATCATCAACTCTAACAATCACACAAAAAATGTTGAAATTTAAAACATAAAAATGTCTAAATCTTACAATAAATATGGCATCAAAGTAAAAATGCTACCTGTTCTTCAATGTCGTTTGTTTAAATGTGTGTGCAAAATCTCAGCACTCTTACTCTAATATGTTCTGAGTTGAGGGTACAAATGTATATGAAATTTATTTTTGAGCTATTTGGATTTAAAAATTGAACAGTTTTCTGACTTACATCAATATATTCCATAAGCGAAATCATCTTCATTTTCTGCCCCCTTTTTTCCTCTCACATTGTCTTCTCGTGGTCCTAGCTTTCGTTGTACTTGCCTCAGCTTTTTGTGTGCGATGGATGCAGTTCTTGTTGTTCAATTGAAATGTTTCTCTGATTTTAAAGGGATGCAATCCCATTTAAATGTATTTTAAGTAGGCAAAATATTGCTTAACATTATAAAAGTGTGCATATTCTTGTTACAGGAAGATTCAAAGATCTTTTTTCCTGCTAAAAACAAAAAAGAAAGTGATTTTTGACCATCTTAAGAGTATCTTGTTCCCTTAAGCCACTGCTTAATGCTGTATATGCAGTGTTCCATATGGTCCACACCTTCTAAACTGGACATTATTCTGTCTTTTCTGTTTATTTTCTATAAACATTGCATAGTCATAGGAAGCCCAATCAGCAAAATGTAACAATGTTGAGTGTTGTCTTCTTCCTGGTCGACTCACCGTACAACAGCAGTCATATCTCAATCCTTCAATAGTCATTGGGTTCTCCCAATACTCAGGATTATATCTGCTTTTCTGCAATGAAACTTGGACATATTCTTAAACAGGATCAGAAAGCATCTGTTTCAGTCTATATTATTACAATATTTCGAAGCATCTATGTATGATAAATTTCCTGAATTAGTTGTGTTTCCAGACGAATGGAAAATAGCCATGTTGAGATAATTCCAAAAGCTCATTTTCCACAAAACCCAACTTCTAGTTCATTCAGGCCTGTAAGTGTGCTGCCAGATGATGGGAAAAATTCTAGAGAAACTTTTAATTGACTGAATATACTATCTCCACAGTAATGATTTAACATATTGGACTGAATATAAGATGACCATGAATTTTTGAAGGATAGTTACAAAAAAATTAATAAAATAGCTTGTTAGTACATTTTGCTTCACATAAAACGGAATTTTGAAGTTCATGTCGTAACTTCTTCTTCTCGCCTTCATTTAATCATTGACACAATGAAGATGCTTTCTTTTCCCCAAGGTCTGCTATGACTGGTGGTCAAACAAAGCTTTACGTGTAGAGAATAGAGAAGCAACTGTGTAGTACAAGGAGAAGCATGAATTTGGGAAAAATAAAATTCTGTAAAGTTTGTGAATTACTGCATGATGTTCCCACTGCACAGCTGCATTCATGAATGGAGAGTTGTTGAAAGTGTTAGGCTGCGCATATAAGACGAGTATAGTTTTTATAAACACATTTTGTGGAAAAAAACATCGTTTTATGTTTGGGCCAGTACAGTACTCAGCTGCAATCAGTATGGATTCATACCAAACAGATCATCAGAAGATGCTGTTGTATGAGTTACAGGATGGATCAGAGAGACCTTTCATTTTAAAAAGTATGGAATGCTTATATCTTTGGACATATCTGGTGACTTCAACCACGCTTGGCTGAGAATCTTCTTCCAACTTAAGAAGAAAAAATGTCCAAAAAATGTGTTCATTCTAACTCAAAACTTTTTCGATACTTACCTGTATCAATCTACAGTGAAGAGGAATATAAGGTGGTGGTTGTTGTCCACAAGGTTCTGCATATGATTTTCAAGAATTGAAGTTCCTGGAAATTGTTGCTTATGCAGATGATGCCATGCTATTAGTTAGAGCCACAGAAATATCACAGTTAAAATCAGTGACGAGCAAAGCTCTGGATCAGATATTTAACTGGGGTTTGGATGATGAGTTAGCCTTTAATGCAACAAAGACAACTGCTATGGTAGTTACTAGGAGAAGATCAGAAGAGGTTCTGGACGTCTAGGTTATTAATAAACTAGTAAAGGTCACCAACAGACTTTGATATCTTGGAGTTATACTAGACCTGAAACTCACATTCTGAGAACATTTCAATTCTCTTCAAATTAAAACCAGTAAGCTTCTGAATGGTCTAGCATTCGCCACGTGCCTCACCTGGACTTTTAATTCCTCTGCACTAAGAGTTATATATCAGTTGAACGGTTCATCCTGTATTACTCTTCAGCCTTTCAGGACATAGTTAACAAAAAAAAAGTGGGCTCAAAAAACTTGGAATTCAACAAGGATTCTTACTCCAGAGTATTAGAAAATACAGGACAATTTCCACGATGTTCTTTAATCCTTTCCAGTATAGAGACACACTACCTGTCAGCAATCTATAAAGCTAAGATATACATTGTTAAAAAAGCATACACTGGTTCCTTAACATGTTAGTCTTGTTATCGAAGATAGAGTTCAATTCCGGAAGCTGGGCATCCTGGTAAAGCGAACTGGTAAAGCAAAAATACTTTAAAGTTCACAACATTGACATCTTTACCAGCTATGAATAGTTACTTAGGCTGCTATTTCATGGCATACAACTGCAGAGATCATAAGACGGAAATGTTCAATAAAGGATTTTGTGTAGCTCCTACCTACTTTATTTTTCAAGCAGAAATGTTTGCTTTAGATCAAGCTATAAGATTGTGCATTGAAAATAAACTTAATGCATGTATTCACAGTGATTCGAAGTCCTCTCTCCTAGTCATTCAAGACGAGAATAACAATCCTTAAGCAAATACAATTATAAAGAGCATATTAGACTATCGTGGGTTTAAGGGCCATGCTGGAATTGTTGAAAATGAGAGAGGTGATCAGATCGCTTAACTTTTTGCCAAATCCAACCTCCTGGAATTAAGCTATTATGTCCAAATTTATATTTAAACAAATGGTCTAAAGAAAGAAATAACTGTAGTAGGAAAATGAAATGACTTCTGGTCATTCTGGTAGCTTAACTGGACAATTAACAAGAAATTTATTTTTTCCTTCAGTTTTTTCTCACAACTCTTGCAGGTATTTCACAATTTATTTATTCTAACACAATTTACTATGGGACACAGAAAGTTTTAAAGTTACCTGCAATATTTTCACCTTGAGTCACCAGGAGTATTCTACATGTTCCAGTGTGATCAACAAACCAAAAGATGCATTCTACTAGGACATCTCGACCATTGTGAAATTAATATTATACCCAGCCATTAACAAAATTATTTACTAAATTTGCACCTCTGCTTTTATACTCTTTATTTCTTGCATTTATTCATCCACTTCACCTCTTCTGGCTCTAAACATAGCATTTATTATGGTCCAAGACTCTATAACTCTATAATTAGGTCACATCCAGAAATGTAGCAGCGAAGTAAATAACTAGCTAAGTGCCAAATAACATATTTTTCAATAGAGTGAAAAAACATTCTGAAAGCTATTTCTTACAAGGAAGAGAGCCAAAAGAAAAAAAAAAAAAGCAACATGTATTTCATATACTTCTCTTTAATGCTATGTAAGAATCGAGAATGTACATCAAGACAATTATTTGAAAAAAAAAAGTTACTTTCAGACAAAATTTAATGATCTATCTCCATCACACATTACATGAAAAACGATCAAACTCCTACGAAACAAAACTGGTTTTAGTTTAATTAAGCATTATGTTTTCAAGTGTATCAACTCACTTCAAGAGGTCTTCATAAAATTCCCGGTTTTCTGCTTTTAGGTATGGAATCATTGCCCTTAAATCTGTCTTTTTTTCTGTGTTCTATCTATTCGTACAGCTCAGCAAAGGCAGATCCACTTCGGCTATCATTGATGGACGGATGTGTTTCTTCATTTCCCAGACTTCTTTCCATGGTGCTATCTCGTTCAGATACTTATGCACAAGGACAACTCCTGGTCTATCTGATCGTATTTGAATCCATCTTGCTGCAGTAATGTGCAGGTTACTTGTGTTTATTAACTTCTCTGCAGTTGCTTTAAAATAAAAAAAGTCACTTTCCGTCATTAGTGTTACTTGGAATGGCTTTCTGGTTGCTGTATTGATAACATTGGCCAAATCTGTGGGAACCTCACATGAAGCCCGGTGTTTTCTTCGCTCAATATGAGCAAAATCTCTATCACAACTCATAAAAGAATGACCTTTAACTAAGTACTTGTGATTGATCTCTTTGAAAACACCTTTTGACACTAGATACATCCACACAAACAGAATCATTTTGTTTTGGTTTTGAGAACAACAATTATCACTCCACATATTTAACACATCTTGTTTTGTTGTAATGCCTGAGGTGAATGCTTTATAAACACAGGATGCAATTTCATTACCTCCACGGCCACACATCGCTTCATGCCAGAGAAACATGTGTCCTGTGTCATTATCTGCAATATGGATGCCCAGGTTGTGGTTTGATAGTTGCCTCATGTAATACATATCCCCATGTGTAAGGGTAGGTAGTGACAGCTCTTTCTGGAGGTCCATTGCTGCAGTGCATATTGAGCTACCAGGCTCCTGTGAATCTGCTCCGTCTGACTTCATTTTCTGTAGTGCACTTTCTACTGTGCGATGGTGAAGTTCTCTATCACGCTTAATGGCTCTGTTGTTAGGATCACTTCTAAGCTGATTATGGAACAAGTCACATGTTGAGCAGGTATCATGTCTAGGTTGGTGGAACTTCAGATCAGGGAAATGCTTTTGAAAAACTTGGCAGTAAAAACGATATGGTATGTGTGAAAAGTTAGGGTACTTCTGAAGAAAGTCTTTCCAAAGTCTATATCTACTTAGATCTGGACTCAGATACTGTTTATTCATATTCTTTGCCCTTGTGTAATGACTTTCTTCCCTAGGGAACTTATTTATATGCTCTATCACTTTCTTCTCATCTTCTGTGTATTTCCGATGAACTGTCAAAAACAACACTGAATACACGCACCTACAATGTGTCAGCTGGCTTAGGCACTTATGGCGGTTTTTACACATTGCTGTTGGGAGATACCGCTTACGATATCTTGTGACAGAATTTGTAACTACTTGCAGTGAAGTTTGGAGATAGCCCGTAATATATGTAATGTGCGATAGGACATAGATCATAATTCACCCATTAACCCATTTTTTCACATTTTGGCACTTAGCTCGTTATTTACTTCGCTGCTACAAATAGTACTTATGAACAACACAAAATTCAATAAGTTTATCAAAAATCTTATTTCATGGTTCAAAAGTTACTTCACTCTGTACTTAGTAGACAATTAAGGAACGATTTTATTTGTAATAACTCAGGGTTTCAATTTTTGTTCTTACTACTTTTCCTTTTTTCTTTTTATTATTCTGTTCTTTCTTTTTTATTATTATTGTTTAGGTATTGATTTGATATTATAATTTCTTTATGTATTTGTAATTTGTATTTTATAATGTAAATGGCTGAACTGTGCCCGAGCACGAGCGCTTGCTCATTCGGGTGGTTTTGTTTTGTAGAAATATTTTGTATAAATATAAATATATTTAATTATTTATTTGTTTGATTTTGTTTTTTTATTTATAACCCTGGTGCAATAGGGTTCAGTTAGTTAATGGAGAATAAATAATATTATAATAATAAGCCTGGTCAGCTCACTTCTCTCAGAAGATGACAGTAGAGCAAGCTGTCAAAAGCTTGGAATCAATCCTTCAAGAAACCATTATCCACAGTGGCGGACGCAGAAATTATTTTCGGGGGGGGGGGGATTTGAATAGGTAGAAAGAATACTAAAAAAAATTAATCAACTTACATTGGCCACTTAGAGTTAGAGGTGGGACAAATATAACGCAACCGTTATTTTGAAACCGTTTCGGGATCGAAACTGTTATGCTAGATAACCGTTTCGAGAATATAGCAGTTTCGGTTCCACACCACTAGGGTGTTAAACGTTAAGCTGTTACATTTCTACTGGCTGAAACTGATCAGCAGAAGACGTTGCAACTTGCAAGCAGTCGCGCAGGTGCGTTACCAGTTTTCGTCTGTAGAATCGGTTGTCGTTTCAGGGTGTTATGCTGACTGTTATAAAATAGTGCCAGTGCATCATGAGTCCCAGTAAGCGTAACAGAACTAGTTCAATGTGGTCTTATTTTACGATAGTAAATTGTGACAACAAAACAGCAAAATGTGATATGTGTGGTCTAACTAACTAAATTTTGATTTTAAAACATCAGTTAAGATAATTAATATCTCAAAACCAAATTGAGGTAGTAAAATAAAATTTAAAATGTTTATTTTGGTTTATATTTAGAGTGCGAAACTTCAAGTGTATAGAACAAATAGTTTATAAAATCAGTCTCAACACTTCGGTCATCCCTTAAAAATGTAAAGTCTATTTGTGTGTTTTTTTGTATAGTATATCATTTGCCCGACACATAGGCCCTACTCAATTATAATTAGGGCTCCGAAGTTGACGAAATATCTTTTTTTCTGAGACATCACAGACAATGCAGTATCTAGTATAAATTCGTCATGCCTCAAAAAGAGGCTGGTCTTTTTTTTTTTTTTTTTTGAGGAAATTTGCGTTCATTCGTTGCATTTTTCCCTATTTTGTCTTCAGAATGCACTTTTCCAACATTTCGGCGTGATCTCAAATTTCCTTAGCTATGAGGCATTCACTAATCAATTCATTAACATAACGACAAAAAAATAATAAAAGTAGTAATATAAAATACATAAATATTGTCCTTTACTTATTATTATACTACTGTATATTCTCGTTTGAAATACGTTTTAGATATATTTCTTTTTTTCAATTTTTCATGTCATATTTTCATAAATTTAAGGTTATTTTATAGGTCTTTCTCAGGCATTTTTAAGTCATGAACTTCCGAGCCCCAATTATAATTTTTTCTTACGTACTGATTAAAAATGTGCAGTGTTTTGCATATATCATATACATTTATAAAATAAAACTTAGAACGTTATTAACAGTACCAAATATATTTCAAACGTGTTGGGATTTTTCTTTGCATGATATTTTCTTATAGTTACTTATTCTTTTTCTGTTACATGTAATGATTAATTCAGGTATTGATTAAGAATTTCAATGTATTGTAACATTGTAACAGTTTTTCTAAGGTAATTAGAAGGTATTGTAAATTTTAAAAAAGACTAGCTGTCTCGCCATTAACCCAAGTCATAAGTTTTACAAGGGTCGTCGTAGCAAACCCTTTAAATGAAGGGTAAGAGATGGCATTGAGGCCATTTCCTGTTTGCTCTTTCTTTTGTGTTGCTCCCACCCGTGGAGTAGTTTTCAAAGAAACAGCTTTTTGCTACCCGAAACTGTATCAACAAAACTGCAAGCGAAACTATTATTTTGCAACCGTTTCATAAAACTGTTATGTACACGTAACAGTTTCGGCTGCAACCGTTTTCTAGAAACAACTAATTTTCCCAGCTCTACTTAGAGTACATATATAGCATTTTTTTAAATTTCGGGGGGGGGATGTATCCCCCCTCCCCCCTACGTCCGCCACTGATTATCCATTCTGAACACTGGGAAAACCTCAAAGAGCCACTTCTCTCCACACTGTATTAGCTCTAGGTTCTAACGAAACTGAACTTCGACCGAGAGACATAAAGTGTTAGTATTCAGACATACAAAAGTATGATTTCAAAATTACCAAATTATGAGTGCTAGCTTTACTTCTTTCACATCACTCCTCATCATTATGCAGGATTTGTATGGTTTGTAAGCTATGTTCTGATTATTAAATTATATTTTCAGATTGGTGATCGATGCTTTGATGATGGAATGTATGATGCAGCTAAGCTACTATACAACAATGTTTCCAACTTTGCCAGACTTGCTATTACTCTTGTCCATCTCAAAGAATTTCAAGGAGCTGTAGATGGTGCTAGGAAAGCTAACAGGTAAGGTGTGATTTATAATATTTTTTGCATTTGGCCATAATTTAATTTGCAATATACATGAACATATGATACATACTGATATTTTCCACCCTCTTTTTTTATTGTAGTTTTCTTAGTGGTTGTTAGATTGCTTTAGGACAAATTTCAGTAGGGATGTAGCCTGTCCCAAGTTTTCCAGCAGATGGCATTGTCATACTAGCCAGTATGCATGCATTTGCCTTTAGTATCTTGTTTATCCAGTTGTCGTCTGCTCTCAATGTTCTTTCAAATGGCATTCTATCTTCCCAGTCTGCAAAAATATATATATATATATATATATTTTTTTTTTTTTTTTTTCAAAGTGAATAAGACATTACTAGACATACTTCTTGTGACAATGCCGTAGCCAATTTAATAGCTTACATAATTTAATGTTTGTTTAATTCATAAATCTGAAATAGATTGAGAACTTCTCTGCCATTACAATCTGTTGTGCGATGCAGCATTTTCTTGCCTCATTGCTAGAAATTAAAATCATGTACCAATGGTCCAGCAAACTGGTAATTAGCCCTAATAACAGGAATAAGACAGAGTTGAATGGCAAGTAGAAAGAAAAAAGGTCTCTTTGATTTTTTAATCTGTATTAACTTTTTTCTTAATTAAATTAACTTCGATGATTTGTAATAATAAAGGAAACGAATCCCTGATTCCATGTACTAAAGTCAAAAGAATATGGCTTTTAAAGTAATTAAATATTTCTGGATGACATAACTTAAACAAAAGCACCTGCAAAATACACAATATAATATATACAATTGTTAGTTTTATCCTTTTGTCATATGAAGGGGTCTATTAGCAAACCGGCAATCTCCATTTAGAAAAACCATAAGGGAGGAACTCATATTTGCAACACTTACACTAAATATATATGAGCAGGAAATACATTAAACTTTCTTTTTCAAAACTGAGATTGCCGGGTTTGGTAATAGACCCCTCATGTGCATCTTCATTACACCCTAAGTTTAAAAATCTCTTCCCTCTTTAATTCCCTTTTTAGCTATTTTTGTATAAGGTCTACAAATAAGGCTTTAGCGGACGAATTAAATACTTGGGACAAGTCGTAAGCTGAGTCGGAATTACTGAATGAATCCACTAAAGCTTGTTGCATACAATAGTTTTTCAAAGAACTCTAAATTATATGAAATGAAATAAAATAAGCAAATAATTTAATAGCCTATAAGTGACCTTCAGTATGAACTGCACAAATATGAGATGCAGTTGTAGATGGCAGTGCATATTCGGAGGCTCTATATTTATTGCTATATGATGAAATGTTTTATGAAAAAGTTTCTGATGAAGTTTCTGATTAACATAAAGAAAGGGTGTTGGCTAATATTTGTTGTTTTATGATAATGTACTATTTTTTGGCGTGTTTATAATTCAGCAAACAGCTGGCTTAGAGAGCAGGGGCTAAAAAAGTATTTTAGGCATATTTATTTTATATTATTTAAGAATATGTGTAAATTGCTGTTAATGTAGCCTTTTGTTGTAATTTTTAAATGGCCAAGTTGGATTGACAGCCTTAAAGAAAAATTGTGACAATACCGTACCCAAATTAATAGCTTACGTCATTTAATGTATGTTTAATTCCATAAATCTGAAATAGATGAGAGCGTCTCTGCCATTATAATCTGCTGTATGATGCAACATTATCTTGTCTCACATGAAAATAGAAAATTTGATTTTAAAATTTGTGCTAACATTTTTCTTTCTTTCTCTCTTCCTATTCTGGACAGGAAATAGTTTTTGTGTTTTTCTTGTTGGAAACACATTTTAACCTTTTGATATTGCATATGACTGTGCCTTTTTACTTCTCTGGCTATACCACAGGTGCAGTGACTCAAATAAAAAAAACATCGGGGCTCGTATGAAGTTAAAATTAAAGTTTTAACGCTTTGGTTCACAAGTTCCCTATAAAAGACATAAAATACAGGTCATTCTTGGAACATATGAGGCCATGCGACCGGCAGAGAAAAATGAACGCGGAAAGCGCAACACTCAATATTCAACTTAATGCATTGTCATAATTCATTTTGCATTGTCATGGCGCCACATACAAATGCTAGCTTGAGAGAAAGTGTAGGTAGGGCTGTAATTGATATGCTGGGGCTGGATGTCTCAGGAGGGAGCTGGCACGCTCCACCAAATTAGTGGGCAGTTTAACCAGTGGAAATACCATCGGTTTCTAGAGAGGTATATGCTTATTTATGCCAGGCTTCGTTTTCCTGATGGAAACCTTCAGTTCCTACACGATAACAGCTAAATCCACACAGCGTGATCGGTTCAAACCTGGTTCACTGAAAGACCACATATCGAGAAGCATATGAGAAGGAACTGGCCGAACCCACCTCCAGTTTCTGAAGCAGAATTGTGGAAACTAATTAAAACTGCTTGAGACGCTGTGGCCGACAAGGGTAATTATTTTCTAAACCTTGTAGAGTCAATGCCCAACAGAGTGAGGGAAGTTACAGTAATGGAAGGTGGATGGACTTCCTACTGAGCATGTAGCTCTTTTTTTTTTCACTTATTCTTATTTAAGTTCGTTATTATGTTTCATCATGTTATCTTCTATTTTCAGTACATTTCTTATTATTTTATGCCACAGATATGCATTTGTTGTAAAATCAAACTTTCCTTCTTGCTTTCTTTTGTGTGTGTCCAAAATTTGACACCAACAATGATAATTCATTAGAAGTAATTATTATTTTATTCCAGTCATTGCCGGGTTTGAAAAAATAAACATAAATAAAAAATAAAAAATTTACAAGATCCCACTAAGGATCGAACCCTGGTCCCACACGTTCAATTCCTATGTCTCGACCAGTACGCTATTGCGAACAGATGAGAATAGCATACATAATTCTGATGAGATTGTAATATCCAAGCTTGAAAATAAGTTTAAGCCAAAGTTATTGATTTTGCACTACAAGTACCGGTATTGTAAAATAAAATCTTTAAAATTCCTTATAATTCTAAGTTATATTCATTTGTTTTTTCCATGTTTTGGTTTACTGTTTGTAAATGATCTATTGTTGATAAACCTGCTCTGAAGCCTGCTTGTTCTTGTGGTTGGTTTTCGTCTAGTATTTTGGTTAGCCTTCTGGTTATAATTTTTGAAAACAATTTGTAAATGTTTGACATTAGAGTTATTGGGCGATAATTGTTTAGTTCTTCCTTGAATCCCTTTTTGTGCAATAATATGATGGAGTTCTCTTTCCATTGATGGGGTATTTCTTCTGTGATGATATTGTTGAATATTCTTATTGGTTCTGTCAGGGATGTCTGCTCCTAGTTTTAGGCATTCATTTGTTATGCTGTCATCGCCGGGGGTTTTTCCTTTTTTCAGGTCTTTTATCGCTTGTCTTGTTTCTGACATTAGGATTGGGGGTATTTCTTCTACTTCCATATTTCTGAAGAGTTCCATCTGTTCCTCTCGTTCTGATACTGTACTTGTGTTTAATTGTTCGTAAAATTCAATTGCGGCTCCTACTATTCCTTTCCTGTTCTTATTTTATTTCCTGACATGTCTTTCATACTCGTCATAAGGTTCTTACTTTGAAAGATCTCTTTCCTTATGGTTCTGGTGGATTTTGAAGATTCCATAATTTCTTGAACTAGATTAGTTTTGTGTTTCCTTAGGTCCTCTCTTATTGCTCTTTTGGTTATCTTGTTTATTTCTTGGAAATTCAGGTTCTTGTCTCTTGATTCGTTCCTTTCCTTCTTCATTTGTTTGCGCTTTTTGATTAGTTCTGTCGTGTTTGCGCTCAGCTTCTGTCTCCTTTTTGGTGTTGCATGGCTTACTGCTCTCTGTCCTGCTTCTATAATGCATTTTTCTAATGTTGTATAGTTTTCTTGGATCTTGGTTGTAATGTAATCTGCTCTGCTAATATTTTCTTCTAGCTGTGCTGTGAATTTCGCTTCATTGTATGTATTTAGCTTGATGCGTCTTGTTTTGAATTTTTTCCTGCTTCTTTTCCTCAAAAATGGACAGTAAATATTAGTTGACATATTTTCATTTATTTGGTTTTGTGGACAGGAATTAGTTTTATAGAACTACATATTTATAAATTGTTAAGGATAATTCAGTGGGTTTGTTGATATTGAATTTGTTTTAAATTTCAGTACCCGAACATGGAAGGAAGTCTGCTTTGCATGTGTTGACAGTGAAGAATTTAGATTGGCCCAGATGTGTGGTCTACACATTGTTGTGCATGCAGATGAATTGGAAGATCTAATTAATTATTACCAGGTAAATTAAATTGAAATGTTAATTCATTGTTTTTGTATAATTATAGCAGTCTTACTTAATGTATTATTTGTATTGTATTGGTACCCCTTCTAGAATCCTGTAATCTGCTTTCTCCTATCAGTATGGATTTCATCAAAACAAAGGTATTAATAATGCTCTATATTCATTTATAAATTCCATACTTAATGCTAGAGATATTAAGGAACACATGTTCAGACTGTTCCTAGATCTCAGTAAAGCATTTGACAGTGTAGGGGGGGTCATTCCATGCTAGATCATCCAGGGGTGTCCACACTACCATTTCAGATTTGTATGAAATTTGGTACATATATTCAGACAAATAACAGTGCACACCGCTTATTGTGATCACTTTGGGATGCAGTTAATCTGATAATACAGTGGAAGCCCGAAATAGCACGGTTCTATACCGTGGATTCGGATGTAATGTGGGGGAAAGTATGTCCCCCAATAAAAATATACCGTAGTTTTATAAATAAAATTTTTATTTTGGAAGTTCAGTTAAAGCAGTAAAAATTCTGCAAAGAGCGATTCTGAAGTACATTTTTTTTACCGTTAGACCCGCCCTCACCCGCTACTGACCGTCACCCCCGCATTCCATAGGATTTAGTAGAAGTAACGGGACATAGAATAAATAGTGCAGTTCTGTAAGGATTAAAAAATCTGCACCTGCCAGAAATTCTTAAAACCTAGGAAAGTTAAAATATGATTTTAGTTTGAACCACGCATTCGGATTGTATAAGTCGTGAGTTCGGAATATAAAATGTTGCAGAAGCAGAAAGCATATTCAGTAGGAGATAAACTGAAAATTATTGATAGATATATAAGCTTTCATGAACCACAGATTATTGTCTCTGTTGGACGTTACATGAGAATATTATAGGAGAAAAATTCCTCCGACACTGGGACTTGAACCCAGGACCTTTGGCTTTTCGCGCCAATGCTCTACCAACTGAGCTAAGCTGGAGTTCAATTCGCAGCGCCAGATGGAACCTCTCTCCTATGACTGAATGCCCTAATGGTCTTCCTCACAGACAGACAAGTTATGTCATAATATTCTCGTGTAACGTCCAACAGAGACAATCTGTGGTTCATGAAAGCTTATATATCTATCTTGAATGTTAACTGTACAATAACAGTGGGAGCCCGGTCACAAAAATCACTAATTAGTGTGCCTCACAGTACTGCATATGACATAACTTGTCTGTCTGTGAGGTAGACCATTAGGGCATTCAGTCATAGGAGAGAGGTTCCATGTGGCGCTGCGAATTGAACTCCAGCCTAGCTCAGTTGGTAGAGCATTGGTGCGAATAGCCAACGGTCCTGGGTTCAAGTCCCAGTGTCGGAGGAATTTTTGTCCTATAATATTCTCATGAAAATTATTGATCGTGTAAAAAACGGGGAAACCAAAGCAACTTTATCACGTGAGTGCGGCATCCTAGAAACAGAGATGCCAACTGCTACGGAATTACCGTAGTTTCTACGATTTTCTTGAATTTGCTACGGCAATACGGAAATTGTACTGAATATTACGGATTTTATGAATCCCAATATCTATTTTTAAAATTCTTCGTTTCTCCCGCGAACATAAAAAACAAATTTATGTGTCAGCAGAGATGCCTACTGTTATATGAGAAATTTTTTGTAAAAGAAAACACTCGTTATGTTGGCGACATTGGGCACTACAATCTTTGACGTGAGTGTGTGTGTTAACCAAAGATGTTATATCTTACAGTTATAACATAATTGTAGTTCTAGCATCTTTGGTGTTAATATATTTCCTCTTTTTTATTATCACTGTAATGCTGCTGACGACTGCCGACGCCGTTGCTTGCTAGACGTTTTATTGAGTGTTGCAGTGCAAGTAGGATATTGAGGAAATATGTCGTGTAAACGTAAAACCAGTGAAGAGTCTGATGGACAAAAAAGAACTGCGGCAAATCAGCAGTATCGAAATTAGTACATGGAAAAGTTTCCTTGCCTCGGACCTTCAAAAATTACACCGAATCATGTATTTCCGAAACCGGTAATTGTGATTTTTTGGGTAAACAGATTTATAGGTTTGTGTTTAGTGCATGTTGATGTTTGAAATTGCATATATTAATTTGTCCGAGACGTCGAGTCCCCCACCATCCGATTAGACTCACACTACTGATAACCACCTTTCAAGGTTGGCATCTCTGTAGAAAGAACAATTAGGGTTTGGATGAAAGAGGAAAATAAACTAAGAAATTTCGTGGACACTGTTGAAAGTGAAATCGGACTGCAAAGAAAAAAACCAAATTAGGGGAAGATAGTGACCTTGATGAGTGCTTATGCAGGTGGTTTTTATTAAAACGAAGTGAAGGGGTACCACTATATGGACCGGTCATCAGAGCTCAAGCTGTGAAGTTCTATAAAGATTTGCATGGGACCAATAATTTTAATGCATCTGATGGCTGGTTTTCGCGGTGGAAATCTCGTCATGGTATAAATCACACCAGCATTGAGGGAGAAGCTCGGTCATGTGATTATGAATCTGCACAACGTTTTCCTCAAGAATTAAACAAAGTTATGATTGATAACAATTTAAACAACCATCAAGCGTACAACTGCGATGAAACTGCACTCTATTATCGATTGCTTCCCTCAAAAACACTGGATGTGAGGAACACTGTTAATAAATCAGGAATAAAAATGAATAAGGTCAGAGCAACTCTCCTTTTTGCAGTAAACAAATCAGGAAGCCATAAACTTAAACCTGTCTGCATAGGGAAAAGTCATAGTCCGAGGTATTTTAAACATGTTAACATGTCTTCACTACCATTTTTGTACAGACATACGAAAAATGCATGGATGACTGGTGAAATTATAGCAAAGTGGTTCCATGAGGAATTTGTTCCATCAGTGAGGAAACATCTAAACTTGAAGAGAGAGCTGTCCTTACTCTTGACCACTGTCCAGCACATCCACCTGCTGACATGCTACAGTCACGAGATGGAAACATCAGAGTTATGTTCTTGCCAAAAAACACTACGGCATTGATCCAGCCATTGGACCAGGCTTATAGGGGCATTTAAAGCTCATTACCGCCATGAACTGCGGGTGCTCTAGTGAACTGTGATGAGGACATGGAAACTTGCCTTAAATCCATCAATCTGAAAACAGTTGCGTATTCAGTTGGTCTTGCATGGGGAAGCATTACTCCATCTACAATTCAGAACTGCTGGAATAATGTTCCAGTGAATAGTGAATGTCACCAGCGGAAATTGTTCATTTGTGGAATTCACGAGGTGTGACATCCAGTCTGCACATAGTGTTCTGCATTTTGAAATCACGATTGACGATTTGAATGAATGGGTAGATATCGATAACACTGAACCAATTTCAGAGTCCACATCTGATAAAGATATAATTGAAGCTGTCCAAGACAAAACAAACAATGATAAAGATGACGATGAAGATGATGATGGTGAAAATGACGTGGAAGCAGAAGAAGACATTCTGGATGTTTGTGAAGTGATAACTCACATAAACAAGGTGATTTCGTGGATGGAGAGGCAAAATAAATCGAACAGCATTCATCTCCTCCATCTTGCTACAATCAAACAATACGCGGAGAAAAAACGTAGTGCGTTAGTCCGTCAAGCAAAACTTACTGTTTTTTTTTAAGACAGTGCAAAATTAGGTTAATGTAAATTGTGTGCAGTGTAATGTAAATTGAGAGAAACTTCCCGAAATAGTTGCAATGACTCAGAATATTTTGTCTGAATGTTACAGTGTATGTTTTAGTAAATGTTGTGCGTTACTCTCAGGAATTAGAAAAATTCTCGTGCCCCATCTGCCAAAGAAGAGCCGTAAATTGGGGTCAGTTACAGGACTGGATTAAATAGCATAACTCGTGAGTAATTTTTAAAACTACTGTATTTTATATTGCTGTATATTATTGTAATTTATTAGTGAACCAATGTTCCCTCGGCAGGGTCGATTTTTCTCACTTCTTCGGTCACATTTCGATATAACGCGGGGGTAAAGCGCGTTATATCGGGCTTCTACTGTATTAACCGATTGACAACAGTAGCCGAAAGAATTAAATGGTTATTTATTCATGTATGAGATAATACACTACAAAACAGAATTAAAAGCTGTTAATTCATAAAATAATATGTAACTGTGAATCATTAAACCACTCATACGCTAATATAGCAACTTCTTTTTCAACCAGTAACAAAGTTTTAAATTGTTTTTCCTTTCCTTTAAAAGTCCATGAACGAATACATACCCCATACTCAGTTCTGAGTTACAAGTGTTTTTGGAAGTCTGTACTGATTTGTGGTGAACACTGCATATAAAAAAATGTAATGCCTGTCTGTTCAAGTCTCCTCATTTTACACTAGCCATCACTGCATCTCATCACTATTATATTCATAAATGAAAAGTTGCAGCTTAACCGAGGGGTGAAACATGTTTTGTTTTTCAAACTGGTCATCCTGTGAGCTGGGAACAGTATTGCTACTTCCAGTGCAACACAATACCTGTTGGTTACAAACAAAACCCTTGAATAAAAACAAAAAAATTCAATGGCATATAGTACTTGGAAATAAAGCTGTAGAAAGGAAAATGTGATAACACGAACCGAATATTTAATCTTAATAAAAAGCATTTTGTCAGTGTATTAGTACTAATCCATACAGGACTTCATAAAAATGATAACATTATCCACGATTACATTAAGCAGTGTTCACGGTGTAAGAACCCATATTTTTCACTTTTGGAATATTGGCTCTAGTTTGGAAAAGCCCTTCAAAATTTTCCTCTGTTTTGGTAGAATACACTTCTACGACACAGGTATTCAAAAGTTGGTGCCACGATAAGACAAATGTGGCGATATGTTGAAAAATAGCTGAATACTTGCTCTATCTTCCAAGAAATTTTGTTTCGTTTCTGTAACGACCCCAGGGAAACTTACTTTATGGACGTGCCTCTAGACTGTAAAAAACTGCAAAGCACATAACTTCTCAAAAAATTAAAACCTGCTACATGACAACACTCAAACATTAACAGTCAGATTAAACAATTACAGAAAACTTATTAAAGTGCACGGCACGACTCCTACACCCTGGACAACCTGTTATGGTAATAATAATACTTTATTAATCCCTTATATCAAAGTACATTGATGTAGGATACGTCAAACTTAACCTAAGAAGAAATATTGAAGTTGTAATATAGATAATCTTAACATAAGAAACAACTTATAAAGTACTATACTTATGCACTACTTAATTCAGGGAGTAGCAAAAGATGCACTGTGGTGTGAGTTGTGGATTAGATATTCTTCTATGGATTAATAACACCCATCCATTAAATAATTTTTGACAGCTGATTTAAATTTTTTGATGAGTTTATTGTGATTGACTAATAGCTGTATGAGATCACCCTCAAATAACTAATCAAAAAATTAAAACCTGCTACACGTCAACACTCAAACACTAACTGTCAGATTAAACAAACATAGAAAACTTGAAGTGCACAGCAAAATAGCAGCTCCTAAAACTCCCATACTCTGGACAACCTGTGATTGACTAATAGTATATGAGATAATATCTAAAATTTTTGAAATTTAATAATCTTTAAAATAACATTTTCTCTTCCTGTGCTATAGGATCGAGGTTACTTCGAAGAATTAATAAATTTATTGGAGGCAGCACTTGGTTTGGAGAGGGCGCACATGGGGATGTTCACTGAACTAGCAATTCTTTATTCAAAGTACAAGCCAGCGAAGATGAGGGAGCACCTAGAACTCTTCTGGTCTCGAGTAAACATTCCAAAGGTTGGTAATTTTTCCAGTCTGTTCTTAAAATTAAATTCTCTGAATTTTTGTTAATGATACAATTCATTTCTTCCTAAAGACTTCAATCAGTCAGTCATAATTGTAATCTAAAATTTTGTTGTGTGTGAATTTGTTGTGCATAATTCAGAATGTAAACTCCTGTTAATTTACTTCAGGTCCTCAGAGCAGCGGAGCAAGCTCATTTATGGGCTGAGTTAGTGTTCCTCTATGATAAGTATGAGGAGTATGATAATGCTGTGATAGCAATGATGAATCATCCAAGTGAAGCATGGCGAGAAGGACACTTTAAGGATATAATAACTAAGGTATTTGACAGCTTCTTAATATATCAAATTTAAGGTACATCTGTAACAGTTACTTAGGTGCATGCATTATGCCTGTTGCTCACGGTCAAATTTTTTCGTTAAATTTATTGTACAACTAATTTAACCAAATGTTTAGTTAAATGCACTTTTGCTAATGGTCAAATGAGACATCAAATGCATGCTAGCAAAAGATTCTCCCTCTGTGCTGTAAATTTCCGAACATCGAAGTATTACCCTGCCACCTAGTGGTAGACTCCTATACCCTAAATATATTGAGCCAACATCAAACAAACATCAGTGACGAACTTTTCCATGTTACAAGAATTCCAATTTACATATTATACTTTATACCAATTTGTTCTGAAACACCTGTCGTAACCCCGCCATACTAACAACTTTCCTGAGTGATAAACAAGTGCACGATTCATCTATAGAGTGTCTCACAAGTACTAACTCTTTTTTTGTTAACACTGGAAAATTTCTAGTTCATTATTAAATTACTATTTACCATTTACAGAATTCTTGTAATTACAAAAGCTCGTAACACATAAGTTACCATGGCTAACAATCAGTGGAGATGGGGGATCTAAGGGTTATTTTCACTTTGTCCATTGTGCAACACTACCTTGATCAGTAGTCAAATAAGTACAGAGTGTTTCTTTTCTTTACCAAAAGTCATGAGTCACAATTTTATTTAAAAAAAATTAATTTACACTTAACAAACAACAAAAATAAGATAAGTTGTCTTTGACCTTTTTCAAGTCCACACAAAAATAATTACAAGTCTTTACATTACATTCTATCCAACTTACTTCTTGGAACTTATTACCTAGTCATTTCTTATCCAACATGAATTGCAACTATTTCCGACTTGCACTGTATAAAATTACCTGGCTGAAGTGAAAAAGGTTTTTCTCAGAGTTTCCCATGCTCACTTCCTAACTATCCCTATTATTCCGCCTAAACCCATATAATCCCATTACTACCCATGTATGTCTTTTCCTTATAGACAAACTATAATTTCTCCTTTTGGCTCTTCCAGCTAACCCTTTTTATTCCTTTGTAGATTCGGCTAAAATTACCTACTCCACTACTAATTTATCAGTAATTCTTTTGGCTCTACCAGCCGACCCTTTTTACTCCTTTGTAAATTCCTTTCCTTCCCCAAGGCCTATCTTTAATCCCATCTAGAATTCTTTCTTTCAACTCCTTTACTTTTCTAATATCAATACAGTAGAGTCTCGATAATCCGAGCCTCGATAATCTGAGATTCCATGCAATTCAAGATGCAAAAAAAACAGGAAAATCCATATATAAAGGCTTGAACAGTTTTTTAAAGTTGTAAATGCTTATAAAGAGTCTTTCTTCTAACACTGTTAATGTATGGTATGTATGTATCTGTAACTTAATATCTACACATTAAATTTGGCTTCATTTTACATACATATGTATGTAGTTGAAAATCCTGTTATTTTCCTTTTTTCCGTGTAATCAGAGTTTTTTGTAATCCGAGGTACCATCAGCCCCAATTAACTCGATTATCACAATTCAGCTCAGCCAACATGGGTTACCATTTCTACTTTTCAAATTTTACTGTACTATTATTTTCTTATTTCTTATCAATTTTGTTCTTTTAACCAAAATGTGGTTATACTTCGAACCCTATTGGCCTATTCTCAACAATAACCTCATTTTTTATGAAACCCACTGTATCCACTACTTTGATTACTTTACAGAGCTAACTGCTCCCCTAGGCCCAATTGCCTATTAACTTTTACTTTAATTGATAGGTTCAAATACGAACCACAATCTTCCTGATATGACTATCAAACATTTGCTAGTGAAATATTTTTCTCTTTGATTTTTTTAATAACCTTTGGGAGTATAACACTTCTTCTATATCTTCCCTATACTTTCTTGGTTAGGGCGCCAAGAACTCTCAACATGAATTATTGTATAGCCTCTTCTATCTTAATCGTTTGGAACAAAATTTCGACCTCCCAGTCCCTTGCTTACGATATGGCGCCTAAGCTCGCCAACTACACTAATTCATGCCTTAACATACCTCCTTATTTCTCTTAACGTTTTTGTTTTAGATAACATCATTCCTTCGATTACAATTTTCTCAGAAAACACAAATTTCTCCTTAACTTCTATACTTTCTTATGCTTTTTCTCAATATCCAGCCTTACAGGCCCATGATAAACTATCCTTAACAAAGATTTACTTTATCATTAACTCTATACTGTAATCGCCCTATTAATATTATTGGCAGAGCTGTTGGTAATCACTAGGGCATCTTGCATCTTTTTTTATATGAAGGTTAAAAGGTAGCTGAAATATAAATAAATGTGTATCAAGAAATTAGTGATCAAATGAGGGCAGTTTATTTTTGCATTTTTTTGCCATTGTCAAGAGATAGGTAATTTTTTGGTCATTTTCTGCATTTTCGGAATTTTATGTTATGCTTCGGTAGAGGTAGAGAGGGGCTTTCCCATGTACAAATCGTTACTTTCAGACAACAGACAATCGTTTTTATTTGAGAATCTCCACAAAGTGTTCATAGTTCATTTTAATTCAGGTTTATTGTAAACACCATAGCAGTTTGTCTATGTGGCCTACTGCGCGAGCCCATCAGGGCTCAGCCCCTGAACCATACATACATTTTCTTGCAGCAATAAACATTTTATTTTTTATTTAAAGTAATATTGGAAAATTTATTGGTCATTTTTTTTTTAAATTTCATGTCATTTTTTCACAATTTTTAGGTCATAAATGCATTTTTTATTTTGCATTTATTCACTATTTTATGGTCATTAAATGTCTTGCCCTAGTAATCACTATTGTTGTGATTACAAACAACCTTTCAACAAATGAAAATGTAGTACTTATCAATTTGTTGAGTCTTGTATATTGTCCCATAAAGATAGTCTTATCTTCTGCAATATTACAAAGGTCACTTTTCTGTGTCCTGTTGCCTTCTGTAACAAATAGTACCAATTATTCTGGGGGCCGCTTTTCCACAACCTGGTGCCTTCATCAACCAGAGTTCTGCTATTCTTCCGTCCTATTTATGTCACCATACAGATCAATCTTTGCTCCAACGAACAGACAGGCAGTCCTTTATTCTAACAATCCATATCCTCGATTGGTACCTCCAATCTCTGTTGTCCCCATGAAGTGTCTTTAAAATGCATTTACGGATTCTTTTTGAACGCTCTTACTGAGTTGATGTGCATGCGCATAGGCTCTCTTGCTTACGTTTAGCTTCGCGGTTCTGCGGTTATGATTGCTTCAGTGTATCACAGAGCGTGGATTCAGCATGTGAAAGTTTAAAGTTGCCCTAGGAGCTGTGGCATTTACTAGGCTAGTAGTTAGTGAGAAATGTAAATTCCCTGATTGATTTTGAAGGCCCCTTCTGGGTCTTAGTAGTTTGATTCTCATATTCGGTGAAGATACAAGTAAATTATCAGAAATTATTATGTATTTTCGTAGTTTGATCTTTCGGATTTGCGGGAATCCACCCACCCAGTTTAATTTCAAGTAATACATTTTCCGAAATAGTTGTGCTTTCGGAAGGATTTTTCCATGTTCTTACTTAATTATAAATTCTTAAATTGTATGGTGTACCTATTTACAGCAGTGTATTCAGTGAGATTATTCCAACTTTCGTCTGGCAGGGGTTATTGCTATTATGTTTTCTATCGTTGAGACATCGCTGACTATAGCATCAGAAGATAATTCAGGTTCATCAAACTTCTCGGAAGATCACCCTGTCAGTGTCTCCAGGATCATGTAGATAAGAATGGCACAAGTTTTTTTTAGAGAATTGCAAAGGAGCTAGTCAGAGATGGGAGACTGGAATGTGTCCCCATTCTCTTAACTGTATTTTTGCCATTGTGTGGTACCTGCTCACTTCCCAACAAGAACACCTATGGTATTTGCAGAATTGAAGGAAGAAACAGCCTAAAGCATTGTTCAATCATGTTTACACCTCTGTGAATAATTTTTCTTCTAGTAGTAAAAATTGCAGAAACTACTTGCAATGTCCACATCGTTATAGTGGAGTTTAAATCAAAAGAAACACTGGTCATTGTTCGGGGAGATAGGTGGTTATTTAATAGGGGTGAAAATAGCATTATTGTCAGTTCTTAAAGGCTTTAGGAGGTGGTCCTTAATGCATATTTTACTGCAAATGTAAATTGTATTTGTATTTTTTTATGTAATAGGATGTAAGAATGACATTATTATGTGTATGATCTAAACCAAAGTACCACTGGCTTCAACAACTTAACTTTAAGTTAACTTTACATAGTAACAGTTTGGAAGTTAGAGGGCCATATGAGGATAAGTAAGGTTAATAGCATACAACTTGAGAAGGCCTATAGAATAAATTATATTGGCCTACAGTAATGCTAGGTGGATTTAAAACGATATGGTTTTGTAGGTGAAAATTATTATAAAAAACAAAGAATAGATATGCAGAAGTTGTCTGAAGATTTAACTTATATATTAGTTATTGATACTATACTTGCTAATTTGGAGTTAGTTGACAAATTCAGTGTCAATTAGCAAATTTCACTGTAACAAGAATTGCTGCATTGCCCCTGTCATTTAGTTACAGTGATATTCACAATGCAATGCAAAGAACTGAGTACACTGAAAAAGTAAGTGTGATGTTTACATTTATTTCAGGTTGCCAATATTGAGCTGTACTATAAAGCAATCCAATTCTACTTGGATTACAAACCTCTGCTCTTGAATGATGTATTATTGGTCCTAGCTCCACGAATGGATCATACCAGAGCTGTCAATTTCTTCACAAAAGTAAGTAGGAAAGCCTTTCAAAGAATTACTTTAGGCTGTCTCTTTTTATTCTTACTAGTGTCCTCATATGTGAGCTGAATATAAAGTAGAATTTGTATTTTTTTAATAGGTCAATCATCTACAGTTGGTGAAACCATATCTTCGCTCAGTTCAGAGTCTGAACAACAAAGCAATTAACGAAGCTCTTAACAATCTGCTAATTGAGGAAGAAGATTATCAAGGCCTTCGCACCTCTATTGATGCGTTTGATAACTTTGACAACATTGCCTTAGCACAAAAATTAGAGAAGCATGAGTTGATTGAATTCAGACGAATTGCTGCCTATCTTTATAAAGGCAATAACCGTTGGAAGCAGTCAGTTGAATTGTGCAAGAAAGATAGATTATACAAGGTATGTATAAGCATGAGAATAATTCATTTACATTTGGGCCTACTGTTTTGATTTCTGAAGTAGGCTAAGTCAGAAGGAAACATCCCTTTTCATCAGTCCAGTGTGCACTCAACTCTCTGCATGATTGAATGAATAAATATTAATTATGGTTGGGTTTCCTCCCAGTTGTAGTTAAAGTTGATTCTGATTGATGGAATCAACTGATGATTACCCGTTGAAACAATGTTTTTGGTAAATATATCTAACAGTAAAGTTACGTGTTTATTTCCATACCCAATGTTGCTATAGATTTCAATACCACGCTATTTTCCTAGTAATAATAATATTGATGAACATACTCAAAAAAATACATTATACATAGACCTTATTAGAATGAAAAATACAATAAAATGAAGGGAAAATAACTAGACCAAGAGGTTGACCAACTGTTTTGCATGGAATGACCCATTAGTAGAGGTGTTTGTTTTTGTTGATTAGCGATAAAACAAAATTATGTATTCTGATGTCAAGATTATACGAAGGTAAGTCAAAAATTACTTACACTTTTCGTTCTACAACTTTATCAAACAAAGATAGGTGGTGGCCGCATGCGCATACGTTGAGCTGGTACGTCTGTGTACATGTGTGCGAAAGTTAATCACAGGTAACAGTCCGTCTACTGTAGACGGACTGTTACCTTTCCCTCCCCTCCTGATATCTACTGTAGACGGACTGTTACCTTTCCCTCCCCTCCTGATATCGGTAATTTAGACACCCCTTATAACATCCCGGATGAGTGGATTAAAAGGTTCAGAAGAACTTTTAGTTTTCACGTCAATATTCCGGATATTCCAGAAGGCGGTGGATCCGGCGTTTTGACATGAGTCATATCCATGGAAACTTCTCGAGTTTTATTTATCAGTTGGAATTTTTCTTCTTGCTGTACCTGATGAAGGCCTTATGGATTGTGCCGAAACGTTGTATTAAGAATAATAAAATATATCCATTGTAAAATTAAATATAATTTTGTTTTGCTTGTAGTATACATACAATGGAAAAAGGACTTCCTACTACTTTATGTCATATCGCATGAATTCAATGCACACAAAACAGGATTAGGATTAAAAACTAACTCCATGGTGCTAATATCCCAGAAAGGACAAGGCCTACCACCTGACTGCTGTGTTATCTACCATACCCAGACGGCAGGATTGGGGCATATGGTCAGCTTGCCAACACCCACAGCCGTTAATGGTGGTTTCCATGACCGAAGCCGCTACTTCTCTTCAAGTAGCTCCTCAATTTGAATCACGAGGCTGAATGCACCCCTACCAGATCTCCCTACCTCATAAAAATCCAAGGAGGTACCGAGGATCGAACCCGGGCCGACGGATCTGTAGTCAGCACAGCGACACTAACCACAAGACCATGCTGGCGGTCGGATTAGGTTTACATCTACAAAATAAACATCTCAACCTTCAAAATAAATGTCTGAGAGCTGAGAGACATTTTCTTACTGCAGGCTTGTCTGTTAGTACATTGTTATAACTTGAAGAAAGAAGTAGAAAAAAGTTCACAATCTGCATTGGCACATGGCATCCAAGTTGCCTTTAACACACACTTCACAAAGTCTGGATTTGTTAGGGTCATCCCTACCAACATTGGTACCAACTCCACTTTGCTTTCCTCCCTGATTTTGTATGTCGCCGATCACAAATATCGATATATCGGTAAATCTTCGACAGCCACAGAAACAGCAGAAAAAAGCATGCTGCTAAGAAATAAAAAATTCAGTACAACAAAACACAATATTGTGATTTTAAGGCACATCTCCGTGCTCATTTCTCACTTTACAGACAGAAGGGGCATATTTCGCACTTATATAGACACATTTTGTGAAATCGAGTCAATTTTGTGATATTTCGTGGATTCAATTTGGTTCATAGTGGTATTTTAAGCATATAAAAACTAAACATAGCTAAGGAAGGTTGTTTTATAAAATTTCGCGCTTATCGTTGTTAACAAAAAATACGGCCCCTACTCATAGATAAGAAAGATATTTGTTCTTACATCTCTCATCTCTCTCATCTTTTGTTGTTGTTCTTAATGTTGTTTCTTTATTTGATTGTCAACAGAGTCTACTATATAATTTTTTAATTTAGTTAAAACAAATAAATAACTTGTAGACTACTTAACCAATGTGGATTCAAAGAAGAGGAACTTTGATTCGCCTTTCTTGTGATATTTAATTATCTCTCATTTATGTAATGTAATTTTAAGAATGACATCTGTTACTACAAGTTCAATCATAATAAAATATTTATTATTATCATCATCATATATTTTCTATATATTTACGATCCATTTGAGATTCCAAATAGTTAAATTTCGTTTCTTACATCTGAATGTTACAAATACTGAACTGTTCCTCCACCTGATAAAACAAAATTTCAGGTTTCTCTATCCAGAAAGGTGGAATTTTTATGCTAACCTTATTTGCTTTCGGTCGGCCTTCCATATTTTCTCCAGATCACATCGGGATCACCAATGTGATCAGAAGTTCTGGGCGCCATAGATATGATGTGGAACACTTGCTGTTGCGGAACTTCCTCACCACAATTCGCAGATACTCACTTAATAATTTTTTATCAAACTTTTCTGACGAATTGACCCCGGATCGCGTCAGCGGTCTGCTACGAGGATCTCTTCCAGTTCTCAGGGTACTTGTGGTTGGGTGGTGGTTCAAGATAACATTTAATAATAATCACTTTGTAAATTAAACTCAATGTCACTGGCTTTTATTGATATCAGAATGTTCACGAATGTCAAAGTTTCTTAATCTATGTGGAGATGTTGGGTAAGAGTTAGTGTTGCAATATTAGAACAAACAGTTATAATTTCTACCCGTGGGATATGCTATATCGCGAATGTTATATAATATCTTCCTGATAACTTCAATTATTACTTACGTGAATGTCGATTACTCACTCACTGTATAAGTCTTATTATACGAATACAAATTTATTTTAGGTGGTGTTGGAACTTATCTAGTCACTCCAAATAAACACTCGCTAACTATCACATATAGAATAATCTTCAAAACTTACTGATGTGTCGACCGTGA
Organism: Ectobius pallidus; assembly: GCA_964059195.1. Taxonomy (NCBI): domain Eukaryota; kingdom Metazoa; phylum Arthropoda; class Insecta; order Blattodea; family Ectobiidae; genus Ectobius; species Ectobius pallidus. Next base: position 167,181,631 of record CAXKWD010000003.1, read on the forward strand.
TTATTAGGACGACACGTGTGTATCCTGTCGGAGTACGGTCAGCACTGCTTTGCTCACCAACAGTAATTGCAAAGCTACGAGTTATGAAACATCTCCACCCTATAAACACTTAAACTAATCATCTCTTATGTTATATAAATTTGGGGAGTTTCCCTTAAGTAAGCTTTTTTTTTTATTGGTTTCTATGTTTTTAGCGTAGTGACGCTTCTTAAAGCTTCTCTCGTATTTTCTGGATGCAACTGTTCTGAGTATACTGCTCTGTTTCCTAGTATGACTATTCACTGCCTTTTCCCCAGTGCTATTTCTTAGTACATTCTTTTATTTTGTACTTTGAGTGAATAGAGCAGAGTTTGTGGACAATACTGAGACTACTACTGTCTCACACTCCCCGCTGTTATTCTTCATTGCTCATGGATTTTCTACAACCTGTTCTGTGAGAATATTATAGGAGAAAGATTCGTCCGACGCTGGGACTTGAACCCAGGCCCTTTGGCTATTCACGCCAATGCTCTACCAACTGAGCTAAGCCGGAGTTCAATTTACAGCGCCAGATGGAACCTCTCTCCTATGACTGATTGCCCTAATGGTCTACCTCACAGACAGACAAGTTATGTCATATGCAGTACTGTGAGGCACACTAAGTAGTGATTTTTGTGACCAGGCTCCCACTGTTATTTAAGCATTCATGAACTACAGATTATTCTCTCTGTTAGACAATACATGAGAATATTATAAGAGAAAAATTCCTCCAACACTGGGATTTGAACCCAGGACCTTTGGATATTCACCTTTGGCTATTCAACCTTTGGCGCGAATAGCCAAAGTTCCTGGGTTCAAATCTCAATGTCGGAGTAATTTTTTTCCTATAATATTCTCATGTAATGTCCAACAGAGACAATAATTTGTGGTTCATGAATGCTTAAATATCTATCTGTTCTGTGAATTTCATCTGGTTTCAATTTCTATTTCACCAACCTATATTTTCTGCCAGCTTGCAAGTCAAGATATTTTACATTTAACATTTATTACTTTAATATTTCAATGCTTATTCCTTCATTAATATTACTATTCTAATATTGTAATTACTTGTTAGATTAGATTAGATTAGATAGCGGGGGGTTTGAAGAGAGTTTTGAGACCTCCCGCACGTCAGCCTAAAAGGCTTATTGTGCTGCCCCTTTGGTAGAGAAGCTCTTGTTGGCTTCCTTTCCTTAAATCTTCCCTGGTGCCAGGGTAGTGCAGTCAAGCAGGGTATTTGGATAACTCCTTCCTCCTGCTTGTAATTACTTGTTAGTTACTAATATTATTTAAGATATGCTACCTTGTTTATTGTATGCATTTTGTGTAGTAAACAGTTAATTATTGGTATTTCATTATTAATTAATTTATAGCCTTGGCTATGTTCAGGGCCCGGATTCTCATGACATGTCATCTTTTTATTGATGCTGTATAGACATTCCCAACTTGTAGATAAATCCTAATCATGACCTCTAGATTATATAAATGCATTTTTATTAGTTCATATTTTGTCATTTTATGCTGTTTCATATTTTTAGGTAATTTATTTCAATTTTACGTCATTTTGTCACTTTCGTCTCATTTGCTTCCTTATTTAGTCATTTTCATGCATTTACACTGATTCTTTTTTGTCATCTCGCTATCGTTGTCCCCAGTGGTGCTGTCTCTGAAGTGTGTTTGTTTAATGCAAGGACACACTCTGTGTTGAAGTGTTGACATGTCTCAGTCGGAAACGAGAGTGAAAAATTGTTTACAAGCTTTTTTCCCCATACGGTAATATTTAAATAAATTACTAGGTTACTATAATGCCACACTTTTGTAGGATCTACATTAAATGTTTTCTTACTTTTCTTCTCAGATGCTCCAATCAAGTACAAAGAACAGAGTTTTTAGACCTACAACTTCCTGTCTGCATTTACAGTTTTTACAATTAGGTATAAATTGGTCTATAACTTCGTGTACAGTAATCATTTTTATAAATAAAATCAGTTTTCAGGTCATTCTTTATAATTATTAAGTCATTTTCTTTAAAATATTGGGTCATTTTATAGGTCATTTTTCAAACAATTTTAGGTCATCAGAATCCGGGCCCTGGCTATGGTGATCTCATAAGCCCAATAATTTTCTTCAGGACAAAGTGAGATTTGTAAAATTTTCATCTTTTTACTGAAGAAAGTTATTTTGCTCCCTGAATTATATTATTTGTTTATATTTATGTTTATATTTATTTTATTACAGTGCAGTGCCTTAATAACTACTGGGTTTTCAAGTGACAGTGTCCTATTTTCTGTCTCACTCTCACCTTCAGTTTCAATTATTGATGTCCCGTTAACTATCTGCTCTTTACTAGTCACACTTCGCATACAGCATTCTTATCTTAACCTAAAGCTATGTCTAACATTCAACAAATTTCTTAGTACTTATTCCAAACATACAACACCCTTCGAATGAATAATACCCTAAGTAACTAAAATTTGAATGACATATTATAGAAGGAAAAACACGCTGTCTATAAATAAAATAAAATAGGCAATAATCTCTCCTGGATATATACTCCAGTACGATAAAATATCAATATAAAAATTACACTGAACACTTATAAATTAAATAAATCACCGACGTATCTATTGTCAAGTGTCCTTAAAATAATATAACAACAAATATAAAATCACTGTCGGATCTGAATGACACGTGTCCATCATACTTAAAAATAAATAACATAGACGTATAAAAAGCAGGACTTAGTACCCACAGTCAATTAATTGCATCTGTGTATATATCACATGCTCTTTTGTTCCGCGGTTATTAGTCCAGTCAATAAACGTCAAAAAACACAAAATAGAAGAAAAAATTCGTGTAGTTTTGAAATTTTGCAGAGTTGTCGGAGGGAGTGTCCTGAATAACATACTAAAAGTCCCCGAAGTTGGGGGGTGAGCGGGGGGCAGGGTGGCCCACAGAAGGTCCCATTTTTAGGTTTTTCGCTTATATCTAAACAATGGTGCATCGCAGAGGAAACATTTTTATATACAAAATTAAAGCTGATAAAATTTCCTACAAGTTTGATCCTACACATTTCTTCCTATTTCCAATAGTTTTTGAGATATCCGCCAACTAAAATAAATTTTCAAAAAAGCTCTTTCGCCTCGCGCTTTTCGACACACTTTGCCTTCTAGCGCTTCAGCCCTGAGGTATACATTAATGTTCTCATGAATGAAGTTGTAGGGAAATAAATTCACTTTAAAGTGAGTAGTCATTTCTTATTTTGTCTTCAAATGTTGAAAAGTTATAACAATTTTAAGTTTTGGTCAAATTTCGAGATTTCGAAAGAAAACCGTACATCGCACTTTCTCTATATTTTGGGATTATATCTTTGTATATAAACTGTATATTGTGTATTTACATCATGAAACAAGTAGAGAAATATCACACAACCATTAAAGTTGAATTTATTAAAAATCCGATCACGGTACAAGCACAGGACATGTAATGGAAGGCAAGAAAGGAAAAATAGGGACAAAAAAAAAATGTAGTTTTGAAATTTGGCAGAGATGTGGGGGAAAGTGTCCTAAACAAAATAGTAAAAGTATAGGGGGTGAGCGGGGGGTGGGGGGAACTTTTGAATACATCATTTTGTTTTATCGCTAATCAACAAAAACAAACTTCTACTTATGGCCTCTCATCCACGTGACATTATAAGACAAAATCACGCTGCTGGAGAGAGTTTAAAAACTTAACCAATTGGCACCCCATGGAACTTGCCTTCAGTCTCAGGGCATACTGAAGTTCGATTTAAAGTACTGGCAGTTGCAATGGTGCTAACTTTTCTTAAAGTAATGTAGGACTAAGTTAAATATTAAACTAAGAATACTAAGTAATTATATCTAATTGAGCAAACAAACAATGAAATTATGAGAAGTTGCCATTGACTCACTAATTACTAGGGATATCGGCAGGATGGATGACTCTTCTTTTCAGCTTTCCGTGTTTTACAATTATGACGCCATCCTGTTTTTAGACTTTGGTACTCCAATTCTTGATATTGCTTCATGCATTAGGCCATGGCAAGCCATACTGAGGTCCTCAATTGTGATTTTTGTCCCAGCAATTTTTGTTTCTTTTGGAAGACTTCGCTTCTCTTCCCGTAGCTAGTAAATTTAACCATAACGGGCTTGAGTCTGCTTTTTTTTTTTTTTTTTTTTTTGTTTTTTTTTTTTTTTGTTTTGTTTTTTTTTTTTTTGTGTGTGTGTGTGTGTGTGTGTGTGTGTGTGTGTGTGTGCCTGTGCGGTGACTTCTGTCAATATCGACCAGATTCAGGTCCACGCCCTCCTGCCTAGCCACATCTATCGCCAACATGTCTGTGTCTTCATTCTGTTTCTCCTCTATACCAAATATTCAAAGACACTAACAACATTGGTATTATTCAATGTTATCAATTTTCAGTACAGGGGTCAATCCATTAGAAATGAACCATGTTGCTCAACATTTTTTATTTTCCTAATTTTTTTACCAGTTATTCCCCAATACTAGGTGAGTTCAAAACTATGGCAAGAAAACTTTTAGGTTCATACTTTTTTTGGTGGCCGTTTTAAGTTTGCTCCATAACAGTTTTTTAGCTTAAAACATATTTTGCATAAATGTATATAACCCTGTTAATTTGTAGATAACAAGACAAAATAAAATCGGGTAAATTGATGTAACACAGTGCCAGAACTCTTTTGTTGAATCAGTTATAATTGCAATTATGATATGCAGAAAAAATATATATATTTATTATTTTTTTTATTCAGATTAAAATTGTCCAGCATCAGCAGAACTACAGATTTGTGATATCTTGACAATTGCACACTCACAAAAAAATTAAAAAAAAAAAAAAGTGTCAAATCGGCTGGGTTTGGGATTTGAACCTGGGACCTCTAGAGTACGAGTCCAAGACATTACCATTTCGGCCACCTTGCTCAGTTAAATGGTTTAGTTTGATAAGCATATGTGAAGGAATAGTGTTATTTGTCAAAGATAAATATATTGCAACTTGATCTACGAAATAAACAAACATCTGACTGTATTGGAGTCAAAGCCCTCAGTGATTAGAAATGCGTCATTATAGTATAGATATTTTTTTTTTTAAACTTGTGACCTTTAATTAGTTGTTACTCTGGTACTGGTCAACCGATTTGGTCCAAAATAAAAAGTCTTCTTGCCATGAATATTATAAATGTGTATACTAGTTTCATGAAAATCCGATAAAGCGTATTAGAGTTATCGTGCCTTTCTTATATATTACCATAAAAAGGCACTAAATTGAGCATTATTCTGGTATCGGCCAACCGATTTGATCCATTATCAATAGACGTCTTCCCATAGACATTATAAATGTGTATACAAAGTTTCATGAAAATCCGATAAAGGGTATTTGAGTTATCGCGCCTTTAAAATAGACACTAAATTGGGTTTTACTCCGGTACCGGTAAACTGGTGTGGTCCAATATCAATAGGCTTCTTCCCATGGACATTATAAATGCATATACAAAGTTTCATTAAAATCCGCTAAAGCGTGTTTGAGTTATCAAGCGTACAGACACACAGACAGACATTTTCTCGTAAAGTACCATACTGGCACTTAATAAAAACCAAAATTATCAGAATGGTATGCTCTGGATTTTTTGTTCTAACCTAACCTAAGTAGTGAGGAAAGTGAAGAAAGAAATTCTCAACTACGAATTGAAAATTAACTTAAAACAGGAGTTTTAGTGCTGCAAAATTATTAAAAAGAACAAAGAGACTCACCTTTAATTTTTTCTTCAATATATTTATTATAGGACTATGTGCTGTAGAAGTTTCAAGCTTCAGAACTTTTCCCTTGTTTTTTAATATAATTTTTCAAAAATGCCCAAAAGTGTATTTTGGCGATATTTGTAAGTAGAATATCTCAAAAGGGACTGAGTGGAAAATTATGAACAGGTCTACCAAAACAAATCTCAAAGTTAAAAATTTGACATGAATTATGTACCCAGAGTTCGTCTAAGCTGGGTTCTATAATATTGGCGTACCTGCAAATTTTTGTAGAAAAACTTATTTCACAAATGAATTATACCTTATTTGGTTAACTCGAAATCTGTATCAAGTTAACAAATAGTGTCTTGAAGACATTGTTTGAACCATTTTTTACAGGATGCCATGGAGTATGCAGCAGAATCAAAGAATGCAGAAGTGGCAGAAGAGTTGCTAGCCTGGTTCCTGGAGAAGGGCAGTCATGACTGTTTTGCAGCTTGTTTATTTCAATGCTACGACCTACTTCATCCTGATGTGATTCTGGAATTGGCGTGGAGGCATAACATCATGGATTTTGCTATGCCATACCTTATCCAAGTGACACGAGAATATATTTCAAAGGTTTGTTTGTTTATGGCTATTGCTATTTAATTTCTAAAAATAATAATGAAACATGGAAACTTATTCTCCTCTTTCCTTTAACTACAACTTTTAAAATCTGTTTATTTTTATTCTAGGTGGACAAACTAGAAGAATCTGAATCCCAGAGACTGGAAGAGACTGCACAGCAAGATCACAAGCCAATGATAATGCGTAAGTATTATTTATGTCTATGTAGTTGTTAGTCCTATATCTAAGTAAATTTTGAAGATTGTCTTTCTGTTTTTGTATGAAGATGTTCTCCCATATGGTGAACTGAATTGGATGTTGAATATTTTTCACTAATACTACTTTACTGTCACTAGCTGTTAACTGTTAGTGGGGACATTCCACTTAGTCTTTGTACCAGACTTTATATTTCAGACAATGACCTTTTCACTCATGAACTGGGAAACCGGTAACACTTTAGGTCAGTGGCCATCAACTTCTTGCACAATGAGTACAGAGTAAGTGCAGGCTTACCCTTTGCATGCACACACAGTGTGGTATACTGCCTTTCTTGAATTCAGTGGTGGCATTCTCATTAGGCTTTTGAAACATGGAATTCACAAATCGTGTTGGAATATTAACAGATGATTGTTGTATAAACGTTTTATTACATTATTAAGTCATTATCATTTATTTATGTTTTCTACAAAGAACCTTCGTGAAGTCTTGATGTTTGCAGCAATGCAAATAATGTCGAATATATTCCTAGCATAATAATTCTGTAGTTTTGAACATAGTTGAAAAATTCCTGATTTTTTTCAATTCTATAATAATTAAATTGTAATGCCATAATTTCTGTGAAATGAAACCAAAATCTAGACTCATTCTTTTAAATGACACACTTCCATATTTACATTATTGAATATAAATATTAATTCTAAAGTTATATTTCAAGCAAAATTCAGAGAAACTATAATCCCCATGTAGTACCACAGTATTAAAGAACTCAAAGCATTTCACACTGGAGGCTAGTTTTCTTGATTTTTGTTGTCTCTTTTGATGCACTAGTTTCTCAACATATGGAATCAATATAACATCAAAGCCTTTCATGGCCGGAGTCTTGCAGTTCAAAAACTTCTTCCGGGCTGTTGGGCCATGGTCTTGGCTTGGGTATAAATAATGGACGGAGCTGTCAGAGACCTCACTTCGGCACCAACCATCGACTTGAGCACCTCCGAAGATGCCCACCACAGTAACGGGCGAAACGTCATGCAGTTTTAAGCCACGACCACGGCCCAACAGCCCGAAAGAAGTTTTTGAACTGCATATGGAATCAATGTTTGTGCAGCGGCCAGTCTAAGTTCACATTTTACATTTTCATCTGACAATTGACTTCTGCTGCATGTGTATGTAGATCCGCATATCTAGATAAAATTCTAGCAGCATGTCTATGCAGTCGGGGAAATATACTTCTGAGAAAATAAACTTCACTCAAACTTCTATATTGGTATTTATTACCATAAATGTAGGGGTCAGTGGCCTACATATTTGATTACATTCTACACCCGACATAATGCTTGGAAGCTGGCTAAAGAGACGACCCCCTCTGCCAATGGGAACCCCTTCTCAGACTGACATCACGTGGTGCACAGGAGTCGCATGGTGTAAGCCTGCTTGCATGCGCACAAAATACAGCAAGATGGAGACCATTGCTTTAGATTATTTAGGCTGAAAGAATTTGTTTGGAGATGAAGAATCACTCATCTTGTTTGTTATAGATTTAAAAGGACCTACAGTTTTAAAATCTGCAATATTTGCTAAATTTCAATCACTGGGATTTTTCTGTTTTCTTTTCTTCTGAAGCACTTGCTAAGTCATATGCGTCTGAACGTTACTTATAAAATGTGAGGTGTTCACACTGCTTTGTTGAGATAGAGTCCATTTAGTTGGGAATTTAATCACAAATTCATCCATTATTTTATGTTTTAAAAAAGCTGAATGTATACACAGCTGTAAATATCACTAGTACAATTTGACACCACCATTTACCCGATAGACCAAAAAAAAAAAAAACAGAAATTAAATATATTAATAAATTTCATATTTTCAGCTAGTACTTATTGATTTTTTATATAAAATTATTTTATCCACCTTGTGCACTAGTATAGGAAGAATAGAATTGGATAAATGTTGAAAAGGAATCAATATATCAATGGTATTTTTTATGTAATTAGTACTATATAATTGTGATACATGTGTAGGATATTTTTGTAAGATTACAGTTAATTATATTCTGTATGATATCATGCTGGATAACATTTAGTCAAATTCTAAAAGACACTCTATATACAATCATAAAGGAACTGAGAATTTTACGAATTAGTCATATACAATTCTTAAGTTTGTAAAATCGTCATGTAATACCTGTGTACAGTATTTTTTAGTATTACAGTTAGTTATGTTCTGTATGATAACAACCTGGATTATAGTAGTCAAATTCTAAAAGATACTCTATATACAAGCATAAAAAACTGAGAGTTTATGTAGTAGTAACATACAATTCCTGAGTTTGTAAGATCGTCATTTGATCATAATATTGCATTTTCATATATGATTTATCTTAGAATTGATGAGTACATTCAAACATATATGCATTCAGTTAAAATTAAGGTACAGTTGACTCCCTCTAGTCCGGCCTCGGATGGTTCGGCCGCCGGATGATCCGGCCGACTTCTTGGAATGAGTCATCTGCTTGCAGAAGGGTTTCTCACGGCAGTAATCGATTAGAATAAACATTCTATTACTGAATGACATTCTTCTTATGGTGAGGAATGTGATATAATATAAATAGATTATTGGGCAGCAATCAGCACTGTTTATTGATCCTTTTGTGAAGCCGTTGTCAAATGTTACTTAATCTTGCGTGGAGCCTTCGTCTTGAATAAATATGCCTGTTTAGTTTTCAGTGTTACGTGTAAACAAATCACTTGACGATTGCGTTCATTTCAGATGTGAATTTTACTCTTGTGCTGTTAGTATTTTACTGTGAGTTTAATTTTTATAGTGCGACTACCTATGTTGAGCAACAGGCTGCTGCATTTGCTATTGATGAAGAAGTGGCATGATTATGCTTTCAAAAAAAAGTTCAACTAAAAAAGCAGAAGAAAATAACAGGTTTCTTTTAATTTTGAAATTGTAATTGTAATGCTGTATTTTAATTTTTGGGTAAGTACGCTTTAAAAAATCGACAAAACCATCTTAAAAGTTGATTTTTGCTTTAATAGGTTATACTTTATACGTTTAAAAGACCGCCGGATGGTCCGGCCATTTTTTTAATCCAGTCGAGGGTCCGGTCCCGTGGTGGCCAGATTAGAGGGAGTCTACTGTATTACAGAAGATAAGTCGTATTATAAAACATGTACACAAAACCATGTAGAATAATCTTCTATATTATAAATGCATTCAATGTTAGTTTCTTAAAATTCAGCATCAGGTTAGAATATATATACAATTTATTACAGTTTTTATTGTGGTGGTAGTCATCAAAGATGTGTTGTAATACAATTTGATGCGACGTTGCTTCTGTTTGATTCCTTATCAGCATGTATCAATTCGTTTTCATTAAATATTTTGGATATGCATTTCGAAGCAGACTAGAGTAGTCAACCTGCTCATGACGCAAACACATCAGCATCTACAAGTGCATAAATTGAATTCCACTCTTAGACTGAAGATGAAGCTGTAGCTTCGAAATGCATATCCAAAATATTTAATGAAAACGAATTGATACGTGCTGTTAAGGAATCAAACAGAAGCAACGTCGCATCAAATTGCATTACAACACTATTTGATGACAACCACCACAGTAAAAACAGTAATAAATTGTATATATTTTCTAACCTGACGCTGAATTTTAAAAACTAACATTGAATGCATTTATAATAGAAGATTATTCTACATGGTTTTGTGTATATGTTTGAATGTACAGTCGGTCAAATAAAAAACGTCGGGACTCGTATGCTGTTAAAATTAAAGTTTTGACGCATTAGTTCACAAGTTTCCTATAAAAAAACACAAAATACAGGTCATTTTCGGAACATATGAGGCCATGCGGCAGGAGGGAAAATATGAACAAGGAGGGAAAAAATGAAAATCGCGGAAAGCGCAACACACGATATTCAACTTAAGGCATTGTCATAATTCATTTTGCTTTGTGTCATCGCCACATACAAATGCTAACGTGAGAGAAAGTGTAGTTAGGGCTGTAATTGACCTGCATTTTTCGGTCTCTGAAGCAGCGAGAAGGTTCCATATTTATGAAAGAGCAGCTCAGAGGAGGGAACTTGACTATAATGCGACCGGAAGTTTTCATAGCAAACATTGATCTGGCCGGACGCGTATTTCGATGCTAAGATTGGTTGCAGAAGTTGAGCGTAAGTTATTGATTTTGCACTAGAAGTACCGGTATTAAAAAATAAAATCTTAAAAAATGCTCCTTGAATAAACATATTCCTCGCGAATCTATTAATTATTAATATTATAAAAATTTGCAACCAAGAATATGGCGGATTTGAGGCATATAGCCACAGCCTTCTATACATGTTTGTTTTGGAACAAAACTGACTAAATAATCAAGAAAATACATCGATAGACAAGAGGCGTGTGTGAACCTAACCTTAAGTCTTCCTGTACATGCGCATATGCTCGTTCGTGATACTTAATCAAATACCGCCCGACGTTTTTTATTTGACCGACTGTACTCATCAATAAGATAAATCATATATGAAAATTCAATATTATGATCAATGACGATCTTACAAACTCAGGAATTGTATGTTACTACTACATAAACTCTCAGTTTTTTATGCTTGTATATAGAGTATCTTTTAGAATTTGACTACTATAATCCAGGTTGTTGTCATACAGAACATAATTAACTGTAATACTAAAAAATACTGTACACAGGTATTACATGACGATTTTACAAACTTAAGAATTGTATATGACTAGTTCGTAAAATTCTCGGTTCCTTTATGATTCTATATAGAGTGTCTTTTAGAATTTAACTAAGTCTTATCCAGCTTGATATCATACAGATGTATCCTACACATGTATCGCAATTATATAGTACTAATTACATAAAAAATACTATTGATATATTGATTCATTTTCAACATTTATCCAATTCTATTCTTCCTATACTAGTGCACAAGGTGGATAAAATAATTTTACTTAATTTTTTTTTTTTTTTTTTTTAATAATAATAATAAAATTCAGAAAGAGAGAGAGTAAGATATTAAAACAATCTGCCAGAAGATTCCATTCCAATCCCTTGCAGTATCTTAGTATGCAATAATAATTACATGTACAATGTCATTGTTTTTCTTATTACTTTTGATGCCGATTGTCATTAGCTTATATACATAAATAAAATGGAGAAGAATACTAGACCTTTTATTTATGAAATCATAGTAACAAGAAAACTGTGATTGTAAATCAATCTGTACCAGTATCGTAGAGCACATAAACCCCCAAGGAAAGCAGGCCTAGATATATTTAGTATATTTTCTTGAACATTTTGACAGCGCAAATGTGAAACATTTGTATTCACTACTACATAGGCTTATAAAATTTCCCTACATAAAAATCAATTAAAAGATAAACTTTGTGTGTAGACTTTGTTGAATTTCTAGTCCTCTGGCCTGAGTAAAAGGATAAAGTGGCAAATTACGTACTCATTAAATGTGTCACTCTAAGGAGAGTTGCTGGTATTACAGTATATATCTATAATTGAGTAATTTTAAGGTCCAAATCCATCAAAAATGAAGGTATGGTATTAACCCTTTCAAGCTGAATTTATACACTGATAAGTAGAGCTCGAAATTTAATGACTAAAAATGATTGAAAAATTACCTTAACTTTATGAAAATATGACATGAAAAATTGATGGGGGGGGAAGAAAAAGACTTAATATTTTTAAGGCCAGTATTCATAGTCTCAATAAGTCGTACTTGTATCCAAGTCAAACTTAAATCTTGTCTTAAGTTGAATTTCTGCCACAAACAAGTCATACTTATGACGTAGTTACTTTATAAAGTGAGGCTTGACAAAGTCTAACTTATTTCTGTTCATAGTCACTAAAGTATGATTTATTTGTCAAAATAAGCTAAACTTGATCAAGTCAAGGATCCCCCTGGCTTATTTCAGTTTAAGCCAGAACCATGGACAGTTATTTTGATCTGGGCAAGGTATTAGAAGAAAATTGTGGCCCAGAGCATTATTTGCAAAACATGATGAATCCATTTAAATTCTAAAGTTACAGTGAATTTTAAAAATGGTTTCGTTTGAAGAAAACACAATTTTGGAAATATCAATCGCTGTTCTTTCATCAGCATTTCTCTCTGCTGGCATTTCATATTGGCTCGAAGCTTCCCAAGCTGTTTTGAATCTTTTCAGAACAATAATTAATATTGAAATAAATATATAAGTGTACCATTATTAATTCTGAACGATGTCCAAGCTAATATATGAGGGAAAATCAAATGAAAACCGAAATTAATTTTTTTCCACTATTTTACTGCAGGAAGAATGCTTGCTTGTACATTATTTTTCCACATAGTCCCCTCCCAATTCAATGCACTTGCGCCATCGGATAGGAAGTGCTTTGATATCGCGTGAGAAAAATTATTTTGGTTGACGCTGTAGCCACACCTTCACCACCTATTGGACGTCTTCATCAGACTTGAACTTCTGCCCTCCAAGGTGCTCCTTTAATGGACCAAAGATGTGGAAATCTGATGGTGAAAAATCAGGCAAATATGGCGGATGTAGTAGGCACTTGAAATGAATGCCATTGATGGTTTTCATAGTTGCACGAGCAGCATGAGGATGGGCATTATCATGTAGAAGCAAAACACCTGCACTCAGCAATCCCCTTCGCTTTGGCACCTTCAGGTTTCCATATCTTTGGTCCATTAAAGGAGCACCTTGGAAGGCATAAGCTCAAGTCTGATAAAGACCGTCCAATTGGCAGTGCACGAGTGGTTACAGCGTCAACCAAAATAATTTTTCTCACATGGCATCAAAGCACTTCATGTCAGATGGCGAAAGTGCATTGAACTGGGAGGAGACTATGTGGAAAAATAATGTACAAGCAAGCATTCTTCCTGCAGTAAAATACTGGAGTAAAACTAATTGCGGTTTTCATTTGATTCCTCCTCGTATATTCACAGAATGTTCTCAAACTATTGATCAGCTTACTTATATGCTGCATAATATGCTTGGATGAATTGAATTCTTTGTTTACATCACCATCTGTATTGGTATATCACGTCAGCGAAATAAGTACCCAGATGGCTTAGCATTACACATAAAGTAAAGAAAATCTTAAATACGATTCACTGATTCAATTGTTATGGCAGTGAACATGCGATTTTTCATATTCGACTGTAATATGTAGAACAAGTATGGCTTTATGAAGTTAAACTTAAGTATGGTTCAAAGAAGATTATGATACAAAAACATAAGTTGACTTGTCCAGTAAGATACTTGCTTACTTATTCAATGGCAATAGACAATTCCCCAGCAAGCTAAAGGAATGTTATCTATTTTATGGAGCCCGAAGGTTCATTGCCGCGCTTACCTGAGCTCACCATTCAACCCTTTTCTGTACTAACTCCATCCAATCATCTCTCGCAAATCCTACTTCCCTCAAATCTAAACTAATATTGGCCTCCCACCTACATCTAGGTCTTCCACCTGGTCTTTTCCCTTCGGGTCTCCCAGTCAATACTTTAGAGAGATGTCTTTCCTCCCCCATGTGTGCAACATGTCCAGCCCATTTTATCCTTCGTGATTTAATTACCCTTACTATATCCGGTGAAGAGTACAGGTCTTGAAGCTCGTCGTTATGCAATTTTCTCCAGTCCCCATTTTGGACCCAAATATTTTTGTAAGCACCCTGTTTTCGAACACTCAGACTATGTTCTTCTTGATCAGGAAGCGGCCATGTCTCACATCCATATAATACAACTGGCAGGATAATGTATATATATAAAAACAAAGAATGTGTGTGTGTCCTTTATGCATTTCTACACCATTCATCTGATCGCCATGAAACTTTGGGAAATTATTGAGTGCACTCCCACGAAGGTTTCTGTCATTGTACATTTTTAATTTTAACTTTCATTCACAAGTTATGAGCAAAAACGAGAAGGAAACTTGCATTTTTTGCGCTTTTGAAGCATCGGTTCTCACTAATACATTTCAGTTGTCATGTCAGTTGCAGTTGGCTTTGTCTATTTTTGTCATACCTTGGAAATAAAAGCATCGCGAATGCTTGAATGTTGGTCGATTCATTTGTTTATAATGTCAAGGCACGCAGATATCTGAAATTTTCAGCCTAGATCGAAGAGGGATAATGAATATAGGTCTCAATGCGTAAACATTGTTCAATTCAGACGACATCACTATGCAGGGGCTTTCTGGGCCAGGGAACTTGAATCTGAGGTTATTTTTCCCATGCTGCGCTTTCTAATCATGGAATTCACTTCAAAGCCGGATTGATAGTTGTTTCATTAATTAGGCCTAATCAATCGTTTAGTTTAGACCTATGAATGTTTTGCATGCAAAGTGTTAATAAATATAATATTTTAATTATTTTGCTCTTAATTGTTAATCTTTCGATTAATTATCGTGGGCGAAGCTGCAGGGATCTGCTATAAGCCATAAAAAGCTATATTTATCGTTTTCTGAGGGAATAGTTTCAGTGTGATAGTCGTTCTTCCTCATCTCAAATTCTAAATACCTATATAAGGACCAATAAGTTATTTTCGAATTTACAAAATACAGAACCCGAGCAACGCTGGGCCTTTTAAGTTAGTAGTCTTATAAATCTTTTATTTTTAGATTTCTAGACAGAAGACGAGAAGAGTTTCTGAACTGCATAAAAACAAGCATTTCCTGTTTTGAGTCTATGTTTAATTTCTGCCTTAATATTATTTGTGTGTGTAATTATTGTTCCCAGATATTTGAATTTTTCCACTTGTTTGAACGATTTACCGGCTATTCTCATATTTTGTGGAGCATTATTTTGACGTTCCTTGACCATATACTTAGTTTTTACTGTATTAATTTCCAATCCAACATTCCTGCAGGCATCGAAAAGATTTTCTGCATTTCTCTCGATTATGTTTACGTCATCGCCTAACAAGCAAACGTCATCTGCATAAGTTAAAATCGGGTGACTGCCATTTAATTCTTGGCGTACCTTGTTTTCCTGAGCTTTCCTAATGGCATTTTCCAAAGGGAAATTAAATGTAAAGGTGATTGTGCATCTCCTTGCTTCAAGTCGCTTCTAATGCCACACTTATCTGATATAAATTTCCCTACCCTGACTCTGTTCAGTAAGCTTAGCTTTATTAAATCGTTCTTAAGTCTCAAACTATGAATACTGGCCGAAATATGTATTTAAGTAGGGAATATACAGTAGTGTAATAATAAATTCCGTATTTATTCTGCTATAGGACAACCTCGCTTATAAACTAAACTCCGTGGCGCTACATCCCTGGAGGGACTTGGCAACCCCTTAATTTTTCCATCCACAATTTGAAAAATATTAATAATCATGAAAACTGAACTCTGATAAAAGTGGCAACGTTGGACATTCTTTCGATATAGCAGTAAATTCTTCAGCTTCTTCCCCTCCCAGTCCCACCCTTAACACTTCACAGCTGCGTGTTTCGTAAGCACGTGGTCCATGGTGTGGGCAGGTCAGTGTTTATGTGACTGCACTTCGAAACTTCTCCAAACATGTTTGGAGCCCAAATTCAGATGTGCATGGACAAAATATGAATCTGTAATTACTAAAGTGTTTGCCCCCTTATCTGAGCAACAACTCATGCAGGCACATCGCTTTACACTGTTACGGATGCTTCAAACCACTGGAATGTTAAAGTATTCCCGGTTGTTGTTCGGTTTTATGACCCCTATGTCAGCGTTCAAGTAAAACTACTAGACCTTCAATCTCAACCCAGTGAAACATCAGTCATTGTCATGAAGTACTTGGAAGAAGTGCTAGTAAAAAATATTGCAAGTAAGATCATGAGGTTTTGTGGCAACAATACAAATAGTAATTTTGGAGGCGCAGCAAGGAAAGGACTTAACAATACTTTCAGGAAACTTAACAATTTTTTGCGTAGGGAACTACTTGGTATAGGATGTGGTGCTCATATTATACATAATGCGATATAGTTTTCTTGTGATTGTTTACCTATTGATGTGGAAAACATAATTTTAAGGTGTACTCTCCTTTATCTACACAATAAGAGTTGAAGAGTTCTGTGATTTTGTGGACATTGAGTATAGACAAGTCCTTGGGTATAGCAAAACAAGGTGGTTAGCACTCATGCCAGCAGTGAAGAGAATCCTTGACATGTATCAAGGAGTGAAATCATACAGTCAAACAAACTATCTGACTTCCTTGAAACATTTATTTGGAAATCCCATTTCAGAGGTATGGTTAAATTTTGTCTTCACTCAAGCCACCAAGTAGTATTGAAAATTGAAGGTGACCTAAGGAAGCCATCAGTGAGCTAAGAGACAATCTTTCAGAAAAATTGTCTTATAAGTTTTTACCCCATAAGGTAAAAGTTCTTGTTGGTGCACTTGAAGAAGAAGGATTGGCAAGTAGGAAAAATGTTGAAGAAGCAGGAACTTTCTATGAAACCGCTATAGAGTATTTAGACCAGTGGTCTTGCCATTTTAAAGACATGAACAATTTCCAATGGGCATCGCTAAAAACTGTTCCTAAATGGTCTGATGTGGAAAAATGTTGTGATTTTATGGCAAGTAAAGGATTTTTTGACAGAGAAAATGACTCAGAACTATTTGATCAGTTTTCCTGCTTAACCAAATATGCCACTGCAGAGAAAATATCCAATTGGAATAATGCAACACTTCCAGTAGACAAGAAGTGGACAGAGGTTTTTCTTTATTTCAAGGAAAACAATATAACACATAGTCAACTTTCGCTAGTGGCACAGTATATTTTTTCTCTACCCGGAACCATTGCTTTAGTTGAAAGTGTTTTCTCCCAAATGAATAAACTGTGGACATCTGAAAAATCTCACCTGCAACTTTCCACCCATAAAGCTTTATTAATGATTAAGTTTAATTTTTCACGAAATTGTTTGGAGTTTCATAAGTTTTTTAAATAATCACCACAGTTGCTACAGCAGATTGCATCCTCCAACAAGTATCAGTAGACCCTAATAGGCTACTGGAATAAATGTATCTCAAGGGATGGTATGATATTGTTATAATTTTTCTTAAAATGTGTAATATAAAAATATTACAATACTAACTTTAACGTAGATATTTAAGCATTCATGAACCACAGATCATTCTCTGTTGGACATAACTTTAACGTGTTAAAAATCGTGTCAAAACTTAACCTCTTGTTTAAGTTTAGGTTGTTGGAATTGGTGTGTCCCACTTTGACTCATGAAAAATATGATCAGTTTAACCATGAACCATAATTCCTGATCCTGGTACTTTATGGGTAACAGCAACATGCTGTTCCCTGGCGACAGGGGAGTCCAATTAGCTACCTTGCCTGCTGGGGTATATGTCTCGTGGTGCTCGCCCCCCTCCCTGGAAACATTTGGCCGAGTTCTTCTTTCCCTATGTGCCTTACTTGTGGCACCGAAAACAGTCTACTTGGTTGGCAGTGATAGAGCAAGTTCCTGCTGCACTCTAACCTGTTGTGGGATGCAGGAAAAATTTCTGCCATTACACTGGAGATTTCTTTGGTAGGAGTTAAGGGGTACAAAATCTGGTTAAATGGTGCAACGGGGCTGATGGTTATTCTGCTTGCCCATAAAAATTTGTTTCATATCCACGTTCCTAGGTATTTGCCTATCTACTTCCTCAATCGCAATAGCCTTACACCCTGCTTCTTGGAATAACTCTGGAAATTGGAGATGGGTCATACTGCTCACTTCATCTTTTAGACAGCCCAAAAATGTGTCCAATGCCCTCATGTCAGCATCCTGCTTTAGTGTTTTATTTATTCCTGCATCCTCGGTCAATTCATACGTCCCCGCATTGATTTTACAAATTCTATCCACGAAGCTCTCCATGTCCTCGCCTTGATATATTTGCAGGGTTGCAAGCATTTCCCTATTATGCCAAGTTGTTATTTTACTTCAATATCCTTCCAGCAACCCAGCCTTCAAATCATGTTCCTCCTTTTCATGGCCTACAGCTTATGGTGCTTCTGCATCCTACATTTCTTAACCATGCATGGCGGGTGCCTCGGGCGGTCTCTGCTAGGCGCCCTGCTTATTGACACTGTATATAGTGCCAACACGCTTGCACCCAAATTATCCTACCTGTATCGGGATTTCCATGGTCCTTACAATCTCCATCATCTTTGGTGCTGCAACATCCTGCCATTCTTGCCTTGACATCCTCATAGTACACCTGTGCACCCCCCCCCCCTTTGAAGGGTTACTGATACACTTATTCATAGAATAAAGAGTAATCCACCTTTCTTACTAATCTACTCCAATTTATTATTCACTAACCCATCTCTACACCTATACATAAAGGTAAAGTGATCCCTATACAGGCCATGAAGGCCCAGAGGGTTCCAGGAGGTTGAGGCTCCAAGATTTTGGACATTCGGCATGTGAAGGTGGTAAGGTTGTCAGCCTTACGCACCGGCCGCCTTTACCCCAGGATTGCTCCTGGTACTCATTTCTGTTAAAGGCTGAGTCGATCCCTGGACCATAGTGCCACCAGAAGGAGTAGGCCAATTGAAAAACTCCGACATTGGGAATCGAACCCAAGACCTTTGAGTTTGTAGCGCAGCACCTCAACCACTATGCTACGGCATACTCCCACATCTATACATACATACATACATACATACATACATACATATATATATATATATATATATATATACATATACACTCTTTACTCACACATTCTCCAGGCTCACGCCCTTAGCACAACTCTTCAAGTCAAGCCCCTCGACATTATTAGCTCCGCTGTTCTCAGGGTCCCAGCAACTAGCTAAATTCATGTATTCAGCACTTTTATACTATAGCAGAAACGAGCCACACAGCTATCGAGCTATGATCTTAGGGATACCAATTCACCACCTTTACAGTAAGCTAATATTTAAAACAATGTAAATAATAAATTTTTCACCCTAAAGATGTAGAGCGTCTTTTAAGGCAGTCTAATGTAAGTAAGCTAATATTTAAAACCATGTAAATAATAATTTTTTTTCACCCTGAAGATGTAGTGCGTCTTTTAAGGCAGTGTAGTGTGGAAAGGGAATCGAACCCAGACTTGTGAGTCAGCAACGCTAACCACTAGATCACACAGGTGGTCAGTATTTACAAATACTTGCTTCAATTTACGACTTTGAGTCTTGCCCTTCCCCCCCCCCCCCCAAAAAAAAATGAAGCATATCATATCATGCTCCTAAAATGCAGATATCTTTGAAACCTTTTATAAATTCAAAAAATGAAATACATGGAAAATTAAAATTTTAGGCACTGAGAAAACAAGCATGCCTCAGACGATCAGCCACTTATTTTTCTTGAGAAGCTGCCTCATGAAAATTTGATGAAGGTCAGAGGTTTCTGCACAGGAGGCAAATGTGGCACGAGGCTGCCTTGGATGGTCTGGAGCTGGCTAATCACAGTTCCTAGAGGAGGTGGAAATCAGTACTTTGAACTGGCCAGCTTGAAGTCCTGACCTCAGTCCAATCGAGCATGTATGTGACATTCTAGGATATTGAGTCCATTGACTAGTTTTTTACTCCCTGGCTGAAATGCAGGTAGCACTGCTTGAAGAATTGGAGACAGTTCTGCAAAATTATATCCGCACCCCTGTTAGGATACAAGCTGTTATTGATTAAGGGAAGTAATACCTGTTATTTAGTATCCAGAGTTGTTGTCAAGATTTTGTGTGTTCAGTTATTTGTTGGGGTTGGTTAAGGATGAGTTAAAGTGGTTTTGTAATAAAGTAGCACCAAATGGGTATGATATATACCTTCTGTTTATTTTTGTTCATTTCCAGTAAAATGTTAATTCTTTTCAATAAATTAAGCAAATTGTCTACATAAAGGTGCAACAAGTGATAACTCAAAACTATTATAAGAATATTATGCATCTAAAAAAATGTCTTTTTTTAGTACACGCTATGTAAAACAGCTGCTTATCGGACTGTTAACACGCCAAAAAGTAGCACTTTACCAGCCTAGGCCAGTAAAGTAATTTTTATTGACCTATGCCAGTAAAGTAATTTTTATTAACCTAAGCCGGTAAAGTAATTTTACTGACCGAAACTGGTAAAGTCATCATGGCAACTGAAAAATCCAGATGGCCGTGTCCATTCATACCGACCGTAACAGGGTTTAAAACCAAATACTTTACCATAAAACAACATATATAAGGCAGCATATTATTCCTTTATGTTAATCAGAAACTTTACCAGTTTTTTTATTCATTTTTTTTTTTTACAAAACACTTAATATAACAACAAATATAGTCCTATGCCAACATTGTATTACGAGTGTTCAGCTTAAGTCTACCACACTGCCATCTACATCTGCATTTCATATTAGTTCATGGCATAGGGTTCAGGCGGCCGTGAGAATATGTTATCAACAAATGGCTGACTATGCCGTTTGTAATTAATTATACGGTATTTTTATTTAATTTCATATAATTTACAGAGCTTTTACTAAAAAATATTGTATGCACCATGTATGCAAAAGCTTTAACAGACTCATCCAATATTTTGGCCTCAGTTTACGCCTCAGCCACAATACTAGATTCGTCCACTAAAGCATTATTTTGCGTACTTAATATATTATTAGCTATTATTCAATTACTGTGCATTTCTTAAAAAAGATTGTGTTATGCTTCGGTTTTGCTAGACAGTGTATATGTAATTAATAAGCTTGGTTGATATGATTCTAATATTTTCTGTTTGTTTCTTGCAGCAGAGCCACAGTTGATGTTAACAGCAGGCCCGGGAATGATTGGTCCTGGGTATACCCCAGGCTATCCAAATGCATATGCTCCAGGAATGCCGTATCAAGGCTACAGTATGTAGATAATCATGAATTTACATTGTGTATCTTCAATACTGCTCTGAAAACCAAGAATATAGTGAAGCTAAAATGATAGCTTGGTTTGAAAGAAGTGGAAAGAACAGTGCAAGAAACATTGCTGAACATCAGTGGCTGATTATGTAGATATGTTTATGTTGACTAGAACGCTTGCAGTGAGAACAGAGTTGAGGAATGCGGCATGTAAAGTGATTGTTCATTAAAAAAGGTGCAGCCTTTTACAAATGGATGGGCTAGCATTTAAATGATGGTGGTTTATATTGACAGTTTTGTTGCAGTACCATTTGTTTCATTTAAAGATGTACAGTGGGGAATATTGTTAATTATGTTAAATTAAATTCCTCCCTTGATTATTCATTTATGTTAAAGAAATGAAAATATGGAATGACTGTAGATAGCTTGAAGAGGTGAAGATAATGGGAAACAATTTACATAATTTCTTAGAAAGAAAATAAATTCTGTATGAATGGTGGCTTGCTGCTGAATCAGACTTGTAGGTGATTGAAGGGAAGTAGTGTATATATGTGTGTGTATATATATATCTATATATATACACAAACATATATATGTGTATGTGTATATATAATACAAAATGTGAAATCTAAAACAAATTTATCTCCCAGCCAATCTCCTTCCACCTTCAATAATATATATATATATATATATATATATTGTATGTCAGGCAATACTAGAATGAATGACGACGTTCATTTAAGTCAAAAAGCTAAGTGACAATATTCTGTCCCAGTTGCAATTCGTTTACAAGCAATTAAGTTCAGGAATTTAGATAATAAATTTTTCATTCCTGAAATACAAAATGTATGGATAGCAATTGTACATTTAGGAATTTTATCATCTGTATGACATAGTGAAATGTACAGGATCTTTCCTCATTTTGTCAAAGTGCATAATTGAAAAAATTCATTCCGAAATAGAGAGTTGCATATGATAAAATTGGAATGTTTGGAGAGATGAAGAAAGTATTTGTCCCTAGTGTAAAGTATGAAGATCAGAAGTTGGATTTGCAATTATATCCTGTTAAAATTAGGAAAAACAAGTCATTTCATCCCTGTTATATTGTGTCACTCTGGCCTCACGATTTACCAAAAATTCATTAATCACTGTAATTAATGTACTGGGTGTTATTGCAAATCCGTTTCAATAGTTATTTTGTATATTTATTTATCTGATTTTAAAATGGCACTGTATTACAATGTCAAGAATTTGTTTACATTTTCTATGCTATTATTTACAAACACTAACAATGTATTTACTACAATGAATTACTATTGTTACATGTTACATGAATAAAATATAAAAATAGAATAATTTAATAGTAGATACAACTGAAGAATGTGGCTTTGCATGGTTTCAACTGTGCATAAATTATAAAGTTTGAAAAATAAAGATTTAGTTTTGTTTCAAGTTGTAATTCGCTAGAATCGTGTGCAAAAATCCAGTGTATATTGGTCAGAATGCAGATGTATCATTAAACAATGTGTAATTCCTTATGTGTTGTGTATAGTACCCACACTGTCCCTGTTCTGCTTCAAATTTTGGATATTCGTGATTGATATCAAACAAAAAGGTATAAGAATATTTGTAAATCTAGATATCCTTCAGTGTGCACTATTATCCATTCATTTTGAGAATGCAATCCCGTGTAAACAAATTTAAGTGATCTGAACCACAGCACACTTCATGCTGCAAGACAATATAATGCGGTACTAGATTTGATTTGTATAACAATAATAGCTCATAATATGTGAAAAAAATTAGATATCAACTTATTACAAATGTTTCAATGTATTGCAAAACGTGGCATTTGTAATATAACCCTTCTGTTTGTGAGAGTCATTGTTGTGGATAATTACAGGTGTAAAATTATAAATTTCAGTGAATGGTGAAAAGTGGCATTTGTAATTTACTAGCTGAAAAGGCCCGGCATCGCGCGGGCTTTTTATTTTGTAATTCGAAATTAACTTATGGAGGACTTTATATTTTGAAACACTAGGTCCTTATATAATATGTATGTAGAATTTGAAAAGAGGAAGAACGACTTGTCACACTCAAACTATTCCTTCAGAAAACTTTATAGCTTTTTATGGCTCATAGAAGATATCGAATGTTGCATTCCGTTGCTTCTACACATCATTCCTGGGAGGGGTTGAAATAAGAAACATAAATTCCGGTTACATAAGATTGTATTGTCTTGACGGAAAACTTTATTTCTCACTCTCATATTACCATACAACCGTTTCGGAGCTGAAATAAAAAAGAAATTCAATATCAATTTCATACTCTCCTTCCCAAAAACCTGGGACGTAATATACTGCGGCATAAGACTGAAAATGTTCCATCCCATTTTGTCTTATTTTAGAATCTTAGGGCCTATGATAAACATCCCTATTTCTCAACTAATACAAAGCGTACAACTATGAATAACGTATCAGTGGATAGGATTTTTTTTTACCGCCATCTGATACAGCATACTCATTGGCACACACTTAAGCTGTCCCTGCAATACGGCTTCTTGTTCTACAGCAAAATGTTAAGTGAGAAAATTATATTTTCCTTGTCGAAGGTAGAGAAAGTTATGTGACTGCATCACACTGTGCTTTATTTTCGTGGATTTCACTTTTCAGTAATTATTTTCGCCAATATATTACATTCGATAAATCATAATTTGTTAAAGTCCAATATTATGTAGTTACCAAAGCCCTATGTGATCACTGTAAACAATACACTGTTGGGGGTTAGTTTCCCATTCTACTGGATTCATTAATTTTGTTTTTTTACACACGAAAAACGGCAAAATTTCATGTAATATTATTCTCCAGAAGTTTTAGAATCCATATATAGGCACATTTTGTTTCTAAGAATATTTTAAATATGGGTAAAATCGGTAAGAAGTTCACAAAAAACTAACCTAAAATGGCGCTCAGAATCAGCTGCTAGAAACAGCGCAGGTGCATGCTGGGAAGAAGCCGATGGGTCACGAGGTGCTGGAATCAGCTGCCAACATGATAATGGTCAGACAACTCCCCGGAAATATAATATGCCACATTTTCGAAACCGACAAACAGTGTATCGTACATTATTCGAAAATGCAAGGGCGCTTCGCTTCGGCTGCCGCCTCCGCTCGCGCACTTAACTAATATGGTTAGTGTATGCATTATTTAGCTATATGTAGAGGTTGCAGGACCGTATGGAACAGACCAATGACATGCAAGGTCGTTGTCAGCCAATGGGAGTGTTGGTCTGCAAGCCAGAGACCGCATACCAACGCCGAACATCGCGTGTTGAAATCCAGTGGAGTGGGAAACTAAACCCCACTGTTGTTATGATAACTGAATGACATTTCATTTTTTCAGTATAATATCAGGGTGTCCACTGGTCGGGAAAAGGCCGGGAATTTCACATGGTTAGGAAAATCCGGGAAAAGTCGATAAATTTGTTAAAATATCTGGGAAAATTCGAAAAGTTGTGGCCCACATAAAACAGGTGAAAATGAATACAGCTTCCAAAAAATCTCAGCTGCTCTTGAAGATAAACTTCTACTGCCAAAAATTGCTTTCTTCTTATCTTGAGCAGAAGATTTACAACCATTTCTAAAAGTTTCAAGCTGACACTCCAATGGCCCCTTTCCTACATGGTGACCACCTGAAAATTGTAAAGAGTCATAACTTAACCATGTCAATTCAGACAGGGGCTTACCTTCATAGTCTCAGATGTTAATGAGTTTAATGTATGTTAAAATTCAGGGCAAAGTAAGAACCCCATTTTCTTTGTTTTGCCCAAAAAAATTCCTGGGCCGTGATACAGGCCACCAAAGATGGCGTCTCGGATACCATTTCTAGAGTGTGATTTTTGGAAAAATTCTAAATTTCTGGAACAGTTTAAGGTATTTTGTTTCTTTTTTTTATTTGAAAGATAATAATGTTCTGCTTCAAATGATATCTCTAGTTTGGAAATGCATGTACAGGGTGTTTTATTTTAGCCTTCTGAATTTTTTTGTGATAAATAATCTTTTTTTTTTTTTTTCTTTTTTTTTCAAAAATGCCAATCCTAAAAATTCTGATTTTTTATTGTTTATCAGTACCAAACTGTACTACATTCCCTGAAAAGGAGATCTTCCACTTTTCAGTTTAACAGGTTTTATAAACAATTGGAAATTTTGCCATAAAGTAAGAAATGTATGGAAAGAGTTGTGAAAGACTACATTCTAAAACAGACTTCTCTTCAAGACATCGACCTCAACAAAATTGAAAATTCAAGAGCCCAAGATGTTGAACTTGGTTATGGCACAAGGTCTGCATTAAGAAAGTGTCATGGACTTAAGGATTTAGACGTGTTAATGTTTCGAAGGGAGTGCAGAGACTGTCTGAAATGTGTTGTTGACAAGCTGATGGAGAAGTCACTTTTGAAGTACCCCTTAACTCAGGGTTAGTCTTTTATGAGTCCAAACAAAATCGACTTTACTCCAGAAGAGACTATTTCACAGATGGTATCGACAATGGATGGAATGATTCTTCTTTCACACTGCCAATGTGCAGGCTAAGATGCAAAGGCGAAGTCAGACTGAAAAATTTTATGCCATTGCCAATTTAACCAGGTTCTTCGGCTCTCCATGCTGCTGCTCTACCATTGAGCTACCATGGCAACATGCTGGTACAAAATTAAATTCTCCAACTGACTCACAAATCTCATTATACCACTAGTCGTTCTCAATATGAGATACAACCCAGTGGTGACTTACAACCTGTAAGTACTTTCAGGGCCTTAGTAAAGTCCTTCTGCACCCTTGCCGAGTTTGACAAATCTGCGCCCTCCAATACTGGGGGTCTGAACAACAATTTTTTTTTTAATTTCTGTAAAATTGTTTATTATTTTAATACAAAAACACTGTTATTATCAAAGAAAACCTAAACCTCAATTTGAAAATGAACTAAGTGTTGGACTTTCAAGGTACTAAAACCTTATTTTCAGACGATTGAACTACTTAAAAAACAATTAAATAATAAAATCTAGTATCAAAAGTAAATTACATAATAGGCCTGAGGCCTACTAAAATATTTAACACATTAATATAGGTGAAAGTATTTTTTCGAATAGTTGAACCACTTTCATCTCAATAATAATGTACATTTTAATTTTTATTGCTATATCATTCCATACTGTTCATTTTTTATGTTATACTCTGTCAATAAAAAACATGTTGATTAAAGAAAGTTGGGTCAATCCATTAGAAATGAACCAGGCCAAGTTGCTCCACATTTTTTATTTTCCTAATTTTTTTACCAGTTATTTCCCAACTAAAGGTGAGTTCAAAACTATGGTAAAAAAATTTTTGGGCTCATACTTTTTTTTTTTTGGCGGCCATTTTAAGTTTGCTTTTTAACCATATTTCAGTCGAGAACATGTTTTGCACAAATGTATGTAACTCTGTTAATTTTATAGATAACAAGACAAAATAAACACCAAAATTATCAGAATGAAATGCTCTACATTTTTGTTTTAACACAATTTTACCTAAGTAGTGAGGAAAGTGAAGAAAAAAAATCAAAACTACAAATTGAAAATTGACTTAAAACGGGTGTTTTGGGGCCGCAAAATTATTAGAAGGAAGAAAGACTCGCCCTTAATTTTTTTTTTCTGGTGTAGATCTACTATAGGACTACTCGCTGTATAAGTTTAAAGCTTGAGAACTTTACGGTTTTTTTATACAATTTTTAAAAAATGCCCAAAACCGTATTTTGGCAATATTTGAAGTAGAATATCTCAAAAGGGACTGAGTGAAAAATTATGAAATTTAGTGACTGAGACTCAACTGGTTCCCGAATTATAGTGCATCGAAGTGGCCATAACTGCAAACTATGCACCGAAATTTCAACACTCTTCAAAGCTTTGAGGAAAACAAAATTTTGTCATGCTAACTGATGAAATGTAGCCTACATATAGAACTCTTTTGTGTAACAAACTTAGGCTCACAAAAATTTTATATTTAAAATTACAAAGTGAATTTTTACTATTAAATCACCGTTAAATTTTGTGTGCCCATAACGCAATTTTTGGCCAAATTCGATGCGCTGTAACTCGGGAACCAGTTGAGTCTCAGTCACCAAATTTTTATCAAATCTTTATATCATAAAGAGGTGTTATCTGTATAAATTTCATAATTTTTCACTCAGTCCCTTTTGAGATATTCTACTTCAAATATTGCCAAAATACGGTTTAGTAAACCACTAGTAGGTCACAGTGGAATGATAATTCTTTCACACTGGCTGTGTGAAGGCTAAGATGGAAAGGAAAGTCAGCTGAAAAATTTTATGCCATAAAATTTTTCAGTCTGACTTCACCTTTTCATCGACAGTGGATATTTTGACTCAGTTTGATTAATTCCTCTATTGCTCAGAATGCAGATCATGTGTATAGGGATCTTATTTTGAAGGAAACTGCAGCAGTTGAGTTCAAATCTTACTCTAAAAACACAAGGTTGGACAAATTTTTGATGAAAATGCTTGATGTTATGACACTCGTAGTTTAAGAAAAGTAGTTTGTTTATTATTTTCAATTTCACATGGAACTGCTTCAGTAGTACGTGACTTCTCTGTGAACAGTGACATTTTGGTGGGAAATCTGAAAGAAGAATCCATAGTTGCTCAGTGCCTGGTATATGATGCAGTTGCTCAAGAAGGAGGTTCAGAGCATCTTTCCATCAATAAAGACATAGTTCTCTCTATGAGAATTGAATCGGTCATTTAAGAAAGGGCTTAATGACAGAAAAGATCATTTTTCAGGAGAAAGAAAAAACTGTTTATTTACAGAAACATTGACAGTTGGTAAATTCTTGCATATGCAATGTCTTATAATAGGTGCTTTTAAGATCTCTACATGTGAAATGGAAATACAGTGTGCTTACATGATGCATTATAGTAATTGAAAGTAATGGAATTGAGCCCTTTCAAAAGTACATCTCTCAAACTTAACATTGAAATTGTGCAAAAACACACTTTTAAAATAAAATCAACTATTATGATTGATTTATGTAGCATTGAAATATGATGTATGAAAAACTTAATATATTGAATACTAAATACAGTCCTACATCAATGTAAACATTCAGTAAGTGTAAAATCTACATATCTACATAGAAATGCTTATGTTCTTCTGGTATACGTTATAACACATTAGTTTTGACAAATGTTGCTTGGTGTAAATGGGAACATTATTTTCATAAGCACACTTTTCAGGAAGTTTCACAATTGATATTGCAGATATTTCACATCTGAGGTGTGGCTGATATATATCCCTAATGTATGTTGAAGCACAAATTTGTACTGAGTTCATTGAATCATACTGACATTCATTAAAAAACTTAGGTTTCAGTCTTTTGCAATAATTTTTCCACTATGTTGAGACTTGTAGAAAGTCATCAGCCAATACCAATAAAACTGTAAATTTTCCTTGTTTTGCTGAGTTGACAATGATTTGTACATATTCCCTGATAGAAAGAATTCTATCTAGCTTATAGATACATCTCTTGATTAAACCAAAATCAAGGAACAATGACCATAAGTCTTACATTCACTGCTAGGTATCAGAAAGGTTCAGTATTGAAAGGACTCCATTCCTGGAGTTGAGGCATTTCTAAACTGAATGGTATATTCAAGCTGCTGTAGAACTAACTTTAGTAGGTGGAATTGAGTCTTTCTTTAAAAGAATCATGTATCTACCCCTGGTGAATCCATTTACCTCATAACATCCATTTTGTAAAAAAGTGTCATTGAGCCCTTACTTAAATGACCGATTCAATTGTCAATGCAAGGTACAAAGAAGCACTTCAAAGTAATAAGTTGAAACGTACAGAAGAAGACAAAGCAAAAGCAGAAAAAAGGAAACAAATTTTCTGGCCAGAGAACTAGAAGAGAAGAAAAGAAAACTACTCTAGTCCGAAAAAGCTGCAGCTGCTCTAGATGAACAAATTAAGTTGCTGAAGAAAAAATAAGTGGGATCAAAACGACTTCTAGACAATAGTAGGCCTATATGAAGGTATATTTAATTTATTTTACTGTTCCTTACTTTAGTATCTGTTATAGCCTAACAGTCTTACTAATAATCCAGTTGTAACATTTATACCATTAATATACACAGCTGAGGAGAAAAAGTGTACTAATAATCCTTGCATAAGGCTGAATGTGTGCAACGCTTTACACAGCCTGGCCCCCTTGTATAAACTTGATGTAAATAATCAAGATGGCCGATATCTGTAACAGCCGGTCGTTTCATTGATGTCTGAGATTGAATTTTGAGGCTACGCATATTCTGAGCTGCTTTTGTGGAATTATAAACATTGTTCCTTGTTTGCAGGACATATTTCCATACTTGTACCCATGATTACAGCTTTCTGAAAACAATATAATGAAATACTGAAACTAGAATTACTGTCTGCAGACGATCCATCATTGTTTGCCCGCTGCTCCGATAGATGACGTTCAGCAGTCCCTTCATAGCCATGGGCTAGTAAGGTCACAACTATAGTGACGTATTTGATGACGTTGGACGTACAAACCCGGTGTAAACTCGGCAGTTACAGTACGTTTATTGGTAATACGGCTTATGTAGAACTTGCATGGTGAACAACCAAACAACCGTTCAACGCAGATAAAAGCAGCTTTTATTAGTAAGGCTGTAAGTAATTATAGTTTGCAATTACCGTACTTTTGTTCCTAAAATTTGTTTCTTATTTAGATTATGTATAATCCTATAATTTTTCTTACACAGTTATTAGAAAGTGCTTCATAATCATATATTGGTCGGGAATTTCTGAAATGATCAATGAAAATCAGGGAATAAGTCGGTAATTTCTTCAGCATTGCTTGGTGGACATCCTGAATATTCTCAGAAATTATATAATTTTCAAGGGAAGGACCCACGCAGCACGATATGTATAATATACGTATGTTTTAGAGCTACATATATATCATACGTTTGATCAAATTCAAAACGTAAATTATACGTATATTTTATATCCAATATATACATGTATACAAACTGTTGTAATTTAATCCTGCTTTATGTTCATAATATATCAAAATTAAGTTACTGTTACATAAGCAATTTATTATCTAAAAAAATCTAATTTATTGTTCATTTGCTATTATCAAATTGACGTACAAAAAAATTGGCAACTATACATAAATTTTACGTCTAGAATTTGACATTGTAAATGCACCTGTTTATTGTGTTTTACTCTAGTAAATCGATTTGGTTAAATTAAGGGAACGAAATACAATTTACTCACGCTAATAAGAAATTAATAAAAAATGGTTTAACATGATTACATCCGTAAACTCAGTAGGACTATTTTTCTGGTAAGCACAGAACACAAACATAAGCTTGCGCGGTTGCGCCACCTTGTGCTGAGTCGGAACTCTGAAGAACACCAACGGTCACGCGGGGTTTAGGGGTTATAAGTTTCGTTTGTTCTTTGAGTTTGTTATTTTGACTCACTGTGCAGAAGAATAATTATACGTTTTGTTTGTTCTTTGTTGTTTGATAATTTGGAAAGGAGGTAAGTGCTTTTTAATATTTGTAATATAACTTTTGTAGATATAATAACACGTTTTGGCAACCGAATAGGGCCTAGTTGTTTTTCCACTTTTAAACAGTGTTTGTGTTTTCTTTAAGATAATATTTTATTTATATCAAGCAAGTATCATAAGAAAGAAGGCATGCACTAGGAAAGCCAATATTAATTTATTGTTCTATAAATTTTGGTTCTTAACCTAAAACTTTAACCTATAATTTCATAAGTGGCAAAAACCATTTTAGCGATAGTTTTCATCGCAAAAACCGACGGTTGACCAGTTTTTTTAAGGCTACAAAAAGATAGGGTTTTGTTACCTGTGTGTTTTTTTTTTTTTTACTATTGCGGAAAACCACTTAAATTACTACCCCTAACTTAACCTGTAAATATCAAAATTGCTCATTTATATAAGTTAATATACCAAATGGCAGTTCTCAGTATGATTGGGATGGGAAAAAATAAATGTAAGTCGCACCTTGGATGAATGTTCCAGCCCTCCACTCCCTTGCGATGCACTTTCTTTTATACCACGATCTAGCGAATTCTTCGGTCATCATATTACGTACATACTCGTGATTGGACGTTGGTAGTGTGACGTCATACCGCTAAACAAAAGGTGATAGGCTTACTAACCTCTGGAAGATATAATATGCCACATTTTCGAAACCTACAGTGTACCACACATTATTCGAAAATGCAAGGGCACTTCGCTTCAGCTACTGCCTCTGCTTCGCGCACTTAACTATGTGGATAGTGTTATGCATTATTTAGACTATTTGCCGAGGTGATTGTGGTCTGATCGGGAGTGCCGAGTGAGCTAGCGGGTAGTCATTTCTATGCAACCTGCTGGTATTTGGTACGATCGGGAGTATGGAGAGAAGGAATGGTCGGGAGTGCCGAGATAACAAGCGTGTGGTCACCATAGCATCGCATTGTTCGGCGACTTACTCTTATCTTTCACCATTGGGGGAATCAAATCTACAAAGTTAGATACTACAGTACCGTAACATATTCATGGTTTTGCACTGCTTATGATAGTGCAGCCGAAAGGTTAATATAATAACTTTCGGGAGCCTAACTTTAATTCCGCATCACTTCCTTATGGTTTGTGCTAGTATAATATGCTTAACAGGTGCAAAACCGTGAATATACATTATGGTACTGTAGTGTATAGTATCTAACTTTGTAGATTTGATTATCCAATTCATAGGCTACCGAGAACTGCCATTTGGTATATTAACTTAGATAAATGAGCAATTTTGATATTTACAGTGAGGTTAAGTTAGAGCTAATCATAGGTTACCGAGAACTGCCATTTGGTATATTAGGCCTAACTTAGATAAATGAGCAATTTTGATATTTACAGCGAGGTTAAGTTAGGGCTAAGTTAGTTTACGTGATTTTCTGCAGTAGGCTATAGTAAAGAAAATAACAGACACACACAGTTAACAAAACCCGGTAGTCTTTGAATATAATACTGTGTCTCACACTGCTGCATCCCACTACAGTTTGCTTGAGTGCACCACCAGTCAAAACAGGAATGATTTTAATGTATAAAATTATTCACTGTTGAATTCGAATGTATTAAATTCACAAACACTGCTTTCACAACCCCAAGCTTGTGTTAAGCTTGTCTGCCTTGATCATTAAATTTACTATTTTCTCGCATATCTGATTCCGGCTCTTGGAACACTCCCTCGATCATTAAAATTACAATTTTCTCGTGTCTTATTTTGGATCCCCCCTCCATGCTCATAAACCGGCAGTGTCAACGAGACGATAAATGATACCCTAGGCAGGAGCTTCGGTATAGCTTGTTTTTTTATTATTTGTAACAGGTTGTTTTTGTAAGCTACAAAGCAAGTTATAAGAAATATCTCTAGACTGCAGTGGGATGCAGCAATGTGAGAAACACAGTATTATATTCAAAGACTACCAACTTTTAGAACCTAGTCTTGTGTAACTTATATGTTGTGGCAGATTAAAGACCATCACTTGCATAATATTAATTTATGCTCTAATGGTGATAAATTATTTCCAGGTATTTATTGATATTTACTTAATGTTTCAGGTGTTCTGAGTAATGATCCTCGTAAGGATACCTTCACGTAGGCTACAAGGTCTTCGAATTGCATTTAAGGGAATGGTTTCGCCAGGCAAAGACCAGAATAAGTGGTAAAAAAGAGAAACAAGATCATTAACATTGTAGCAAGATTGAGCTCGGAATTATGTTAATTAATTATTAAATTTTATTTCGCCGTAAATCTCTATACAGAAATATTGGTGCTAAATTACTTAAGACTAAATATATCTTATACACAACTAGTGGTGAGATTAAAACGATTACATTGTAGGCCTAAGTGTGATGTCATGCAATATATTAACTATGATAGTAGTACTATTGATAATTATGCTACAGTCCTGATTGAGCGTTCAGTTGAGTATATTTAAATTACTTGTTCAAATACTCAAGGCATTCATTAATACTGTAGAAGCAGTGTTGGAGTAGGAAATGTTTGACACAGTTTCTGTATTTCATATAGGCTACTCCGTGTGTTGAAATACTTTATTAAGAGAGTTATATTATTATTCCTTTATAGGATAGGGAAGATTTTTTTTGTTTGTTTTGTTTGTTTGTTTGTTTGTTCTAATACTGTTAATATGAATTTTATTGTGGCTTTTTGTACAATAGTTGTGAATTGCCTCATTTTTGATGAAATTATGTTTGTTTTTATGAATGAAACTTACTGCTTCTACAGTGAGTCCCATGCAAGAGTTGGCCAATGACGCGGGTTTCTGCGTCGCGGCTGGCACAGCTCCAACTCCCGAGCAATTGGGTGAAATATCTACGCTAATAATGCCGCGGTCGGTGTAATGATTAAGGTTCCCACATTTACAATTAAAATTACAATGAAAATAACCACGTACCTCACAACAAGAGATCTTGGAAATGTTCTCCTCTTGCATCCACACAATACTGGCACCTTTTTAGGAAATTTTCTTTCACGCACTTAAGTTCAGCTTCCGAGACAGAGTTACTTTCTCTTGTGATAGGCCTATGTGATATTGTCTTTAAGTTCTTCTAACAGTATGTGAATATTATTTATGGGGAAACTTGAAAAATAAAGTGTATAGGTCAATTTCCCATACATAAGAAGAACTTAAAGACAATATCACAAAAGAAATTAACTCTATCTCGGAAGCTGAACTTATGCGCGTGAAAGAAAATTTCCTATAAAGGAGCCAGTATTGCGTGGATGCAAGAGGAGAACTTTTCCTACATCTCTTGTGATGAGGTACATGGTTATTTTCATTGTAATTTTAACTGTAAATGTGAGAACCTGAATCAATACACTGACCGCGGCATTGTTTGCGTAGATATTTCACCCGATTGCTCGGGAGTTGGAACTGTGCCAGCCGCGACGCAGAAACCCGCGTCATTGGCCAACTCTCGCATGGGACTCACTGTAGTATGTAAAGACAGGGTACTGGTAGGATTTTTAGATTTTTGAACGAGTCCCTAGGGCCTACACACTTCACTATTATCATGTATGATCATTTCAATAGGTCTTCCCATCATCATCATCAGCTGATGTGTTTGTTTTAAATTCAATTCAGTTCTTTTATTCACCATTTAAAAAATTTGCCAATAAGTTAGGTAAATACTGCTTCTGCTATAGTTTTACACTTTTGGAAACCGAACTGTTCTTTGGAAAGGATATTGTTTTTTACTATGAATGATAAGAGCCTTTTATACATTGCTTTTTCTAAGTTTTTGGGAAAACTGGTAATAGTGAGATAGGTCTGCAATTTTCGGTGTTACTAAAGTCACCTTTTTTAAATACAGGGCAAACTTTTGCTGTTTTGAATATTTATTTGTATTTTCTTTAAGCTTTTTGTAATGTGTTAAGAATAAAATATTGTAATACATATTGTTATGGTGCTATTATTTAATTTTCTTACCTACAATCTCTATTAAATGCAATGTTGGGGTCTTTTTTGTCAATTATTCACAGCTAGCTTGTTTATAGTTATTCTAAAAAAGCTACTGCTTCAAAATGCAAAAACAATATGGGAGATGCAATTTTAGAAACATTGTTTACAAAAATTATACAGGGACATTCTTTCTCAACATGTCGCGTAACTGGCTGCCGCATGCACTGCACCTCATGCTGCAATGGCCAATGCATGGATCCTTCATGCCCCCCTGCATTAACCCGAGTCTCAGAATTTGTACTTGCTATGCTCATATAGAAGATGCTGTAATTGTTCCAAATTTTCTGCCACATACAGTACTATAGCAGTGTTTATGCGGCTGGCTGAGCGGAGTGTGTTTGTTACTGTTATGTTATGATTAAGAGGCTCTCAGTGCAGGGTTTCTTTGTGTACTGTGAAGCCCAGTCCGTAACTCTGTGATATTTCAGTGTAATATTTAATTGTATACTGTGTTGTGTAATAATCCTTTGCGGATTATACACATCACGTACATGAGGACAAATAAGTCATGTGCTAGAACAAAAAAATTTTATCAGAAGTTTCCAGACAGGCCTATTCCGACCGCAGTACCATAATATGTCTTGCAAACACATTTAAGGATACAGGTTCTATGAAGGATCCATGTATCTGCCATTGTAGCATGAGGTGTTGTGCATGCGGCTGCACATTACGCGAGGCGCTGAGAAAGAATGTCCCTGTATATCAAATATACATTTGGTGGATCTCTCATGTATGTATAGTATACATAAAATATATGTAAGCAGTGTACATTTATGAACCAAAGGTCCTATATATATATAAATTATATATAAAATATACGTTTGATATATCATCTTTACATATTTTTTACGTATAGATATTGTACATCAATAGTATGTATGCGATTGTTTGTATAATTGATAGGCCTATATATTATATGTCAATATTGACATGAATTGACGTAAACTATACATAAAAAAGTGGGACATTTGAGCGTATATTATACGTAGATAATACTTAACCAATATGTGTGATGTACATTATCTAGATCTAGGGATAACGTAATTTTTACATATATTTTACGTATGTGTGCTGAGTGGGGAGTGTCTTGCTTAAATTTTAATATTGACCGCGTTACTTCTAGTGGAGTAGGAAGGGGGGTGCGGGCCGCCCCGAGTGCCATCACCCGGGGGTGACAAAATAAAAATGTATCTTTGTAAGTAAAAAATCGCTCAAGGGAATTGAAAGAAAATAATAATATTATTTAAAACAATTAAATAAGTTTAACAACTTTCTACAAGTCAACATGCGTATTGAAACTTCTTTTAGTTTTAAATTCTGTCAACAAAGGTAATAAAACGCGGCTGAACTGGCCGCTGTGTTGATACGAACAATATTATTATGGTTAGGGGAGGGGTGTTTATTTCTGTCGATGTTTGTCTCTGCAGTTTTATTCATTTAAATGAGACTTCAACAATCGGGGAGATTTTATATCACTTAAGCCGCAACCAATTCTACCCGCTGCGGCAGTCATGACTTTGACGAAAATAAACTTCGAATGAAGGTTGACTCCGAAGTCTCCTTCAATCTAGATTTTGAACTGGGATGTGCGCACATTTATACCTGGGCCGCTGTAACTTTGCACTTTCCAGTTTCCTGGGCCTCCTTGTCAAGTGGGCGGACGAAAACGAACTCCGAATAAACGAGGAGAAAACAGTATCTATGAGTTTCAGAAGAGGAGGCCGTAAAGCTGAGTTCCATATACGGCATAAGCCCCTAGCAGCAGTGTCGAGCTTCAGGTACCTCGGAGTTACTTTCCAGACGACGGGCACCACATTCACACAACATGTGACAGAACGCATAAACGCAGCAATAAGATCAATGAATGGCATCAAACAAATACGAAACCTATCTTTGTCCACGGCCTTGAAACTGTTCAACCTCAAAGTCACACCGGTCATAACATACGGACTAGAAGTCATTTGGCCCTATCTGAAGAAAAAACATCTGGAGCAGATTGAAAAAGTGAAAGCCATCTTCATCAAGAAAGCTCTGTGCCTATCAAAGTTTACACGCTCTAGATTGGTGTATGAGCTAGCGAGAGAGCCATTCTTCATAGAGGAAATAAGATTACAGTTGCTACTACCATCGTCTCCACCTTATGTAGACCTTCTCCAAGAGCTTCAGTCAAAGAAAAGAGACATCTGGTGGGAGTTCTACTCGACAGACGCCATGACTACAGACGAATGGAAACGCGGAGGCTATGAGCTGCGTCACATAGTGGTTAGATTTGCGGTGCACGGCTTCCATCACAAGTTGTGTACCATTCAGAGATTTCACGAACCCGGTTCAGACTGCAGATGTAGCCGATGTGGCAAACCCTGTGATAGATACCATGCCATGTTCTGTGGATCAAGAAGCGAATCGCTAAAACAATTCTGTCTACAAGACTAAATGCACATTGTGCGATATTCTATTTTCATTCACTTTCCAGTTTCAACTATATGGCTATTTACGTTGGCTGCACTGCAATTCTATTCACTGACAGACAGAAGCCATTCGGCTTCGACCATTGCATGCTTGTATTAGGGGATACTCTCTCATTTTTCCGTAATTAATGTATTACGTCTCAGTATTAATAGTATTTATACAAATACAAACACAAATACACTATTAATCAAAAATCGTATTGTTCATATACAAAGGCTTATGGTATCGGAGAAAGCATAATGCTTGACATCCATAATATTCTCGTTCTTTGACAAAGTTATAAGTGGTGTAATGGTTAAGATGCTAGCTCGTGGAACGGGATGTCTTAGGTTCAAATCCCTTCCTATGCTTTAATTTTTTTTTTTTTTTTCATTCACTATATTTTTAAGATTTAAATGCAGTGTTTAATTTTTAATTTTTAAAATTACCTGCCTTATACTTTTTGTCAAATCTATAAGGGAAGATCCAGATTTCACGTAATTTGCACCCTGGGCAAAACTTTGTTAATTTTACCATAATGAATAGAGGAGAAAGTGTGATGACTGAGGTAGTTCACTGGTTCCGCCGCTAGGTAGCAGTTACTCTGCTTGAGATTCGCGGGAGCAAGATTACTACGGGCGGTATAGGAAAAATTGCAAACATTATTAAAAAAAATAATACATTAATATATTTCAAAATGACTCACCTTATCTAAATTGAATTGTTAGATACTTCTGACAATTTTCGGGCTGCTTTACACGTCTTGGAAGATCTCATCTCCAAAAATAAACATGGTTGTGTGTAACAGTAATTTCTCAGATTCCAAGAGGCTTGACCGTAACATTTCGTTCCACATCTTTCAAAAAATCGAAGATGTTCACAAGCAATGAACAATTATATAATATAGGTATGAAACAGCTAAGGGATGATTTGATCTAATATTTTGTTGCCTAGAAAATAGGGTAGATGGTATGTTAGTATAATTTGATGAGAATTTGTTAAAGAATGTACATTTGTATAGAAATAACAACGTATAATTAGGGTAGAAAGCAGCTAAGGGATATTTTATAAATTAATATTAATATTACATTGTATAGAATATTACTGAGTATTAATTTGTATTATTATTGTATTAATAGTAATATTATTTATAATAATATTAATTTTCTCCTGGCTGTATGGGGTAAGTTATGTAGGTGAAACACGGTCAAAAGTGTAGATATGTGTACAAATTATGTGAACAGAGATAATATAAACTAAGGGATGATTTGTGAATTGCAGGGCACGGAAAATTTCATAAGCAGCACTACAAAAATAGGGCGCGTGATCTTTAAAATTGGCGTTTCAACAGCCGATGAAGACGCACATACGCAAAAATTGTGATGCAACGCATTCTACATATATCACACAATATTTCAAAGCATTTTCCCTGATTTTTTCATAAAAAAATTAAATCCTCTTGCCTTAACTACAGCCCGCTATTTGCTCAAACCCTCGACCATTCACGTTCGCTGTAACTGATGTACGTCTTATGTTGTTAAATTATATTATTAAAAAAAGGAACAAGATATTAAACTAATAAGACATTTGCTATGATAATTATACATAAAAATTACTAACATAAGTGAACAGAAAATATGATACATAAATAATCCAATAAATGCATAAATAAAAGTAGTGAGACTTACTAAGTTAGAAAAAAGCTTCATTCACTCCTTTTCCTCAGCGGGTCAATCTTGCAGTATGGGTACAAGTAGTCAGTTAATATAGTATTATTATTGAGACCACGAATAAATTATGTAAAATTTTTTACGTTATTGCTGGTATTTTATGGAAAAGATGCCTGCTAATACCTCAATTCCATTCTGATAGCTTTAGCTTTAGAGTAATTACTATTACTCGTTAACCATTATAGATATATAGGTGGTACTCAATTTATAATAAGATCCAAATATTTCACTAAACCTTACACCCTTAATCTCTTTCTGGACACAAAAATAAAATAATAAATGTCGCATAGTCAAATTTGCTTCACCCTCAACATTTCACGATCGTCTCACATCATTCAGAGAGCTGAGCGCCCGGAATAATTACCACTCAATTACTCGTAAACCATTCAAGATATAAAGGTGGTACTGAATTTAAAATAAAGTTGAAATATTTCCCTAAAACTTTCTCGCTTGAAGTTTTTACGGGACACAAAAATGAAAAAAATTGTCGCATAGTCAAATTCCGTTTCACCCTCCATGAATTTTGTGTAATTGGTGATGCTTATATAATGAAATAAAAACATTTATGTCCGCATTTTTTAAGTCTCTGTTTTAACCATCAGAAGGACTGTGTTGTGCAGATTATTTCTGCACAAATTTCACAGAAATAGGACCAAGGGTTAAATTAAAGATTGCGAGTTTAATCATAAGATGCCAAACTATCATGACGCGGCATTGAGAAGTTGAAACGCAAACGAAGGTGCTGCCAGTGTTTCGGTGGACCGCCGCTCTCCCTATACCTACCATTGTATTAGCGGCGAAGTCATCACACTTTCTCATTCTATTCATTATGATTTTACTTTTACCACCTACCCCGAAGTTACTGTTTTAGTGTTAAGTTTGAGTTTTACCGAAGTATAAACCAATAGTATCCCGATAGCGTTTTATTATTGCAAGTAATCCCAGGCTTCACAACATTTATTAAAAAATAAAAGTAATTATGTTTTGGAGAAAAATGCATGATTGCTATTGCAGTTTCATTTGAAAAACAATTACCTAAAACCTCTGACAATATATTGTATTATGTAATATAATCGA
This sequence comes from Ectobius pallidus, assembly GCA_964059195.1. Lineage (NCBI taxonomy): Eukaryota > Metazoa > Arthropoda > Insecta > Blattodea > Ectobiidae > Ectobius > Ectobius pallidus. The sequence continues at coordinate 167,222,000 of CAXKWD010000003.1, forward strand.
TCTTTGAAACTTTCAAAAATATTTAATATAGACTAGGTTATTTGGTAATTATAAAACATATGCTAATTTAAATTAAGATATGTTTATAAAACATATGTATTACAGGTACCATATATTAAAACAAATATTTTAGAACAAAATAATTAATGATCCAAATGTTAAAACGTGATTTTTAATTGCGAGTTTGCTATGTTTGCTAAACGAGCCCTTAAGAGCGAATGCAGCAATCCTACGAGCAAAATAAAATAATTTTTTCACGTGTATCGTACACTATTTTTTAGACAATCGTTAAAATTTGTCAAATAATAATAATAGATGCTAGATTTATGATAAAGAATTACTCCCTGTGGAGCCAGACATATTGAAAAGCAAAGACAACCTGTTACAGATTTTCTACAATTTCTGAGAACTTTCACATTTAAAAAGGCTTAGTGAATTTTAACATTTTTATCAAACTGAGTCTATTTAATAATCATATGTAAATATTTTTAACAAAAAGAGTTTTTCCATGTGAAGCAATCAAAGTTGGCTGGAATGTTATAATTTCATACCACCCACTAGCTTAATTTTCTCCTTTTAATTAATATCATTCAAGATTAAAAGTGCTTCTTTTACCGGTTTTCTAAAAAAATGGTTACCTTATTTCTACTTTCCTAAGAAAAGTACCTGAGCCCCAAAAAATGTTGTTTTCATACAATTTTCCTTCTCGAGCTAGGATATTCACAGACATACACACAAACACACTGACACTCTCACACACTGAGATACGCACACAGACATGTTTCCAAAATAATATTTTTGGATTCGGGAGCCTCAAAACGTGCATTTATGTTAAAAACTAAAGTCGGAATTTCGGGATCGAAAACGACACTTCCTCTACCTATAGTACCTATGGCACGGACAGAGGAAGTAAAGGAGTATCGTGCGAAAAATGGGACATCTTGTCCCTCTACCTGAAAAGAGTTTTAATAGGTTTCGCCGCTAAAGGCGATCTTCAAATTGGCCGAGGTTAAGGTTTCACTACTGATAATGTTTTATACAATACAAATTATATTATACAATAAAATATAAGACAGCTAATTTTAAAAATGAAAAATCATAAACTGTATTTGCATCTTGAAAATATTATTATTATTATTAAAAAAAAATAGTACCCTACCTAGGATCGAACCCCAACTTTCTGGATAACTATCCAGCATCATAACCACTGAGCTACGACACCACGAACCAATAATGTGAATATTTATCATGTGAAGGTGGACGATGTCCCACACATAGCAGGATGAATCTTTGTGTAAATGAACGATAAGGTTTTTTTTTTTTGGAAACTATGGGTACGGAATAATATTACATTACATAAATATCGAAAATTACTGAATGGAAGAACAGAAAAATGATTAATTGAGGGATTAGAAATAGTTTCGAATGATCAAGGCCGAATACAGCCGAATAATGCCGATCGGCACCACCTTGTCAGTACAGAACGAAGTGGAGTAGTTCATTTGTCAATCTTTGATACTGGCAACCTAACTTGTAGAATGGCAAGTGCAAACTTACGACGGCCCAGGTATAAGAATAGATTATTAATAGTACAGTTTCGTAAAATAGTTACATTACTTGTTTATGAAATTCATTAGGACCCACCTATAAAAAATGATGTATAATTCACATAACTTCCTCTGCCCAAATGAAAGTTAGCCTCCCCTTAAAAATAAGAGAAAGTTGTCGCCAATCTTCGTGTCACATCCCGAAAAGGTACCTAACCCAAATACCAAATTTTGTTTTCGTACGATTTTCCGTTACAAGAGGCCGGATTGCAAAGAGCGAATATTCAGAGTGGGTGGCTTATAACTACCCTAAGGATAATTATTTCGAAAAAGTGTTTCAAATAAAAGTGTTAGCTCTATAAGCAACCCACGTGCAAAATTTAAAGAAAATCGTTAGAGCCGTTTTCGAGAAAACTTTCTTTATGTAAAAATAAGGAAAACTTGTCCCCAATCTTCGGTTCACATCTTGAAAGGTATCTGACATAAATACAAAATTTTGTACTTTTATCAAAATTCATCTTTCCAAAATTCGAGATTTCGCTTGGAAAACAAAATATAAAAGTATAAAAGATCACTCAACAATAAAAGTTTGCACAATTTCGGGAGTGTATTTTGGCCTAGATGTTCGCTTTATTAACGGTAACACCTACAGTCTGTCGCTCACGGAAACAATATATATATCTGTCTGTCTATAACGTACTTTAGATTAATAATAATAACATTTATTGTCGTTTAACAATACAATGTACAGCATAATATGCTTGATATGTATGTCTTTCCTTAATCCTAATAAATTTTGCTGAATTAGGTTAACTATGTCTTATATGCACCATTGGTAACACTGGTCACAACATGGTAACTCGACTCGATTCATAGATGGTTGATTCATAGTATACTATGATTTCGGAGCATAGTTTTGTTTTTATATAACAAAGTAATAATTACTAAATTTGCATAATCCGTTGAGTTTACGAGTTACATCAGATAAATTCGTTGCAGCTGCATCTATCGAAAAACTCTTATGCCCGAGTGCACCATTCTCCGGTTTTCTCAGCCGTTTCGTTACCGCGGTAAACGTAATACCGGGGTATTCTCAAAATCTCTGTGCACCATTGCGAAAATACCGCGGTTTGCTAATGCTTGGAAATATTGCGGTTACTCTGCTCCGAATCCATTTTTCCATTGATGGTTTCTTCCATGGCCGCTAGGTTCTGTCTGTCTGTCTGTCTCTCTCTCTGCACGTCTGCCAGTCACGGTGGCTCCCTAGTAGGTTTTCCAAATTCAATGTATTTGTTGCCTTATTATTCAACAAAAAGATGTTCATAAGGATAAAAGGGAATATTATATTGCGTACATATGTCGTCTGAATTCCAACTTTGAATTCAAGCACCATAGATACTGTACCAAACGTGAAATGAGTTGCTTTCGCTCTGGTTGAGGTGAGAAAGGAAGCTCATTTCAATCGATGTTACAGCACAGTATTTGCAAAGATGTACCATCGCTCATTCTTCAAATAGATCCCACCTGTCTGTACATTTAAATAAAATATCATTGATGTTTTGAAGAATAATTCTCACACGTTTGCAATCCAAGGCAAAGCAACACCACGAAATCTCTGCTCTGAGTTCGACATAGCCTCGCTTTTATTCCCGTACGACTAGTAGAAATTTTAGGTGCAAAATCATGTGCATAGCCATGAAAGGGCTGTTATGATAATGTTCTTGTACGTGCAGGTATGATAAATTGATTTACTTACCCTATATACCGATACACAGGCTATATCGTGATGCATGCAGCCATTCACTTAAATTTGGCCTAGGACCACTGGTTTTCCATATTTCATTTATTTGTTGCCTTTTTGTTCAGTAATAAAAGTTTATAAGGATAAAATGGAATATTATATTGCATATATATGTCGTCTGAATTCAAACTGATTTCAAACACCATAAATACTGTACTAATCATACTAATCGTGGTTACGCCCACTAGCCTACTCGATGGACCTGGTTTGGTTGAGGTAAGAAAGAAAAGTCATTTCAATCGATGTTACAGCACATTATTTGCAAAGATATGCACCATCGTTCATTCTTCAAATAGACCCCACCTGTCTCTCATTGTTCTTTATGTTCAATTAGCTTTTGGCCTAGATATCGTAAATATGATACATTACGCTGATCTCCATCTTGGAAAGAAAACAGCGGTTTTCTCACTTTACAGCTCCTTCACGGCCGGTTTGCATCTTACCGCGATAAAAGTCGAAACCGAGCACGGTGCAACCACAGATAGAGAGGAATAGATCGGCAGCGTCGTATCCTTAACTGCAGGTAGCAGTGAAGCCGAGTCAGGGGCGAAGAGGGGTAAGGGAAGCAGTGCCGACGCCATATTGATATCACCAACGTGCCCGCTTAAATACCACGTATTCATTACGGAAAATTGTTTTTTTTCCTACATAATCCCGAATATAGAGTGAAATGGTGAACCACAGTGTTTGGGAATCCCTTTAATTTCAAATATATACTATACCACTACATTGGAGTTCAAATTAACATTCACTTATAAATTTGCCAATTTACGAGGATCGTCCAGAAAGTAAGTTCCGTTTGGAAATAAAATTAAATTGTGTACAGATACATAAAAGTTATTTATTGCACAAAATTCTACAACTCTTAAACTACTTTTCCATATAACTGCCGGAATTTTGCAGGCATTTGTCATAGCGTGGCACAAGTTTTTGTATACCTTCTTCATAGAAATTTGCCGCCTGTGTCTTCAACCAGTTGGAAACAGTTTCTTTCAGCTCGTCGTCATTGTTGAAGTGTTGACCGCCAAGGAAAGACTTGAGATGTAAGAACAGATGAAAGTCGCTAGGAGCGAGGTCAGGGCTGTACGGAGGATGGTCAAACACGTCCCAGCCAAATCCCTGTAGGAGGTTTTTCGTCACATTTGCAGTGTGTGGTCGTGCGTTGTCGTGAAGGGAAACAACACCTTTTGACAGCAATCCTCGGCGCTTATTCTGTATTGCGCGGCGCAATAAACATCTGCTGTGATTGTTTGCCCACGCGGTAAGAAATCAATGAGTAATATGCCTTTCCAGTCCCAGAATACTGTGCACATCATTTTTCGAGGTGTCAAGATTTGCTTCGGCTTAACCTTTGCTGGGGATGAAGTGTGCCTCCATTCCATTGATTGCCGCTTACTTTCAGGGGTGTCGTAAGAAACCCAAGTTTCATCTCCTGTGACTATCTGTGTCAGAAATTCTTCGCCGCTTTCAGCATAACGGGTCAAAAACTGAAGTGCACTACCCATCCGTTTTGTTTTGTGTTGCTCCGTAAGAATCTTTGGTACCCAACAGTGGCGGCTATTCAGGGGAAGTAGGTGAAGTAGCACTTCACCAGTATTTTTCCTTTACAATACGTATTTTTTAAGTTTATTTTCCATATCACGAATGTTTGTTCTTACTATAATGTATTTCTACAATTTTGAATTTCCCTCCACTACTGGTGTCAACGCTAGGAGGCAGTGAGCTCCCAAGTCCTCCTAGCATTGAAGCTGAATATTCCCAGATGCTTGGGTAGTCTGTTCCACTAAAATTAGCTAAGGATCCACTAAGGATGGCAAGCAGCAGTTTTCTCGCTTATCCCACGTCCGCTAGGTGACGAGAACAGACTACCCACGAAGCCGTCCCTCTTGTTCAGCAGCTCACACTGTTAGCTCGGAGAAAGAGGTGGGCACGTTAGATCCAAGCGTTAGATCTTCCTCCGTCTGATGGTCTGACGCCGCCAAATTCGAATGTGTTAAATTCAGAAAAACACGGATTCCACAATCCCGATTAAGAATTCTGTCGCACTGGGAACACTAAGCGACTTCCTCTACCTCGATAATTAAAAATACTATTTTCTCGTCACTTATTCCATTTCCGGGGAACTCTCACGCGGTTTTCCCTGCCCTTATTATTATTATTATTATTATTATTATTATTATTATTATCATCATTATCATCATTATTATTATCATTATTATTATTTTTACTTCCTCTGCCCGTACCATAGAGGAAGTATTGTTTTCGACCCCCAAATTCGAAGTTGAGTCTTTGATATAAATGCACGTTTTGAGGCCCCCTGAATCCAAAAATGCTATTTTAGGAAACATGTTTGTGTGTCAGTGTGTCTGTCTGTGTGTGTGAAAAGTCTGTGAACAAGCTAGCTCCAAAACAGAAAATCGTATGAAATCAAAATTTCGTATTTGGGTAAGGTACCTTCTGAAGATGTGAGCCGAATATTGGCGATAAGTTTCCCTTATTTTTAAGGGGACTTTACATGAAGAAATTTTCGTTTTTCGCGATTTTCTCAAAAACGGCTCTAACGATTTTCTTTAAAATTTGCACATGTGTTCCTTTTACTGAGAGCTAAAACTTATATTTGAAACTTTTTTTCGAAAAAATTCTCTGAAGGGTAGTTACAAGCCACCCACTGTTCACCCACTATTTGTAGAAAGTTTGTCTTGCGTGATGAACAACTGAATATGCGCTCTTTCATGGCCTCTTATTCTATAAGAATGTGAAGTGATAAAAATGTATTGTTGGCCATGCATAGAGTAAAGAAGTATCTGAAGGAAATATTCGATAAATTTCGGAAATTATTCTTTACGGCGGAAAGTTCAATAAACGTCTGCAGTCACTTGTTCTTTTTTTAAGTTTGTTATATAGCCTTTGCTTTTAGTCGCATCGTTGAAAGAAGAGGTATTTATAGGATAATTAGCGTAAAATTGTGTCTTGCGATTCTGTACAAGGATATGTGAATTATTTGGGCAGAGGAAGTTATATGACTTTCACATCAGATTTTTTTGTGCTATTTTCTCTCGTCACACAACTCACACAACGTTCGACGAGACGAGAGAAATTAGCAAAAAAATAATTAGGGTAGAGAAAATCGCGTGAGAATTCCCAGAGATGGATTAAAAGACGTGCAGTTTAGATAGGCCTACTAATAATTTTTAAAAATATTTTAAGGCTGCTGTATGAAATGGTATTTGCAGCACACCCTCGTTTTGAGCCACGAGCCGCTATTGGGCGAATTCCATTATTAACATAAGCATGTGGCATTTTTTTCTCTTCACCTAATTTTTCGGCCACGAGCCGCCACTGCCCTAGTAGCACAGATCGTTGGGCCAATGTTGGGGAATGATCGCCATGTTTCGTTGGTCAACGGTTAGGAATGTCCGTCGGGGTTCGGTTGCCAAGAAGCGTTTTATCCAACCAACTGCCAACTGTAGCCAACCAATATACAACAAAATCCCAACAGTTGAGAGACATCTATTAGGTAATGGTGGAACTACTACGCAGCGCAGCGCAGAGACATCTGGCGGAAATACTAGAAGCACACAAAATTTAATTTTTTATTTTCCCTTTCATCCCTTTTCTCCTCTTTTCCCTATTAACTACCTTCTCTCCTTCACCCTACCTACCTATTCCTATCGTATAAAATTCGCACCTATGGGGATTCGATCTCGGAACCGCTAGCGTTATAGTCTATCGCTTTAACCACTACGCTATTAGTGATGGTTGAAATAGAAATCGAGAATTCTTCTAGCCTATTTACTACAGAGATGTGTAATACATGATAAATAGTAAGAAGGATATACATCTCGTATTTTGAATATTTGATGTGAATATATGATAACGTTATTTTCAGAGAACAAATAAAGAGCCCTAATATTAATAGAAGTAAAAACACCATTCTGATTCTTCAACATATCAAGATGGCGAATAACTGTTGTATCTTCATGTCTTCGTGATCAAGTTTCTGTTCTGTGTTCGTGATGACCCGAACTACGCCGGAAATTGCCGAAGACTAGGAGGAAGAGGTGGAGCGAAGTAGATTTTTATCATGTAACGCGCACAAAGAGCTCGAATAATTAATGAATTAAAACTGTTTTATTTTATAGGAAATGAAAATTTAACGCTTATAATGTTATTTCAACACTTTTTAATTTTAACATAAATGCGATCACATTACAACGAGATTTATTGTTGGGCCAGCAATCATAACCCCAACGGTAGGAACGGTAGGAAGAGCCCTCGTTGGGCCAACGTCATAGCCCCAACGGTTGGACTTAGCGCATGACGCAACGGAAACGTAACGTGGGCTAACCGAGGTAATTACAACGAACGTTTTCCCAACATATCCCAACCATGCCAACGAAATCCCTCCGTTAGGCCAACGAAGTGTGCTACTAGGGTGGTACCCAACGTGAGCAAAGTTTACGAAATTTCAGTTTTTCGGTAACAATTGCATGCATTAGTGATCGTGAAATTTGGGGAAATTCCATAGCGAGAACACTAATTGTAAACTTTCGGTTTTCCTGGATCTTGTCATCAATCGCGTGAACCAGTTCTTCTGTAACCAAAGATGGACGCCCACTTCGTTCTTCATCGTGCACATCACTACGTCCGTCATTGAACTGTCGGACCCATCTTCTCACCATTGAATCACTCATCGCAAATTTGGCGATAAATTTCACTTGGTTTCACTTTCCTCGCATTCAGAAAACGAATCACAGATCTGATTTCACAAGCGACGGGATTTTCAATCAACACCGACATTGTAAACAAGCACAACAAAGCGTACGTGACTGACAGCGATCTCCAAATGACGCATGTTTCTTCTCCTTGATACAGAGCGTCTACCGCGCATGTGCGGAACTGCGATCGCAGCGCTGCAGCGGAGATAAATTGAAACGGAACTTACTGTCTGGACGTGCCTCACTATTGTTTAAACTGGGTCTATTACAGCTTTTTCCCTTCAATACTGGTTTACGGAATAATTGTCTGGGGAAACTGCAGCAAATGGGAAAGCAACAAAAAAAAATAATTATGACCCATTCATCCTACAGGGAATCATGAAGGCCACTCTTTAGAAATGTACAAATATTAACATTTCCTTCAATATATTTACTAGAGCTTCTAACTCATGTACACATTAATTTTGACCAATACAACACCCAACATACTCACGAATACAACACCAGAAACAGAATTGTTAAAATTCTGTTCCCATAGATTAACCCACCTACAGCATACACCACAATACATGGGCATAAAAACATACAATAAAATTTCAAACAAAACGAAAGCATTAAATAGCTGACTATTCAAAATAAAAAATAAAAACTGGTTCTTGCAAAGAACATATTACTCAATCAGAGAATTCCTTGAATATGAGGTTAACATATAATTATAATAAATAAAAAAGTGTGCGTGGAACGCCACGCGACAGAAGTGAAACTAATTTAATTTTTTTAAATTTTGGATTATTACATTTTTTGAATTTTGGTGTAACGTGCTTGAATGTCGCGCGAGTCTTCCCCTCTTTCTCCGGTTCGTGGCAGCCATTACTAATGGTGCTGCCATCTGTGTGTGTGACGGGGGTTGCCGGCCCGCTTCTGGAGACACTAAAAACAGATCGTGTTCGGCCGTTGCCTAGTGAAGTGTAATCGTGCCTTCAGCTGTGGAGGGGAACCCGCGTCTACACATTGTAAGTTGCATACCATGTAATTCATCATGTTTCAGGTGCCCTCTGCGCCAAGAATTATGTTTGCTTAAATAATCATCTTATAGGTGCCTTTTGCGCCAAGAATTTAATATTCAGACATAAAACACCACTTGATTTCGTTAAACATATGAGTGTAGTAATTCAAATGATTATTATTCTAATAGTTTCTATAAAGGCATGAGTTTCCCCTTTAGTAAGGTCCGGTGAAAATAGTATGGAGAAATGGAAGCCACTTATCCTTGCAGAAGTTTCTTCTGCGTAATCCTTTTGTATCTGTGACGTCATCATTATGTTAGAGGCGTGTATCAGCCGATCTCTGACGTCACTTCTTCGCGAGTTGAGCATCCGATTCTGGGCTAAATTTAGATAGGTTCTATTCGCCAGTAAACTATGCCTTTTTTTTTTATACATTTCTTTTGAAAGAAAAATCGCCTAATCCTACTGTTACATAATTTTGGCCTGTTTGCTTAGGCACTATATGCTAAAAAAAAAAAAAAAAAACCTCTTATGAAATGTATACATCTTGTGGTCCCTAAAGGAGATTATAACGTGTCCATTGAAGTAACTTCTTCAGTTATGTTATACGGCATTTTGAGTCTTGGCATAATGTCGAAGCATTGCATTTTCTAAAGAAGTATTAGTAAGGAAATTCCTTGTGCTTTTGACTAGCACCGTTTGCAATTATTAACCTTTTTTTATTATTTGCCTTGCTGAAAAATCTACCCAGTTTATTGTATTGGTTGTGCCTATGTTTTTTTTATATCTGCAGTTATAACCTAAGAATATTTTTCATTCAGTATTTAATGTAGCCTGGGACTTAAAGTTTTTTTTTAATTATTTTTTTTATTTCGTTGCTAGCTCAGATTTTGTTACCGAAAGCTCAGTGGTTATTCATGTGATATTATGAACCTTTACTACGTTCAGTGTTCTACTTAGATCTGGCAATAGATTCATCCTTAAGCTTCATTTACCGTATAGAGTTTTTTTGTTTTGCCTTCTGCATATTTTGCTATAATTAATTAAAGGCGTTATTTGAACTTTGATAGTCTTCTATTCAATCCCTCCTTCTTAGATATTGCTACGTTAGGGTTTTCTGAGCTTATAAAAATTGTAGTTTAATTTTATCATATTTTGAAGCTCACTTGCCATTCTTCAAAATTTATTTTTTGATTCTGATTGTAATTCTGCTTTACTGTTTGTATTATCCGTTGCCCTTATAAAAAGAAAACTAAACGAAAGTTATTTCTAAAAGTTTTCTCTATTAATTATTTAATTTGTTTGATTTTTTTTTAACCTCTTAAGGGTTATTCAAATTTTGAATTTTGAAATAACTTAAACCTGTTCTGGGGAATTATTGTATGTTACACTTGATGTATGCTAGACTTTTCTACTGATGAATCTAAAGAAGTTTGCATATTGCGTTGTTGAGGTTTTTAACTGACCTTCGGTTTTCCAGTTTCTTATTTTCCAAATTTAAGTTCTTTTGTTTTTCTTAAATTTTGCTTAACATTTTCTGGTTCTACTTTTTCTAGGTCAAAAGATTATTAGTAATTTTGGATTCGGTATTGCCTTATTATTCTGATTTATTGTGAAGATTTACTAAAGTCTACATTGGAATTTGTTTTTCTGAGCTACCATAGATCCTTGTAGGGCTACCTTTCTACATACTTATGTACCCATGCTACTTTGGGTCCATTTTGATGTATGACATCTTTGCACATACTGTAGTATTCACATTTCATAACTTATATTCTGGGTTTTGACCTAACTATCCCCAGATAGATTTTGCCTCTGAACTTAAATACTTTTATATGTATCTCTAGATAGAATATAGGAAAGTGGTATATTCTATTGTTGCCCAGTTTACTCACCTTAGTATTTTCTATTCATGGTTGACTTCTTGCCTTTATTAAATAAGATTTTCATATTCCGGGATTATTCACTGGGTTCTCCTTAGGCGAATTAGGTTGATTAATATTAGCCCTTCGGAATTATTGTTTATGGTGATTCTGAACTGCCTCGCCCCTATTAATTATCACATTCTTACTTAACCGCATAACGGTTTGACGGTTTGTGATTGATGTTAGGTAAATGTGATAGGATTGGGAGTGTTAAAAGAAAAACACTCTCTGGTTATTTCACTTCATTTAATCATATAAAGATGTTTGGACAATACAGTCATTCAATGTGAGGATATATATATTATAAGGCATGTGTTATTTCTCTTTGAATCTACTAGGCTGATTTATTGTTTATAATTCCAGTTGGGAATTTATGAGATTTGTGAAAGGGTACATTGTTAAGAAAAAAATATTTTGTTATTAGTTTGGTTCATTAAAATTAATTGGTCTATTGAAATATTTTCTACTCGGCGTTATTTTCAAAGTGTCTTACCTCCCTTATTCTTGTGTGCACTGAATCGAGTTAGATCCACTCCTCTAGGGCATATTTCCTCATGCTTCCTTTGTTAGGTTATATTTCAGTCCCGCACTTTCTCTTTCATAGTGACTTGGAATTTTGAGTATTGGATAATTCTGAACTTAACCTTAGTTGCCTTGGACCTTTTATTATTGAACTTTTTACATACTATAACTTATTTAACTTTCAACTGCCGTTGCATGGTAGCCAGCTTTCAGTGCACAAGGGGGAGAGTATATGGTCTTCATATACCATTATTTCTACGTTACTCGTTTATTCATTGATCACCATGCCGTTACATACTCAACTTTCATGGGATTTTCTGCGTAAGGAGGAGTTAATTTTTGAGCTTAAATCCAGAGGAGTTTCAGTGGAAGATTCTGCTGATGTCCCCTCGCTATTATTTCACTTGAGACAGATTTCTAGTAAACAGTCGCCTTCAGCGCAGTTTTTGTGTATTGATGACCCTCTAGGTGAATTTAACCTTGTGAAACGCAAGGTACTTGAGATTGTGGAGTCAGCGACTGAGTTATTTGCTGATCCCGATACTTCGGCTCGCCAGAAAAGGCGCCTTGTACATAGGGCCAAGCATGTAGAAAATAGGATAGTTTTATTAACTCAAATTCCAGATACCGGTCTTGACCTTGGGGAATTGGAGACACTTAGGGACATTTTGTTGACTCCCTTCCCTTCGTGGGACTCTGTTGATATTGACCAAGTTAATTTATCCGTGGGTATGCCTAAAGAAATACCTAGTACCTCTAATATGTTGGTGAATCTAGATACACCTGTTGCTCCGATCGGGTTACCACCCTTGGTGCCTTCTGTACCTCCCCAGTCCATTCCACCCCTTCAGGGTGTAGTGTTGCCTTCGGGGGCTTCAGGAAATTATCAGTCGGCTCCTGGCTGTTTGAATTCAAATAACACTCAAGTTAATGTAACTTTGGATCAAAATGTGAATACCGAGCATGTGTTTGGACAGCCTGTTTTTGCTCAATTGAGAATGCCCCATCCTCTGCAAAAAATGCTAGAGCAACAAAAGGCATTTACTATTTCCAAAATGGAGGACGCCGTTAGTTTTTTGAGGTTCTTAGTTAAATTTTCGGAATTAGCCAAATCCTTTGCGGTCCAGGAGTTGTTAGTTTTACAACTATTGTTAGGATTGGTTTCTGGCCGTATTTTGGAAATTCTCCAGTCGATTTTGGTCTCCTCTAAATCTGTATACCATTTTCATACTGAAATTCTCAGGCAATTTGTACCTTCTAGACCTCGGCAGGAGTTGTTAAGTGCTTATTATTATAGACCACAACGTTTGGACGAAAGTTTTTCGGATTTCATTTTGGACATTAAACTTCATGCGGGAGTTTTTCTTATTCCTGATTCTGAATCTCAAATAGTTGATGTAATTATTTCCGGTCTCAATCCCGTAACTAGATCATACTTGACTTTTGCTTCTAGACCCCGCACTTTTGGAGACTTATTTGCCCTTATTTCAATAGTTTCTGAGGTGCAAAGTGCTGACGTTTGCCGATCTAAACATAATGTTAGCATTCAGCAGAATCCTGTTTCAGCTAATAGGAATGTTCAGTCTAAGCCTTTGTCTGAAGTTCGTACGTGTCATTACTGTTTAAAACCAGGGCATTTAGTCAGGAATTGTCAGAAGAGACAGTATGATTTTCGACAACAATCTACTAGTTCTAGGGAAGTGTCACGAAATACCCCTAAATGCACTTATTGTTTGAGATTTGGACATGTCGTGTCAGAATGTAGGACTAAGATGTCTGATAATTCTCGTCGTGGCCAGCAACCATCTTCTAGGCCGCCTACTACTTCTTGACTACATCCGATACCAAATGGTGCTAGATTTTCCAATATTCCTCGGAATCTTGACCGCACTTTAATTCAGTCCATGGGTTGTGCAGGTAGGGTCCCTGCTCATCTTCCTTTAGTACAACTGTCTGTCAATAAGATTCCTGCTATGGCTTTGCTAGACTCGGGGGCAGCCAAGTCTTGTATTAGTGGCATGATGCTGGACAAGCTTGGTATTTCCCGATCTTCGCTTCTTTCCTATTCTGATTGTACAGTTAGCGCAGATTCTTCTTTGATTCCTGTGTTGGGGAAAATTGCTCTAAAAATTAAGATAGCAAAATTTTCTTGGTCATTTGTTTTTCTTGTGGTGGAATCCTTAGTATTTCCTGTAGTGTTGGGGGTGGATTTTGCTCAGTTTTCAGGGCTTATTATGGATTTCCAGCATAGTCTTTTGCACTTTAATTTTGAGCCTTCGTATGAGATTAGTTTCGGTATTTCTTCTCCCCAAGCTATTGTTGAAGCTTCCACGGCTTTTGTTGATCAAAACTTGGTTCCTGACCAGACTTCATCTGATACAGAAATTAGTTTGCAGCATTTATTACCGGATCAACGCACCCAAATTCTAGATATTATTTCTGAATTTCCCCGTGTGTTAAGTGAGAAGTTGGGAGTCACGAATGTACTTGAGTATAAGATACAAGTTGCTGATGAGGTTCCAGTTCGTCTCCCACCTTATAGGTTGTCACCTCCCAAACTGTTGATCATGAGAGATAAAATTTCTGAAATGTTGGACAAAGGGATCATTCGACCCTCTACCTCAGCGTATTCCAGCCCTATCTTTCTGGTGCCCAAAGGGGAAACTGACTTTCGCCCAGTCATTGATTATAGAGCTTTAAACCAGAAGATCATTATTGAGTCAATGCCGTTACCGGATATTCATTCAGCGGCTCATTGGTTTTCTGGGGCCACTGTCTTTTCCTCTCTGGACTTAAATAGTGCGTACAACCAGATCCCTCTCCATGAATCATCTCGACATCTTACAGCTTTCTCCACCGATTGGAACCATTTCGAGTTCTGTCGCCTCCCTTTCGGTCTGGCCACTGGGGCGCAAGTGTTAACCAGACTTTTGGATAAGATCTTTTCTGACATCAAGTTCGTATATGTCTATCATTATCTTGATGATCTGGTTGTTTATAGTAAGGACTTTTCGTCCCATGTGTGTCACTTACGGGAAGTATTTCGTCGTCTGCAGGAGGCTGGCCTAACCGTTAAGCCGACTAAGGTGCAGTTCGCAAGGCCGCAGCTTAGTTTCATCGGCCATTTAATCTCTCCTGATGGTGTCGCTATCGACCCTGAGAGAACGGTGGCAATCAGGAATTTTCCTCCTCCTTGCAATGTTAAGGCAGTAGCGCGATTTATTGGCATGGCTAACTTCTTTGCCAAGTTCATTCCAAATTTTTCGGCGCGGGCTGCTCCCTTGAATCGTCTTCGACGCAAGGGTGTGCAATTCAAGTGGAACGATGAGCACCGCCTCGCTTTTGAGGATATTAAGAGTGCCATCTGCAACCCGCCCATCTTAGCCATGGCCGATTTTTCACGCACTTTCATCGTTCAAACTGATGCTTGTACTGCCGGGCTAGGCGCCGTATTGCTTCAGGAATTTCCTGAAGGACGTAAGCCTATCGCCTATGCTTCGCGCTCACTGACCAACCAAGAGCAGCGATTTTCCATATATGAAATGGAGGCTCTGGCGGTCATCTTTGCCCTAGAGAAGTTTAGAATGTATGTCGAACACGTGAACTTCATCCTGGAGTGCGACAACCAAGCGTTGTCTTGGTGTTTGGCTCGTCCTCGAAAAACTGGTCGACTTGCTCGATGGGCGGTTCGCCTGTCGGCATTCAAGTTCTCTACGGTGCACATCCGTTCGTCAGAGAATGTTCTGGCGGATTCTCTATCTAGGATGTTTGAAGGTGCTCCTAGAAGTTCTGTGGAGGAAGGCCTGTCTACGGAGGTACCGCTCTTGTCATCTGTGGTTACTCAGGAAGTTATTTCCCCTTTGTTATCTGACTTTCCGCTTGCTTTTTCTGATCTCGCTCAGCAGCAACTCTTAGATCCTGATCTCGCAGTTATTATTGACAAATTGAAACAAGGGTCTACTGTGAGTAACTTTTGCATGGTAAAGGACACCTTGCAGATTTTGGTGGGTAGGGTTCGCCGCCATAAGATTGTTCTTCCCTCTTCTTTGAAGGATATGGTCTTTAATTACTTCCATGTCTCCCCTATTGGAGGGCACCTTGGCCTAAAGAAGACTCTTGCGAAGATCCAAGTCTCCTTCTGGTGGAAGGGTATGTTTCTAGACGTACGTGATCGGGTTCGATCCTGCGTCACCTGTTCCATCTCCAAGCCCACACTCAATTCTCGCATGGGATTTCTGTCATCTACTATTGCCCATCGACCTTTTGAAAAGCTTTTCGTCGACTTCCTGGGTAAGCTTCCACGCTCTAAAAAAGGCAACACATTTATATTTGTGGTGGTGGATGCCTTTACTAAATTTTCATGGTTGTTCCCATTGCGAGATTCGTGTACTCATAGAGTTATTGCCAGTCTTTCTTCCATTTTCCAAGTTTTTGGCTTCCCTGAAGTCCTCGTCTCTGATAATGGTCCACAATTTATTTCTCGTCAATTTAAGGATTTCTGTTTTCACTCTGGTATATCTCATGTGACCACTACTCCATACTATCCAAACCCGTCGCATGCCGAGCGGGTAATGCGGAATTTAAAGAATGCACTTATTGCATACCACCACAATGACCATTCGCTCTGGGATGTGAACTTGTCGTGGTTGCAATTTGCATTCAACACCGCAATACACGAGAGTCATGGTTTCACTCCTTTCTCATTACTCTGTACATTTACTCCAAACCACCCTCTCAGTAACTTGTGGCATCTCTCTGATCTGCTCCCCGATTCTCCCTCATCTATGGATCTTGCTGGTGTCTGGAAAGCTGCGAAACGCAATTTGCAGAGATCTCATGAAAGGCGAACTAGAGTATATAATAAGGGTAGGCTCCCCAACCCCTTTAAACTCCATGACCAAGTGATGTGTAGGAATTTTCCGCAAAGTAAAGCGGTTTCTACGTTCGCTAAGAAGCTGGCTCCCCGCTATGTTGGTCCATACCAAATAGTTGACATATTGCATGGTGGGGTCACCTTCTTAGTCGAACATCTTGTAGATAAGTCTAGGAGGAGATGTCATATCTCCCAATTGAAGAAATATTAATTTTTTGTGTGCCTTCCATTCTCCATGCTTGTGAATTTATTGCGGTGATATTGTTATAAGGTATTCTCTAATTGCTATTGAAAGATGGATAGTATTTAAGTGTTTTATGTCTGCTTGTTTGATGTCCTTGCTTTAACTGTTAATTGTTGAAACTTTTCAAGAAAGAAAAAACTATGCTTCTATGTCCTTGGTATGCACTTACATGTCTAGACAACGGTCCCCCTCCCTGCACGATCTCATACCATAGAATAGGGGCCCCTAATAAAAAAAAACAAAAAACAAAACCCGATTGTGACATAACCTTTTACCATGTAAATATCATGGTTTTATGTAATGAGAATTAGAATGATTCGGAGGATCCTCTAAAAAAAAAAAACATTGTTAACCTCTACATGACAAGAATATGAACTATTTTGTAAACAAACAAAAAAACATAAAGAAACATTATTATAATCTCCTACAAAGTTTGATCAACAAGAACTTAAAAAAAAAAGGAAGACCATCAATATCTATGTTATACAGTGAAATATTGAACAATTATAGAAGTCTGGACTATACATTCAAGACTTCAGCTTATGAAACCTATCCATTGACTTAATCTTTCTCTATCCTGTCCTATCCTTGGGTGGTCCTAGGCACCCTCCCGTGTGATTCGACCTGATTACTCATATAGTGCTTCGTTTTCTTTCATGTGTCTGAGCCTACATCGAAGGTCCTGTGCTTCGCTCCTGGATGTGTGTGTGGACCTATTATGCTCCTGCTGGTTGTTTGGGGGTAATTGGTACCGTACCCCTGAACGTATTTCATGCCTGGCTCATGGGGAAGGCCTCTCCAAGTTGATTTTGTCACTCTATATGGGTGGCCGGAGCTACGTATTTCCTGTTACCAGCAGTTATATATACTGTGAGCCATGGTCCTGCTCACCTCTGCCATCTTCACTCAGCTAGATTACAATTATTATTGTACAGTAAGAATTGGACCTTGTTATACTCTATCGACCTGTGTGCCAGATTAGGACATTTGGCCATATATGGTTGTGAGTTTTCTACAAAAGGAAAGTTTCTACGCTATGCAATAATTATGGTGTGTGCTTACACATGGCTTTCATCGATTTTGAATGTACATTTTCAATTTGGGCTCTTGAAAACTTCATTTTCACTATTGAGTAATCATTTTCCTTAACAAATTTTCTAATATGACAATAAACTTCTCACGGATCTACAGTTTCATATACAAATTCTAGAAAGCATCACGTAAAGTTCTACTGTTATTCTACAAGCTATTCTCTGTGACGATTTGAAAGAACAGTTTAGAAACTTTAAGAAAGGAACATTAAAAATAAAAAAAAACCTGACGTTGTGTCAGTAATTAATACCACATTGATATATTATACTGTTAAAATGTTTTCAGGGTTATATAAAAAGATATTGTTTTCAGGGTTATATATATAAACCATATGCTTTTCAGGGTTATATAAAATGAGATATTGTTTTCAGGGATATATAAAAAGGTATTGGTGTATGTCATATGCTTCTAGTTGTACTGTATTATAAGATTGTCTCAAGGTATATAAGGTCATTTTATATTTTTCATTTTTTGATATTCATTTATTGGTATTCTGCTTATTTACAACAAAAAAGAATCCTTCCGAATTCTTTTTTGTTGAAGGAGGGAGAGGAGAGAATTGTAACGTGCTTGAATGTCGCGCGAGTCTTCCCCTCTTTCTCCGGTTCGTGGCAGCCATTACTAATGGTGCTGCCATCTGTGTGTGTGACGGGGGTTGCCGGCCCGCTTCTGGAGACACTAAAAACAGATCGTGTTCGGCCGTTGCCTAGTGAAGTGTAATCGTGCCTTCAGCTGTGGAGGGGAACCCGCGTCTACACATTGTAAGTTGCATACCATGTAATTCATCATGTTTCAGGTGCCCTCTGCGCCAAGAATTATGTTTGCTTAAATAATCATCTTATAGGTGCCTTTTGCGCCAAGAATTTAATATTCAGACATAAAACACCACTTGATTTCGTTAAACATATGAGTGTAGTAATTCAAATGATTATTATTCTAATAGTTTCTATAAAGGCATGAGTTTCCCCTTTAGTAAGGTCCGGTGAAAATAGTATGGAGAAATGGAAGCCACTTATCCTTGCAGAAGTTTCTTCTGCGTAATCCTTTTGTATCTGTGACGTCATCATTATGTTAGAGGCGTGTATCAGCCGATCTCTGACGTCACTTCTTCGCGAGTTGAGCATCCGATTCTGGGCTAAATTTAGATAGGTTCTATTCGCCAGTAAACTATGCCTTTTTTTTTTATACATTTCTTTTGAAAGAAAAATCGCCTAATCCTACTGTTACATAATTTTGGCCTGTTTGCTTAGGCACTATATGCTAAAAAAAAAAAAAAAAACCTCTTATGAAATGTATACATCTTGTGGTCCCTAAAGGAGATTATAACGTGTCCATTGAAGTAACTTCTTCAGTTATGTTATACGGCATTTTGAGTCTTGGCATAATGTCGAAGCATTGCATTTTCTAAAGAAGTATTAGTAAGGAAATTCCTTGTGCTTTTGACTAGCACCGTTTGCAATTATTAACCTTTTTTTATTATTTGCCTTGCTGAAAAATCTACCCAGTTTATTGTATTGGTTGTGCCTATGTTTTTTTTATATCTGCAGTTATAACCTAAGAATATTTTTCATTCAGTATTTAATGTAGCCTGGGACTTAAAGTTTTTTTTTAATTATTTTTTTTATTTCGTTGCTAGCTCAGATTTTGTTACCGAAAGCTCAGTGGTTATTCATGTGATATTATGAACCTTTACTACGTTCAGTGTTCTACTTAGATCTGGCAATAGATTCATCCTTAAGCTTCATTTACCGTATAGAGTTTTTTTGTTTTGCCTTCTGCATATTTTGCTATAATTAATTAAAGGCGTTATTTGAACTTTGATAGTCTTCTATTCAATCCCTCCTTCTTAGATATTGCTACGTTAGGGTTTTCTGAGCTTATAAAAATTGTAGTTTAATTTTATCATATTTTGAAGCTCACTTGCCATTCTTCAAAATTTATTTTTTGATTCTGATTGTAATTCTGCTTTACTGTTGTATTATCCGTTGCCCTTATAAAAAGAAAACTAAACGAAAGTTATTTCTAAAAGTTTTCTCTATTAATTATTTAATTTGTTTGATTTTTTTTTAACCTCTTAAGGGTTATTCAAATTTTGAATTTTGAAATAACTTAAACCTGTTCTGGGGAATTATTGTATGTTACACTTGATGTATGCTAGACTTTTCTACTGATGAATCTAAAGAAGTTTGCATATTGCGTTGTTGAGGTTTTTAACTGACCTTCGGTTTTCCAGTTTCTTATTTTCCAAATTTAAGTTCTTTTGTTTTTCTTAAATTTTGCTTAACATTTTCTGGTTCTACTTTTTCTAGGTCAAAAGATTATTAGTAATTTTGGATTCGGTATTGCCTTATTATTCTGATTTATTGTGAAGATTTACTAAAGTCTACATTGGAATTTGTTTTTCTGAGCTACCATAGATCCTTGTAGGGCTACCTTTCTACATACTTATGTACCCATGCTACTTTGGGTCCATTTTGATGTATGACATCTTTGCACATACTGTAGTATTCACATTTCATAACTTATATTCTGGGTTTTGACCTAACTATCCCCAGATAGATTTTGCCTCTGAACTTAAATACTTTTATATGTATCTCTAGATAGAATATAGGAAAGTGGTATATTCTATTGTTGCCCAGTTTACTCACCTTAGTATTTTCTATTCATGGTTGACTTCTTGCCTTTATTAAATAAGATTTTCATATTCCGGGATTATTCACTGGGTTCTCCTTAGGCGAATTAGGTTGATTAATATTAGCCCTTCGGAATTATTGTTTATGGTGATTCTGAACTGCCTCGCCCCTATTAATTATCACATTCTTACTTAACCGCATAACGGTTTGACGGTTTGTGATTGATGTTAGGTAAATGTGATAGGATTGGGAGTGTTAAAAGAAAAACACTCTCTGGTTATTTCACTTCATTTAATCATATAAAGATGTTTGGACAATACAGTCATTCAATGTGAGGATATATATATTATAAGGCATGTGTTATTTCTCTTTGAATCTACTAGGCTGATTTATTGTTTATAATTCCAGTTGGGAATTTATGAGATTTGTGAAAGGGTACATTGTTAAGAAAAAAATATTTTGTTATTAGTTTGGTTCATTAAAATTAATTGGTCTATTGAAATATTTTCTACTCGGCGTTATTTTCAAAGTGTCTTACCTCCCTTATTCTTGTGTGCACTGAATCGAGTTAGATCCACTCCTCTAGGGCATATTTCCTCATGCTTCCTTTGTTAGGTTATATTTCAGTCCCGCACTTTCTCTTTCATAGTGACTTGGAATTTTGAGTATTGGATAATTCTGAACTTAACCTTAGTTGCCTTGGACCTTTTATTATTGAACTTTTTACATACTATAACTTATTTAACTTTCAACTGCCGTTGCATTGGATTGTTGGACATTTTTAATATTGGGATTTTGGACTTTTTAAATTTTGGATTGTTGGACTTTATTAATATTGGGTTTTTGTACTTTTAATTTTGGATTTTTCGAATTTTTAAATTTTTGATCCTTTAATTTTTTAAATTTGGAATTTGGGATTTTTAATTTTTAAATTGTTGATCTTTTTTATTTTTTGGATATTTTAATTTTAGACTTTTATATTTTTTAAATTTTGGATTTTTAGTTATAAATTTTTGGATTTTTTAAATTTTGGATTTTTTATTTTTAAAATTTCGGATCTTTGGAATTTTTAAATTTTAAATCTTCAAATTATTTATTTTGGAATTTTGGATTTTTTAAATTTTGGATCTTTGATTTTTTAATTTTGGATTTTGGATTTTTAATTTTGGATTTTTTAATTTTTAAATTTTGAATTTTCGATTTTTTTATTTTGGAATTTTTAATTTTTTTAATTTTGGATATTTAGATTTTTGATTTTGGGTCTAAATTTTGGATAAGCCTAATCATTGAGTTGATTGTTTTCTGTGCAGTCCGTTCCATCACAGACCCACTAATTTCGTGACGATTTTGAGCGTAACTATTTCGTGACGATTTTGTCCGTAACGCAACTTTGGGTTAGCTCTCGATTTACTCCTACCGCAGCTAAAGAAGTTTCTCTTCAAAAAATAGTAAAAGAAATCATTCCATTTTCAAGCACTCATTAATAGCATTAGAAAAATAATTACATTAGTGTTAGATTTCCCTTATTTGTAATCGTGATTTACAAATAATATAGTGTAGGCCTAAGCTAGAATATTCCTAGTTAGTAACCGTAGCAAGTAAGCTCAAATTGACGAGTCACCAGTTTACCAGCCAAAGCTGAATAAATGTAAAAGATATGTGACTATAAGTTAACATTAACAACATTAACATTAATCCTATAGAAGCATCTTCTGTATACAGACTTAAGACTAGGTACTACATGCACTTTGGCACTTTTGTTATATCAGTTTACCTGATTTTATTATAAGTTAGTACCTAAGTGTGACGTCTACTGCTGTAATGGCCGAATGACTTTAAACTGTATTTATTAATTTATTTACTGGATTGTGAAATTCCAATTTAAACAGCTTTAAAAAACATTTCTTGTTTGATTCCCGCGCCCGCTTCCCTTCCTTTCGTCAGATTGTTGGTGATCGCAATATGGCGACGCAGCGAACGCGTTGGCTTCAGTCCCTCCCCTTACGCTGCCGATCTATTCCTCTATATCTGTGGGTGCAACGAAAGAATGACATTACCGGGGTAAACTAAGAAACTTTACCGCGGTATTCTGAATACCGAGGTTGGTGCACTCGGCCATCAAACTCTCGTGGGATTACCTTTGACTATCCAAAAAATAACACTTGGAACTGTTCCATACTTTAATAATTTAAATGGGGGGGTGACAAGAAATTTTCCGCACCGGGCACCACCTAAGCTTGCTACGCCACTGGTTACTTCCTGGGCTTAACTTGGTATGTATGCAAAATTTCATGCAAATCTGTCAAGAAATGTAGATTTGTATAGGGAACATACATACATACTCATACATACATATCCACATACCCACAAACACACTTTCGATTTCATATATTATATAACCCAGTTTGCGAGAAGCATTAAACATAATGACTGAAATTCAACCCAGTCCAAGTGGCATAATTAAAAATATGAGAGAGAAATCTTTTGCGAAGTGGACAAAAGGAAATAATATTGAATACGTTTAATGGATTTTTTAAAAAATATCCAACACTTGCAATTGAGGACATTGTAAAACTGACATCAGAATCCACTGGTATATCTACCAGAAGTATCTGGAAAGTGTGTAGTTAATACAGAGATACTGTTGTAGTGAAAACTCCTCTAAGAAAGGCTCAAAAGTCACGTAGTGTTTAGATAACATTGATGACTTTGTAAAAAGTGCTATTCGAGCAAAAGTTTGTCAATTCTTTTGTTATAACAAAACTGTGTGTTCCCGCTCCCACGGTAGCTCGCAGGCGAAATAGGGAAGACGGGGAAACCTCTCCGGTTTGAAGGATGCAACACTAAGTCAGGTTCAAATATATTTATTGAGCCCCTTGATGAGAAACAAAGAGCACAATGGACAAAAAATGAGAAATAGACCCTTTTTAAACACAAGATGGAATTTTGATATCTTGCTTTACATGAATGAATTCCTCTTCCGAGCGGTGCCGGAGAAATGCTGAAACATTGATGATATCAAGGGGAGGCGACTTAGCAAGCTCCTTCTGGATAATAAGGCATGCTTGCCTTACAAGACTGGTGAATGACTCGGAGGACCAGAGCAATTATTTATAGTCGAGCTTGCTCAAACGACTGAATAAGAATTTCACTTTGCTTGAAATGAATGCGCACTTTCAGCAATTATTTTAAGGTCGGCTTTCTGCAACGACCGAGAAGAAGACGAACTTTGATATGTTGCTTCGTCACTGCAACTAATATTAGGCACTCAATTAATATTAACTTCACAACAGTACTTACAGTAAATCCTTGTTACTTAATGAGTTGCACATTCAAGCCCATTCGGTTTGAACAGGGAAGTGAAAAACTTGGATTCACACGTTTGTAATCGAATCACAAAATAAATGACTTTGATGAAGATATTAATTGCGTCTCTGCAATAACTGGGCTGGGAATACTTCAATTCCCAGCACGACAATAAAACTAGATTCGGTATTCTGAACTGAATGAACCAGCATGGCGAATGCTTCGAATGAGAGTGAATGAAATGTTAAGAAAAGAATGACAGTCGTCACGACATGTGACATAAAAGCAAGAATCCCATTGGCCAAGAATACAATAAATAAATCAATCTTGGAAATAAATCACATAAGTTACATTAAAATACTAGAACATAAATAAGAGAATTAATTAGCATTACTTTAAAACTGAACTGTTTCCTTAAAAACACAAAATTATGATTAAAATATACTAAAAATAATCAGACTGAAACTTTGGGTTGGAGATTATAGACATGACTATCCAAACATGAAAGAAGCGACAGTCAATTGTTTTTCTGATGAGAATTGATGGGAAGATAGAACAAACCAGATAATAAACATATTTAAAATTATATTGAAGA
Organism: Ectobius pallidus; assembly: GCA_964059195.1. NCBI lineage: Eukaryota > Metazoa > Arthropoda > Insecta > Blattodea > Ectobiidae > Ectobius > Ectobius pallidus. The sequence goes on from CAXKWD010000003.1 coordinate 167,246,263, forward strand.
CACAAAAAATAAAAGAAACGAAGTCAGTACACTTGTCGCCATAGCAACACGGCGAATGACCTCGCGAAAACAGCTGATGCTTCAAATCCGGCCAGACACGGAATGCTAGACGGAACATATTGCCCGCGATAATTTCACTCGTGAAATTATCTAACAGAATCTGACGTCAAGCAAATTCGTGAATGCAGGGATCTAAAGCCAAAACAACTATCAAGTTGCAAGAAAGTCAAAATCGGTGGAGTGGGATGCGTCCGGCATCAACACTCTGAATGAAAACAGGTTTCACTGTCCCTCTTCACTGACAGGCAGAGGAGCCAACTTGATGAGGGGCCTCTTATAAGTGCCTGAGACAGTGCGAACAGTGACGACTCTGACAAGGCCGTCTGGGCCTGGGTGTACTTGGTGCACCAGACCAAGCACCCACCTATGAGGAGGTACATTGTCCTCGAGAACCAATACATGGGTACCAAAAGGAACGTCTGGCAGTACCTTATGCCACCTTGCACGACGCTGTAGCGTGTGGAGATAATCCACGGACCACTTCTTCCAAATACAAGTGACCATCTGCTGAAGATGGTTCCAACGGGAACGCAGGCTGTACCTACCAGAGAGGTCAGGACTGAGCACCGATACAATGGCTTTGCCAATAAGAAAATGGCCGGGAGACAAATATCCAAAGTCATCCACGTCCTCAGATAACGACATTAAAGGACGTGAATTCAAGAATGACTCAATTTGTGTGAGAACAGTGTACATCTCGTAAGTGTATTTACAGGACGAAGACATCCTCTTCAAATGGTACTTCAGAGAACGTACTGCCGCCTCGTGAAGCCCTCCCATGTGTGGAGAGTGAGGAGGCAAGAAACGCCAATGGGTGTTCAAATGCGCAGTGGCGTCTTGCACTGGAGAGTGATGTTCTGATGACATCAGAAGCCTAGAGAGGTTCTGCAGGTCGGCATGGGCTCCGACAAAGTTTGTACCATTATCAGAAGTGATGGAACTTGGAATTCCACGACGACTTGTAAACCTCGACAATGCCGCCAGGAAGGCACGTGAGGTGAGCGAAGTCATTAGCTTGACGTGTACGGCCTTCGTGCACATGCAGACAAAAATAGCAATGTAGGCTTTAGTAGTCACCTTGGACCGCGGGCCACCAAACTTGAGAGAGAATGGACCGGCGTAGTCCACACTAGAGGTTGTGAAAGGAGGGAGCGGATTTACTCTCTCAGGAGGCAGATCAGCCATATTTTGCTGAAAAGCCTGAGCCTCAAAGCGGAAGCAAACACTACAGCGCCTCCGTACACTGCGAACCAGCTTGCGAATGCAAGGGATCAAAAACGATTCTCGCAAGTGCGAGATGACTAGCTGAGGTCCTGCATGACCTAGATGCAAGTGTACATGGAGAACCAACTGCCTGGTGAAAGCATGCTCTGCAGGAAGTAATATCTGATGCTTGTTGTCAAAAGGTAGATTGGACCGACTTAGACGTCCACCTACACGCAGGATGTTATCCTGAATAAAGGAGCATAGTTGCCGGATCTTACTAGAAGAAGGCAAATCTTGCGAGGAAGACAATGCTTGAATTTCCTTTCTGAAAGCATTCCTTTGAATGATTCTAATGCAAGAATGCAAAGCTTCAGTAAGCTCTGACGGCAACAAAGGGCCATTGATGGGTGACATGAGTTTCAAGTAATTATTAATGAAACGTCGCACATAAGCCATGACCCTGATTGTTTTCAAGTGTGAAAACTTAGTCAGCCATGGGCTTAAGCTAGAGGTTTCGATAGTGACCAGCGCTGCTATCTTCACCTCTGGGAGAGACGAAGACTCGAGCTCAGTGGGCAAACTGGGCCACTGATTGGAGTCGGCAGTAAGCCAAGATGGGCCTGACCACCACAGAGAGTTGTTAAGTAGGTCAGAAGGGGTGGCTCCCCTAGAGATGAGATCAGCGGGATTGTCCTTAGATGACACATGCGACCAAGAGTCAATGGCAGTGAATTCTTGAACGTCCGCGACTCTGTTAGCCTCGAAAGTCTTAAGTTTAGAAGGTGAATGGGATTCTGGAGCCGATACAAAGGGCAACTTTACAATGTATCGCCCGTCTGAGTCACGCTGAGTATTGGCAGCAAAATGCTGTTCACAAACCGACTCGTCAGGGAAGGGGGCTGAGTTAGACACTCGTTCTAACTCCCAGAACCGGGAAAGCTGGTTACTCACTAACTGGTCTGCAGTTAGGAAGGCTGAGTAATTGGAAGACATAGCCTCCGAGCAGTAAGGCTCATTGGGGCTTGCTTCAAGATACCTCTTAGCCGTGGATCGGCGTCGATGACCATTGGAAGTATGGCAACGCTGTGAAGGGAAAGGCGCAGAGGGCAGTTTCCTGGCGAAGTACCAACCAAGGTGCGAGTTCTGAATTGTAGGTAACTCACAGATGGAAATTTGCCCTGGACACACTACTTGGGCGCAAATCTCCACTCCAAGAAGTAGATCGACACACTTAGGACGACTAAAGACTGGGTCAGCCAAGGGAAGATTCGGAGGAATGTTCCAATCTTTCGTCTCAATGAAATCGTCTCCGAAATCTCCGGAACGACAATGGCCTGTGCATTGTAGCGCCATGAAGTCACTCGCGACTGAATCGCGATGCTGGTTAGCTTATGTGTGCAAACGTTAGTGGACAAAATTCCCGCTAGCGTAGTCCGCTGCGCATGAGGAGCTAGTCCAAGACGCCTAAACAGCCTGTCGCTAATAAGATTGCAGTCTGAACCGCTATCCAGGAGGGCTGTGGCCTCAACAGGCGAGCCGTCTGAGTCCAGGATGCGGACAGTAGCAGTAGGAAGCAAGCAGCGCTGCTGGGTCTGACTAGAGGCCATAACACCTGCTGTGTTGGCAGCCTGGTGACTATCGCTAGCCGGGTCGTGGAGGAATGTGCTATGTCTCCCAGCACATCTCCTGCACTGAAAAGTCCTGCAATTGTTGGCATGCCCTTGACTATACAGGCATACGCGACACAGTTTGCGGTCTCTAACAAACTGATCTCTTTGAGCGAAAGTCATGCTCCTGAAGTCGCTGCATGAAAACAGGTCATGCACAGCAGTGCGATAACAGAGACATTTAGGCCTCGAAGAAGAAGACTTTGACTTGGAAGGAGCCGGAGAGCTCGGAGCTGACTTAGCAGCCTGACTTTTCGTGGCAGCATCAGTCATCTGCAGTATGCGAACTCGGCTTTCCAAGAAGACAAATAACTCCCTGAGAGTAGGGAGCTTCCCTATGTTGACAGATGATTCCCATTCTCTGATGAGGTTCATCGGAAGCTTGTCGATGATAATTCTGGCAATGATCAGATCTGACAACTCCACTTCTGTGTTAAGGGAATTCAGTGCATGCACTGTGCTTATAAAATGATCCAGGTATTTCTGCAGGGACTCTGCAGAATACCTCTCAATCTGAGGGGGAGAGAAGAGATTGTCCAGTTGGGTGTTGGCAATTAGCCGGTCGTTATCAAACCTAACAATCAAAGTCTGCCACGCCACCTGGAAGGTCGCAGCAGAGACAGGAATATTCTGAATGACCGTACTAACCTCTGATGACAAGCAGGACTTTAAGTACTGATACTTGTCCATGTCCGAAATGTGCCTGTGTTGAATTACCAACGACGAGAAAGTGTCACGAAACTCGATCCACTCAGAGGGGTTCCCATTGAACTGAGGAAGCCTGATTTCGGGGAGTTTCGGTAACAACGGCGTGACAAGGTCAAGCGAGGAGCGCTGACTGGCAGTCTGCGCCTGCTCGGGTTCATATAGCTGTTTCTTTTCAGCTATCATGGAGTCAAAGAGACTGATAACTTTGTAATAATCAGCTTCCACTGCGTGAAAGTCGAATTCATGATCCTGGTAGGTCTCGTCAATGGCCACCTGAGCATAATCTGACTTGTAGGCCTTGAAGACCTCTACGAATTCAGAGCGGCGAATGCGCGCCTCATGAAGCGTAGTGAGATCTTCGATTTCGTACTCTCGCATAATCTGCATCCGACGCAGAAATTGCGACTGCAAGTACTCGCAACGTTTTATTTTAGCCTTTTGGGCAGCTTCGGCCTGGGCGTGGGCTTCGGCTCTCTTAGCCTCAGCTTCCTCACGGGCCAGGGCGAGCTGGGCCTGGGCCTCAGCTTCCTTAGCTTCGGCTTCCTCACGGGCCAGGGTGAGCTGGGCCTGGGCCTGCCTTTCTGCAAGGGCCTGCTGGGCCAGGGCCTCCGCTCTCTTAGTTTCGGCTTCCTCACGGGCCAGGGCCTTCTGGGCCAGGGCTTCCGTTCTCTTAGCTTCGGCTTCCTCACGGGCCAGGGCGAGCTGGGCCTGAGCCTGCCTTTCTGCAAGGGCCTGCTGGACCAGGGCCTCCTTGTCAGATAAGGCCTGAAGGAATTTACACAACTGAGAGTTGCCTCTGGAAATGACGGCGTCGACTTCTGCTCTGTAGGCTTCTTCAGCATCAGAATAATCCACACCGTCGATTTCAGTATGCACAAGGTCGAACTTAGCTGCAAGTTCGTCTAACTTGGACTCATACTTCTTGAGTTCAGGATAAGTGACATCCTCAATGGCTAAATTACTAATGACATTAACCTGCCGCGTAATCTGGGCCTTAATGGGAACTCGCTTGGCTTTAAGAGCCGTCAAACCGTCTGGACTTGACATAGTGACTTGCTTCTACAATGTCTGAATTAAATAGGTTGCCCGCCTAGAGCCGGTGCAACAATAACAAATTAAAGTTTGGTTATAAGTATGGAGTGAGTTGCCCGCATAGGAGCATACGAGTAGACAAAAAGAAGTAGTGTGTTGCTGTAGAGGTGTAAGTACACAGATGTAAAATTTTACACTTTACAAGAGAGTACAGAAAACTGAATTGAAATCTGTCAGAGACCTCCCTCAAACGCAATGCGGAGGAGAACCACAGATACTTATAGCAAATGACTTTAAGCTACTTATTACTGAAGGCTACTGATGGTAGCGTCTCACACCGGCGGCAAACTATACCGGGAGAACAAGATTGGTATATAAGAATGACTAGAATTGTGGCTAATCACTGATGTCTCTGTAATAAGTGACCAAGACAAATTCAAACTGTGAATTGAATAGTTACTTTACGTTAATTATAGGTCACTAACTATCCATGCATCTTCAACCATAGGCCTCTGGGTCACATCTAGGCCCGGAGGAACCACAAAGAGATGTTCCCGCTCCCACGGTAGCTCGCAGGCGAAATAGGGAAGACGGGGAAACCTCTCCGGTTTGAAGGATACAACACTAAGTCAGGTTCAAATATATTTATTGAGCCCCTTGATGAGAAACAAAGAGCACAATGAACAAAAAATGAGAAATAGACCCTTTTAAAACACAAGATGGAATTTTGATATCTTGCTTTACATGAATGAATTCCTCTTCCGAGCGGTGCCGGAGAAATGCTGAAACATTGATGATATCAAGGGGAGGCGACTTAGCAAGCTCCTTCTGGATAATAAGGCATGCTTGCCTTACAAGACTGGTGAATGACTCGGAGGACCAGAGCAATTATTTATAGTCGAGCTTGCTCAAACGACTGAATAAGAATTTCACTTTGCTTGAAATGAATGCGCACTTTCAGCAATTATTTTAAGGTCGGCTTTCTGCAACGACCGAGAAGAAGACGAACTTTGATATGTTGCTTCGTCACTGCAACTAATATTAGGCACTCAATTAATATTAACTTCACAACAGTACTTACAGTAAATCCTTGTTACTTAATGAGTTGCACATTCAAGCCCATTCGGTTTGAACAGGGAAGTGAAAAACTTGGATTCACACGTTTGTAATCGAATCACAAAATAAATGACTTTGATGAAGATATTAATTGCGTCTCTGCAATAACTGGGCTGGGAATACTTCAATTCCCAGCACGACAATAAAACTAGATTCGGTATTCTGAACTGAATGAACCAGCATGGCGAATGCTTCGAATGAGAGTGAATGAAATGTTAAGAAAAGAATGACAGTCGTCACGACATGTGACATAAAAGCAAGAATCCCATTGGCCAAGAATACAATAAATAAATCAATCTTGGAAATAAATCACATAAGTTACATTAAAATACTAGAACATAAATAAGAGAATTAATTAGCATTACTTTAAAACTGAACTGTTTCCTTAAAAACACAAAATTATGATTAAAATATACTAAAAATAATCAGACTGAAACTTTGGGTTGGAGATTATAGACATGACTATCCAAACATGAAAGAAGCGACAGTCAATTGTTTTTTCTGATGAGAATTGATGGGAAGATAGAACAAACCAGATAATAAACATATTTAAAATTATATTGAAGACACAAAAAATAAAAGAAACGAAGTCAGTACACTTGTCGCCATAGCAACACGGCGAATGACCTCGCGAAAACAGCTGATGCTTCAAATCCGGCCAGACACGGAATGCTAGACGGAACACTGTGGATAAACTTCTTTGTGCTGTCAATGAAATTTTAAAAGAACAATATTTTATGTTATTGCTGGATATTGGAATGAAATATGTGAAAAGAAGTGAGGTTACTGTTATAGTAGATCGTGATGAAATTGTACTTTGGAGAAGACTATACGTTAGAGCTGTACAGCAATACTGAGCAAAGGGTCAACAGTTTTATTACTTAGACGAGACGTGGATAAATGCAGGATACACCACCCCTAAAATTTGGCATGACTACAGTTGAATCCAAGGAAAACAGTTTTAGGGCAGGGTTATGTCAAGGTTTAAAAAATCCTATGGGTAATGGGAAACTGCTAATAATTACGCATACAGGTAGTGACACAGGCTTCATAGATGGAGGTTTGCCCATTTTTGAATCAAAGATAACGGGTAAGTACCACGAAGACATGAATGGAGAGGTATTCCATAACTGGTTTTCTAATGTTTTACTGAAACATGAACCCAACAGTTTAATAGTTATGGACAAAGCATCATATCACAGTGTGAGACTATCTGCTTCCAAGTACTTCTTGGCATAAACAAGATATTGTGGAATGGCTACAAGAAAAGAATGTAACATTTAATGATAAAAGTGTTACGGTCTAGTTAGTGAGCTTAGCACAGGAATTCACAGACAAAGATGAAAGTAAATATGTGGTTGATTATATGGCAAATAAAGCTGGCCATCAAGTACTGAGGTTGCCCCCTTACCATAGAAATTGAAATCTAATTGAACTGTTGTGGAGTTTTATCAAGGGGTTTGTAACCAGAAATAACAATACTTTTAAATTATTCGATGTTAGGAAACTGTTTGACAGCAGTATTGATGGCATGATGCCCAGCATAGAATCCATAGCTGGAAGGAAATCACACTTACCCAACTCTTATTTGGATGACTCAGTGCCAGAGGTGACTAAGTGCCATCAAGAAAAGTGCAAATATTTGTGTGTTGACCAGCAGAGATCGTATTTTATCTACGCCAAACATGACTAAAAGCCATTACTGTGTCTGTAACTGATACAGCAAGGCTGTTTGTCATGTTTGGCTTAGATAGAATACGATCTTTGCTGGTCAATACACACAAATATTAGCACTTTTCTTGATGGCACTGAGCCATCCATTTATACAGTGATTTGCAATCAATTGATTTAATAATATGATATTAAAGTTATGATTGTCAGCTATTTCTAACTTCTCAAGGTTAGTGTTGATAGTTGCTGTATAGAATTAGTTATTTCATGACGTACTTAGCTAACATTACATAATTAATAAACGCAGGCAGGTAATTCAGTAACTCAAAGTTCTGACCTGCCCCACTTTGCTGGTAAAAGTTAATGGCAGTTATGACAATTAAGGCAGGACTGCAACTGATGAAGTACTTGAAGTATTAGCCTTCTGTGTGATTGGTGTGCCAAGATCTGTGGTTATGACCATCTAACTTCGGAACACCATGGGAATGTCTCTGTATAACTGTAAGTAGCTTACAACTATCTGTTAATATTACCATTGCCAAATTCTTAATAAACCTTGAAGATAGGTAGGGGAGAATGTGGAGGGATGGGACACAGGAGGGATGGGACATTCAATATAATACAAAAACTACATTTGAAATTCTTACCAAATTGCTCTCAGAAGTTTGCAACAGCAATAGTTTGCTATATTAGAAAGTATGGTGGATGTTATGCTGTAACTTTATGAGAAAACTAACTTCCTTCAGTTTTGTCAATAAATTATACATTTTCCGAATTTCTAAATAGCCTTGTAATTTTTAAAATTGGAAAATTACCATAAATACTTTGTAACTGATGAAAACATCTGACTTTTCAGTAATGTAAAACAATTAAAAGTAAGGCATGTATCTTATAGTTTGGGTGTTATAAGCTAAATCATGCGATTGCTACAATGCAGGAAGGATGGGACATTCTGTTTGCTGGAGGGAATGGACACCATTTTAATGAGAAACGTAGCCTCCCATATTTTCTGCAAATTTGAAAATGTATTTTAAGGTGTTTTTCTTCTATTTTGTAGTGATATGGGTTGATTTTTGGTTATGAGAGGTAGATTACATGCTGTATTTTGAAGTCGAACTTACTTGCTTAAAGTTTTTTATGAGAGACTTGTTATTCTGAGTCACCTATTATAACTCTTTTGTTCTTACGTTCAATTTAAATGCATTGAAAAGGACATTTTAAAACTTTATGATGATTTCCAACATCATTTACATGAACATTGATGCTCAAAAAGCTCTGTCCCATACCTCCTTGAACAGTGTCCCATCCCACCTACCCAGGTAGGAGGGATGGGACATTTGATAATGTTATAAAAAATGTTATTTATCTGCAAGGTAAATACAATTTTTAATCTTCAGTGTAATATATTTATATTCTGAAGCCAAGCAGTTTTCAGAAATGCAATCAGTTTTTGCCTACATTAAACCAAAAAATTAAAAAAAATTAATAAAGTAAAAAGTCCCATCCCTCCACGCTTTCTCCTACTTTAAACTTAAAACATATTTATTTTCAACCACTCAAGTTCTTATTTATTTATTGTAACCTTTTATAATTAAGCTAATTATTATGCTCACACTTTATCTTGAGCCAAAAAAATGCGGGGGTGAGGGGAGCTGATATTGCATGCAGTATAAGAGATTGACTATTGCAGAAGGCGGTGAGTTGAAATTGACGTTGTTTCTGAAGGGTTGCCAATTACCAGAAAATATAACGTGTGTAGTTTTATGCTGGGTCACAATGGAACTAACTGTAATCTGTAGCACTTCCAACTCTCGCTACCAAACTAAATATTTTATATTGATTCAGATATTACAGTAGAATAGGCCTATATCGCTGGAGAAATGAATAAAGTAATATATTTAGGCCTATTTAGACAATTTCTCTCCCGGTCTTCAGAATACAGAAAATCGTTTAAAAGTCTTAGCATTGTACATTTAGGCCTACTTAAATACGCACTTTCACATGCCTGAATTGATGAAATTTAACTAAATGCCTTTCGCGAAAGTTTGTAGGTAGCCTAATTAATAATACACAATTCATACAACGAAATAATAAAACTTGACTTGTTCTTTTCTCCAACAGATTCAGCTTGAAACACATTAAACTGCATTTCCTTCCATTTCATTTATTTGGTTCATTATTTCGCTGATTTCCGACACTTCTTGCTTTAAAGAATCTTTATTTTTAACTTCGTTGTCACTTATATCGTCCATTTCCACAACACCAGTACTGTTCTTCAGAATAATATGATATTTCAGAATAATATGATGTAAAAAAAATTAAAAAAATTGACGGTAGCTCAAGAATGCCTCAACGGGAAGTTTTTGGGTATGGCAATACTGGGGACGGGTCGCGATCTTCATTTTTTCGAGCGAGGCCTTCTTTATATGGACGGTTTTCAGCATTATGGAGTGTGAAGCTCAAGGTAAAGAGTGCGAATAATACCACAGCATCTGTATTATAAATCAGTTTGCAAGTCTTTGAGGTTATGATAGGCCTATTTATGTATGTGAAACTAATCTTGCACAGGGACTTACCAGTACTGTTTTCTGTGTAAATGTTTTTCTTCTGCTTGATTTAATCTTCTACATGAAGGACCAGGTCTTCACAAACATTCAGGTAGGCCTAAATTAGGATATGTATTCAAGGGTATTACACATCACTGCACGTTGCATAATATTTCGTCAGCTTTAAATACACACACATGTAGATTTATTCTTCGTTTCTATGTTATATACATAGGGAGTAGTTGCAACAGAACAGTGCAATTCTCTCCACACACAATTTCTTGTTAATAAAACACTATAAAAGAGAAACTTATACACAAGCACCACTTATATGTAGCCAACAGATACAACCATGAAACAGCAGATCTACATTGCTGACGTCACAGACAAGATGGCCGCCAGTCATAAAGATAGTCCTACTGAATGTACGGATGTAATCATTTTAAACCATTTTTTAAATTAATTTCTGATTAGCGTGAGTAAATTCTATTGCGTTCCCTTAATTTAACCAAATCGATTTACTAGAGTAAAACACAATAAACCGGTGTTTACAATGTCCAATTCTAGACGTAAAATTTACGTATAGTTGGTACGTTATTTTGATATTACAACTGAACAATCAAATCGATTTTGTTTTATATTTAATCCTACTTATGTAACAGTAACTTTAATTTTGATATATTATGAATATAAAGCAGGATTAAATTACAACAGTTTTTATACATGTATATATTGGACATAAAATATACGTATAATTTACGTTTTGACTTTGACCAAACGTAAGATATATATGTAGCTCTAAAATATACGTATATTATACATATCGTGCTGCGTGGGAAACTAGCAGTATTGTGTTAAAAAACATTGTCTGCTTGATTTAGGATAATGGAAGACCATTCCCTTCCACCTACCGCTTTTATCCTAAAATCCGGCATGACAAATTGGTGGCAGCGATATAAATTAGTTTAAAATAACTATTAACTAATACAGAATAATCTGACTATTTTGAAATGCATATAAAAATAATAAACATCACTATAATACAAAGTTTAATGATCATATTTGTTAGAGCTCAGTAATTGCCATTTCCAGTTCTTCCATTAGTTTTTATTTATTTTGAAAATTGTGTCTGATAAATGACGACCACCGTTTTGTAGACATTCATGTAGCGTTGAAGTTTTCCGTCCTTCTCATGAGCATGTCATTCGGTATTGCCGCTATTTCGTTCTGAATAGCTAATTTAAGATCATCCAGTGTATGAGGTCTTCCAGCATACACTTTTGACTTAAGGTGGCCCCAGAGGAAATAATCACACATCGTCATATCCGGGGAGCGAGCAGGCCTGGGGAGGTTACCATTTCTTGACAGAAAACGTCCAGGAAACATTCCCGGACCATGCGAATTGAGAGTTTTGCTGTGTGTGCAATAGCACCATTTTGTTCGAACCAAATGTTTGGAGCATTAATTCCACCTCTAGCCAACTCCGGCCTTAGGAAGTTATTCAGCAATCGCAAATAACGAACTAAATTAACATTAACTTGCCTGCCCTCTTCTTCAAAACATATGTGCCTATTACGCCGAACTCTGTCACACCACACCACACTGTTGTACGTTGACTATGGAGTGGCCGTTCACGAAGCTCGCAGGGATTATTTGGTGCCCAATAGCGGAAATTTTGTTTACATATCCAGACAGATTAAGTGGGCCTCGTTGGACATCAGAATGATTGCACGACCATTCACAATGTTCAAAATGGACTGGGGCACACACTCTTCAGTTTTGGAGATCATGTTCAAGCAACTTCTGGATGGTTACCATTTTGTACGGGTGGAAATGAAGATCCAAATGCAACATCCTTCGAACACTACGGTCTGACATAGTCCATGTGCCAGACCCCCAAAATTGACCATGTCATTATAATTTGGGGGGACTGAATGAAACTTATACCACACGTTCCTGGGGTCATGTGGAGCAAAAAAGTCGGGGGGGGGGCCATCATGAGGAGGTAGCTTTCAAAAATGGCGGCCATTCAAAATGGCGGACGCTTGTGAATCTTTAAATTCAAATATCTCGGGACTGGGTTCATCAATCTTGAATTTTGTTTTTTCAAAATGTAGGTTATTCTTCTGGCTACATGTTTGTTCCACATGTATGTGGCCAAAAACCAGTATTTATTGGTCAAAACTCTAAAAATCGGAAAAATAGATTTTTTGACATTTACGTTTTGCGGTTTATTACTCTAACCGTTGGGTATATCGAAAAAGTGTTTGAAACAAAAGTTGTAGAGACACATCTCACCTTTAAAACGCAAAAATGAAATCGAAGATCGGATCAATAGAATCCGAGATATCCAGATTCAAAGCGGGCGGAGCGGGTTGAGCATGTTGACCGAGCGCTCGGTGCAGCCTAGCGAGAGGCGAGACTTGGCGTAAAATCCTGCACTTTATTTATTTTTAACCTCAGTAATTGCTTTATTACTAGATAAATTTACATTACCTACTAATGTGCACTCTTTTTAACATGATTATTAAACACTTACTCATAAATACAATTAACAATTATATCATTTATCTGGGAAATGGACATCAATAATTATTACCAACTCATATAATATACTGTCAAGGCTTTTATCTTCGATTTTTAAGATGAATTCGTTAAAGGAACTTCAAATAGTCGAAATAATTAAAAAAAGGAAAAAAGTATTACAATTTAGGTATGTATCGGAGACTTTTAACAATACTTTCAGAAATGAACACAGGACGTAAGCAACTAAGAAATAAAAATTCCTATAAAATGCCTTATAGCCTATAATATTATGTACAATCTTGAAATAAGTCTTCTTCACAAGAATCACTGTAATCAGTTATTATAATTTCACTCTTCCTCATCTGCTGTTGCTTTGGTACACCCCTTGCACCCACAGCTCTCGGTGCATCGGATTTGAGTAATAAATACAATTAACAATTATACAATTTACCTGGGAAATGAACATCACTAATTATGAACTATACATCCCTTAACTCTGTACTTCAAGATGAACATGTTCAAGCCACTCTACTTGATACATCTTCTTACAAGTAATGAAGAAATGTTGTCCTTTCGGATGAAATATATCGCCCTAGTGGAGCTACTTTCCGTTTTTCTTCGGACTAATCGAGAAGGAATTTTTTTTCTGTTTTTAGCTGCTGTTGAACAAATTGTGCCTTGAATTTAAGCGCTGGATAGAGTGAACTACTCACATTATCTATCATAACACTTTCTTGAATTATCTAAACTAGAAGGAGAGCCCATATGTTCACCAATATTATGTTTTCAGTACAAATAAGAAGCAACAACCCATTTTCTAGAATTCCAGTGGACCAAGCCATCAAAGAGACTGTAAACAACGACACCCAAACTCCTGAAGGTACTAAGGATTTCAGTCTGAAAAGTAGGCTGTAGTACGGTAATATGTTAATGCTGAGTACAGAGCTAAAGAACCTCCTCAGCATTCTATCATCCAGCGAAACAGATCACTGCCACCCTGACCTCCAAAGCCCAAGGACACTTAGAGATGAGAAAGACGTGACAACTCTCACTGAACTTCTAGCCGAGTGGACGAACCCCTTCGATCCCAACCCTTAAGATATTGTACATTTGCCTACTGGAATATATGTTCTTCTGATCACATTGATTCGGAAAACAAGGGGAAAATAGCTTATTAAGAGTTCACGTTTCGGCTAGCTAAAGGAGAAGGGTTTCATAAACGTATTAAGAAAGTGCGTCTTAAGATTAGTAGACTAAAGAAGAGCAAAAAAACCAAGGTTGGAAACAAAGAAGTAATCCTCCAGTGCAATCGAAATTTATTCAGCAAAATGACCTTTATTGCAGAAAACCAACAACTTGACATGATGGAAGGATTCAGATATCCTCTGGCGCCGGTGAATGTTAATGGGCCTTTGAAGAAAACCTACAAATCAGTGTTATCTAATTTTTTGGAAGTATACACCACCCCTGCCAGTCTGCCGGAAAAAGATTCGGCCTGCATCATTGATTCAATGGCCGTGCTTCAGTCCATCAAAGGATAACAAAAAAGTTTTACGAATTCTCAACGAATTTTCTCAAGCAGGTTTTTAATATAGGTCGGAGGGTTGACATACATTATTCAGAGGTTTCGATCAAATCTTTGGAGCGGGAAAAAAGCGGAACAGCTGAAGGTATAAAATTTAGTGAAATCAAGGGTGGTCACAGAGTGGTTTGTTAGAGGACGCTTCTAAGGAACAGTTACGGCAAAAATATAATGATAAAATTCTTTTTTTTTTGCAGTTTGTAAGAGGAGAAATTTGAAAACATAATTGGAAACCTAGAAATCTTCGTAGCAGTTGGTGAGATCTGCTTCATGATCATTTATATTAGGAGCAAAAATGTTCCTGAGCTGTTCTGCACTCAAGAATAAGCTGATTCCAGAATGATGGTGCATGCAAGGAACGCCGCTACATCATCTGAATCAGTTCTTTGCTTTTCAATCAATACAGATGTATTAGTTTTGGCTGTAGGTTTTTGAAAAACCATAAAAAGCAAAAACTTCTGAATCGGGAAACAAACAAAACAGTTTTAACAGATATGCAAGTTTCCCAGATAGTATCTACCTTAGGCGAACAACATTTTACAGCTCTTATTGGGTATTACTGCTGGTCTGGCTGCGACACAATCAGTGCTTTAGCTGGCCAGGGGAAAGTTAAAAGCTTTTGTGCAAAAAGGAACAAAGATTTATTGAAGCATTCAGGAAGTTAGGCAAAGATTGGATGATGTATAATGATGTTGATGACAGCAAAGAAGAATTTGTCTTCCAGTCGTATGCCCCCAAACGCAAGGTGAAATGAGCTGCGTTACCAGATGTTCAGAGGGCCAGATTGAGAGCTTCCAAATGTCTCTTTGTAAAGACACCTTGAGAAAGCACAATAAACGTGCCAACTACCAGGCCGGAATTTTGATCAACTGTGCACCAGAAAGTTACTCGTGCTCAGCAACTCAAATCTGAATCATCGAGAGCTGTGGGTGCAAGGGGTTTGCCAAAGCAACGACAGTTGAGGACGAGAGCAATAATTATAATACCTGACTTCAGTGATTCTAGTGAAGAAGACTTAATTGAACATTGTTAATAATATTGTATAAGGCATTTTATGGGAATTTTTATTTCTTAGTTGCTTACATCATGTGTTCATTTCTGAAAGTATTGTTAAAAGTCTCCGATACATACCTAAGCTGTAATACTTTTTTCCTCTTTTAATTATTTCGACTATTTGAAGTTCCTTTAACGATTTCATCTTAAAAATTGGATATAAAAGCCTTGACAGTATATTATATGAGTTGGTAATTATTGACGTCCATTTCCCAGATAAACAATATAGTTGTTAATTGTATTTATGAGAAAGTGTTTAATAATCGTGTTAAAACTATTATACAGATGCAGTAAACTCCAACAACAGAGATACAATTTAAAAAAGCACATTGCAATCAAACACGGGCAATGGCCGGTTCCTCCAGATCAACTCATTGTGAAACACTATACATCATTTAAACGCTTTATACACGCAATAGACTTCAGTTCATTATAGTTAATAATAATACAAGTTTAGATAACACAGCTGTACAATGATAGAATTTTATAAGAAAGTTGTAATTATTGGAATTTGCTCAGAAACTATTACCTTAATGATTTAATGTATCTAACATTGTAGATACTTGTATATACTTAACTTTTTTAATGAGACATAGCATGTAGTATTGCAGCACTTAAGCAATGGAACATGCTGTATTAATTCCATTAAAAAAAATCGTGCTAAAAATAGTGCACATTAGTAGATAAAGTAAATTTATCTAGTAATAAAGCAATTACTGAGGCTGAAAATAAACAAAGCGCAGGATTTTACGCCAAGTCTCGCCTCTCACTAGGCTTGCCCGAGCGCTCGGTCAACATGCTCAACCCCGCTCCGCCCGCTTTGAATCTGGATATCTCGGATTCTATTGATCCGATCTTCGATTTCATTTTTGCGTTTTAAAGATGAGATGTGTCTCTACAACTTTTGTTTCAGACACTTTTTCGATATACTCAACGGTTAGAGTAATAAACCGCAAAACGTAAATGTCAAAAAATCTATTTTTCCGATTTTTAGAATTTTGACCAATAAATATTGGTTTTTTGGCCACATACATGTTGAACAAACATGTAGCCAGAAGAATAACCTACATTTTGAAAAAACAAAATTCAAGATTGATGAATTCAGTCCCGAGATATTTGAATTTAAAAATTCACAGTCGTCCGCCATTTTGAATGGCCGCCATGTTTGAAAGCTACCTCCTCATGATGGCCCCCCCCGACTTTTTTGCTCCACATGACCCCAGGAACGTGTGGTATAAGTTTCACTCAGTCCCCCCAAATTATAATGACCGATGGGTCTGGCACACGGACTGACAGTCTTAAAGCAGCAGCATGTTGTGAGGCAGGGCGATGTGGACTTCTGATGACTGATTGATGCAACGCTTCCAACTTAACAAAGGGAATCTACATGCTGAGGAAAATTAGAAGTTGTGTCAGTTTAGAAATACTTAAACAGTCTATTTTGCCCAAATTCAAAGCCACCTAGCATATGGTACACTCTTATGGGGTGGATCTAGTATAGGGTGGCCATTTCTAAAATGTCAGAAAGGAGGACACACTTCTTCGGTAATCTAGCTTAGTATAAAACTTCGGGCATGGACGGCTGGACAGCAGATATTACATGGTATAACCCTGACTAATTTTACTTAATAACTAAATTTACAAAAAATAAATGACAGTACGCTATCATCGTATGGACAAGCGTGCCATCCTTAGGAATAGATTCAGATTTTTCCGCGGCACCAACTAAACAAATGATAGTATCGACTAGCGTGCCAACCTTAGGATTGGTAGGAACATACGGGAAAATACAAACTTTATTAATATCCTTTACCGATCCATCAGAGTCTCGAAAAGGGGGACAAATCAACGTCCGGCATAAAGCCTGCTTAGCAAAAAGCCTTACAGTCCGCCCAAAAGCCGGGCGTCTGGCCACCCTAATCTAGTAATAGGCTTAAACTCTTTAGACTTCAAAAGAAAGCAGTAAGATTGATATGCAGTCTACCATCACGCAGTCACTGTAAACCAAGTTTTAAGTCGCTCAAGATAATGACTCTACCAGCTATTTTTTACTTTCAATGTTTGATATATATATAAAAAAAGAATCCCAGGAAAACTACCCTGAACACTGGTACGTAAGACTTGAGGCTTTCTCGTCATTGATTACTAATGATGGTTTCACGGGCTATAAGCCGAGAAAAAGGATATATTGCATATTTGCATCCAAGTTTTCGGTCGCTGACACCTCTTTGGAAGTCGGGTATAAATGTGTTTAGCTTGCAGCAAACACACTCAATAAGCAAATACCGCTCACTCTACTCTATTCCCATTGTTCAAAATGTTCACTAGCCCAGAGGTGCCATCTGTTGAGTAGGCAGGCCCGACGAGAGGGAGGGGCAACCGGGGCCGACCAGGTTTTATTTTTTAACTTTCTAAATTTACTTTATAATAAAATTGGTTATAAGTCAATAAAAAGCTTAAGTTATGTTTTATGTTTTTATTTTATCTGCATTGTCCTGTCGTATAACGGTGACACGGAATTATCAGCTAATCTGAAACAAATGATTTTTTTAAGAAAAATTGCTGTTTTTTAAAAGTAGAAGCAGAAATATTTTTGGACTCAACAGTAACGTTTGTCATTGAAAAACATAATTTTCAAAAGACTATACTGGTACATACAGATAAAATTGTTCCTAATTAGAACATTTTAATGTATTTTCTGTTTCGTGCCCGGCATCAGTTAAGCGATTTGGTCCAAAATCAATAGGCTTCGTCCCATGGACGTTATAAATGGTATACCAAGTTTTATGAAAATCCGATAAAGCGTATTTGAGATATCGCGCTTACAGAAACACAGACAGACAGTACTGCCTACCAGACAATCTCATAAAGTATCGGTACCATTCTGCTACTTAATAATTATGTAATATCATTAAAGAATCTTTTTGTTGCATACATTAAAGGGCGAGTTGGGTAGTGAATTTAAAATCTGACAGGGGCCCGGGAAAATTTGTCCCTGGGGCCCTTGCATTCTTTCCACGGCCCTGTGAGTAGGAGTGGTCAGCAGTCTCAGAAGCTACTTAAGGAACCTATAAAGCTGCATAAATAAATCCATTTTTCAAAGTCCCGATAACACAGTAACCTATTTTTGTGCTTGATAATGCAGTAATTAGGTCGAGAAATAATATAATTTACATTACAGCTAGACTAACTTAATTAAATGACTATAACGCTAATTTTTTTAATTGAAACTTCTTTAGCCGTGGTAGGAGTAAATCAAGAGATTTAAAAATTTAAAATCTAAAATTAAAAAATCAAAATATTCAAAGATCCAAAAATTAAAAATCCAAAATTAAAAAATCCAAAACTCCAAAATTTAAATCCAATTATCCAAAATATATCAAATAAAAAAATTCAAAATTATAAAATAAAAAATCCAAAATATAAAATCCAAAATATAAAATCCATAATTTTAAAAACAAAAAAAAAATTAAAAAATCAGAGATCCAAAATAAAATAACATTTAAATTTAAAATATAATAAAAAATTTAAAAATCTAAAATTAATCAAAATCAAAAATTAAATAAATTCAAAAATCCAAAATTAAAAAAAAAACAAAATTAAAAATTCAAAGATCCAAAATTTATAAAATCACAGATCCAAAATTTAAAAATCCAAAATTTAAAAAATTAAAAATCCAAAATTAAAAATCGAAAGATTCAAAATTTAAAAAATCAAAAAATACAAATTAAAAATTCGAAAATAAAAAATTTAAAAATCCAATATTAAAAATCCAAAATCAAAACTTAAAAAATAAAAAATTCAATTAACGAAATCAAAAATCCAGAATTTAAAAAATCTAAACCCCAATATTAAAAAGTCCAACAATCCAAAATTGAAAAATCCAATAATCCAAAATTGAATAAATCCAAAAATGAAAACATGTTTCACTTCTGTCGCTTTGCGTTCCAGGTACACTTTTTTAATAAGCCAGGACCTATCGAAAGTAATTGTTTCACTTTAATACATTAACGTGAAAATTAGTTTTAAATTTTAATTCATAGCATTTGCCAAATATTTTGTACAATATGTACATTTTTTTTTAAGTTTGAAATTTTTACATACAAAACAATTCGGATGGTAAGCCAATTTTGAACATGTGAATGAATTAGTCTTGTACACATTCTAAATAACGATTTTACTTATTTCACTCTAAAACAACTTCATATTTTCATCTACACGTACCTTTACATCTGCTGAGAAGCATTTAATTTTAATATCCGTGTAAACCAGGAAACTGCACTCACAAACTTGTTAAGTGCCAGTATGGTACTTTATGAGATTGTGTGTGGGGACGAAAAATGTCTGTCCCTCCGTCCGTGTGTCTGTACGCGCCATAAGTCAAATACGCTTTTTCAGATTTTCATGAACACATTTATATTGTCTATGGGAAGAACCCTATTGACATTGAACCAAATCGGTTCACCGGAACCGGAGTAATGCCCAATTTAGTGCCTATTTTAATAGATTATGGCGCCTTTCTATTAGAAAGGCGCCATAACTCAAATACGCTGTATCGGATTTCCATGAAACTTGGTATACGGAATTATGACGTCCATGAGAAATGTCCTATTGAATTTTAACCTAATCTGTTGACCGGTACCGGAGTAAAACCCAATTTAATGTCTATTTTAAAGGCGCAATACCTCAAATACGCTTTATCGGATATTTATGAAACTTCGTATACGCATTTATAATGTCCACGGGAAGACATCTATTGATATTCAACCAAATCGGTTGGCCAGTACCGGAATAATGCCCGATTTAGTGCATTTTATGTTAATATATGAGAAGTCGCGATAACTCATAATGCTTTATTGATTTTCCTGAAACTTTGTAGCTATACCCATTTATAATGTACATGGGAAGACGTCTACTGGTATTGGACCAAATCGGTTGACCTGTACCGGAGTGAAACCCAATTTAGTGTCTATTTTAAAGACGCGGTAACTCAAATACGCTTTACCGGATGTTTATGAAGCTTGGTATACATATTTATACTTCATGGGAAGACGTCTATTGATATTGGATAAAATCGGTTGAGCTCAATTTAGTGATTATTTTATGGTAATATACGCATTCGAAAGAATTTATATAAAAAAAGCAAATCAGTTATCTTGACAACATGGCCTATTGTTTTACTGTGATCTTATAAGGCTTTGGAAATTAAAATACAGTTACCTATGACCAAAAACACTATTGTTTTACATGCGCTTATCCAACTAGATCGTTAAACTGACCCAGTTGGCCGAGATGGTAACGTCTTGGCCTCACATTCTGGATTTCCATGGTTCAAGTCGGCCAATTTGACTTTTTTTTTGTATTTTTATGTGAGTGTGCGATTGTCAAGATATCACAAATCTGTACAGTTCAGCTGTTGCTGGAAGATTTTAATCTGTTTAAAACAATAACTAGACCTTTGTTCTACCCTAAGCCCTGCTTAATGAATAAATCTGAAGCTTAACTTGGAAATCAATTAAAAAAAAAACATTTTCTGCATATCATAATTGCAGTCATAACTGATTAAACAAAAATATACTGGCACCTTTTTACATCAGTTTATCTGATTTTATTATAATATTTACTTGATACTAGAACACGATACATTTTTCACAATTAAAATGATTATTAAAGTGTACTGTTAATGTAAGTTTATGTATATGTGGATATTTGGTTCTGTAGATCTTGTGATGAATGAAGCTCAAGGATATACAACTCATTAGCATACATACAATGTATATTGCATACTAAAGTATACGAGTAGTTAGGCCTATGGATTTCATTTTTGCAAACATTGACCAAAGAAGTTCAAGTACTGATGAAAACAGTACCTTAGGCTATTTCTTGATAGTGGAAAGCAGGAAGGATGTTGAGGAATAATACAGTACATAATTGCAATATTTAGACCTACACAAGGATAATTATATTTATAATTCTGTATGAGGTATAATATTGACATAGAACTGTATAAACTTATACAGTATTTATCCAGTTAATCCAGTTGACCACAATTATGTGGTATAGGATACATCATTTTTGGGTACAAGAATATACATGTTCATAATTAAAACTGTTAAGGAACAGTGGTGCAAGAATAATACCAGAAATACATACAATACAAAGAATACAAAGTACAAAGTATTTATTATTTTACTAGAATTTATATTATATTTTCATACACAAAACACAACAAAAAAAACTTAACTGTATTAGCGGACGAGTAACTGTCCATTCCTGGTCACTGGCGGCGCTAGTAGTAGCGTGCCCCGGAAAAAGACAGGGAGTGGACGGTATATACTTATTGAGAGTATTTGCTTGCAGGTTGAGTCCATTTAACAGAAATCACTGACATGACAACTTTGCAGGAAATTACTAAAGTCGCCAGAACGCTACATTTCTTTCCTCTGCATTGTGCGCATTCTTAACTTTATTCTCCCGTCTGATCGCGCTGTGGTTCTCTCGGATCCAGCGACCGCGGCAGTAGGTCAGGAGTTGGACTCCGAACAGAGTAGTCTAGACTTTAAAGTAGTGATGTGCCGTCGCTCTGGGAGCCTTCATGAAGTTTGCCGCTGTGATTCCGTCATGTAAAATGAGTTTCCGCCAATGTACCAATAACAAGCAAGGACGGGTAGCTCCTCCAGCTAGGCCTATATAGCCCTAATAATAAGCCGGAGTAAAAAACCTAAAAGTGGAAGGTACTATAAATATGTAATCAATAGGGCCTAAGAGGATAGGAATTAACAGTAGCGATTGAAACATAACAGAGTTTCAAATAACAATATTTATTGACAATAAAAAGTAATAATACTGAAAACTTAAATATTGTGTAGTAAAATATATTCACTAATTTTACTCAGTGACTCAGACGAAGAGCACAAAATTTAATTTCAAGACAATATTCATCCCCGTGTGGTGTCCGGGCTACTGAGTAGAATAGCACCATGGGACCTCCCCCTGTCGTAAGAGGCGACTAACAGGAGTAGCTGCCCGCTATCCATACCTAAATCCTATCTTTCCAACCCAAAGCTTGGGGGTATAACTGGGCCACCCGGGCTCCCGAGGGGACATAAATATTGGGAGTCCAGTAGCCCGAGGTAACGGGCCTTCAGCGTTGGGCTAATCCCCCACCTGAAGTAAGAAGCGGATTCAAAGGGACATAGCTAGCCTCGGAATTGGACGGATTGAACCGAAACGACTTGGTAAAGACAAGGATATACGACTGGCAACTTGGAATATAACATAAATAACGGGAAAGGAGACAGAATTGGTGGAGGAAATGACAAAATATAAAGTAGACCTACTGGGAATAAGTGAAGTAAAGAAGAAAGGGAGTGGAGTTAAGAACTTACATTGAGGAGTTGGGGAAAAGCAAAGGGAAAGACATGGACAGAAATGAAGAGAATGGTAATGGACCGAGATGAATGGAGGAAATGGGTAGAGGCTGGTACTCCACGCTTAACAGCACAAAGGAGTTAGAGAAAGAAGAAGAAGAAGACAATATTCAAATTGCTGCTTTAGTTAATGGACAACATTAATTAAAGATACGCAATAATTTTGGTATGCACCCTGTCGGGATTTTATAGTTTTAATTTATTCATGGCTGGTAGAATGTAGCTTCGTTACATATTTAAGCTACAATACTCATTAATAGTAAAGCTGGTTAATTTATAATTTATAGTAATTTAATAATTACGCATTTTATAGAAAATGGAATGCAGTTCAAACATAGATCCTCCACCTAAGGGTGCGAAAGGAATCGCAAGATTCT
The DNA here is from genome assembly GCA_964059195.1 of Ectobius pallidus. Lineage (NCBI taxonomy): Eukaryota > Metazoa > Arthropoda > Insecta > Blattodea > Ectobiidae > Ectobius > Ectobius pallidus. The sequence continues at coordinate 167,269,237 of CAXKWD010000003.1, forward strand.
TGGGCATGGTTAACTTTTTCACCGCTTCATTTCGAATATGGCCAATATAGCAGCTCCTCTTAATGCTCTTAGAAGAAAAGGGGTTACGTTTGTCTGGGGTCAAGAACAGTTGGATGCATTCTTACTTTTACTTACTTACTTTTGAGGGCGTATCCACTTTTCAGTAGTTACCCTTTATTCCCATTCTCCATCTACGCCTATCATTCCAATCTCCTTCCACCAATTCCCTCTCCATCATCCGTGAAATTCCACACTTCCAAGGTGTTCTAGGTCGTCCCCGTTTCCTTCTGCCCCCTGGAGACTACTTTACCAAATATTTGACCATCTCTTCTCTTCCATCCTTCTCACATGGCCATACCACTGGAGTTTTTGACTCTCAGTTCTTTCAATCACGGATTCCTCCATATCCATTATCCTTCTAATATCTTCATTCCTTCTCTTCTCCAACCTGGACACTCTGGCACCCCTCCGTATTCCATCCATTTCAACTGCCTGTATCTTGCTTTTTTGACCCTCCGATAAACTTCAGCCTTCTGCTCCATATGTCAATATACTTTCTACTATGACCTGGAGAATTCTCTTTTTTGTTTGCAACGCTATTGCCCTATTCCATAATACTCCATTCAGCATCTTGACTGCTCCTCTACCCTGCATTATTCTATAATCCACATCCGCTTTACAGCTTCCAGACTCCTGAAGAATTGACCCCAGATATTTAAATTCTTTCACCGATTTAATGATTCCATGTGGTAGTTTGATGTTTCTTCCATTTCCACCTATTGCCAAATATTCAGTTTCAGTTTGGATGCATTCAAGAAGTCTAAGTTACTGGTCATGAATCCCCCACTTCTAGAAATGCCCGAATTCTCTAATCGATTTGTGTTACAGACTTATGCTTCTTCTGTTGCATTAGGGAGTGTCCTCTTGCACGACTCTGGAACGGGTCGTAGGCAGGTGTCTTACGCCTCCAGATCTCTGACCACTCAGGAACGTGCGTTCTCGGCATATGAACTAGAAGCGTTGGCTGTCGTTTAGGCAGTCGCAATTTTTCGGATGTATCTGGCCAAACCCAGATCAACGGGAAGGCTAGCTAGTTGGGCAATCAAGTTATCGACCTTTAAGTTCTATGCCAGAAATATTCGGGTTACTGAAAATGTTGTGTTAGATGCTTTGTCTCGCATATTTCTATCCGCTGATGCTCCCGCAGTACCATTAATACCTTAATTAGCCTATGTCACAGAATAACAAACAAAAGAAGGTACAAGAACTAAGTGCGCTATTACACAGCAAAATGGGTCAGAACTCCCCCCCCCAAAAAAAAAAGCGAGCCAGCGAGCTCAAAATTGTGAAAATTTTCATGTCCTCTATTTCTGTTTTGATGAAGTAGAGAAATGTGTATCATGGAAGGTCATAGTACAGTACGAAAATGTAACACGAGTGGTGTATCAATAACGTATCAAGGCCCAGGAATCACTGTTCCACATGGGGTTCATACTCATCACATCCAGCCAACCAATGTACACAAGAAGAACATTTTGAAGTCGACTTCACATTATCGTCCAACTATCTTGCTACTTCATCGGGGTGCTAGAAAGTCCATATTCCAGCAGACCACTTCAGATAGGCACACAACTGACGCATAGTCGGACCCAGAAGGTCGAAACAAGACAGGGATGTTGCTTCCCAATACTAGGCAGTAGTCGCCACCGAAGAGAGTCCATGACATACTTCACATCCCACGGTGCGGGGTTTGGGAGTACTGTAAATACAAATGAAGCTCACAGAAAAAGATTCTGGAAAAGCGAAGCTACATATAATATAACTAGGTCCGCTAACTTTAGAATAAAGTACCTTGATTATATTTGAATCATTACAACAGTCAAGTAAATAATGGATTTACATCAATTTTTGACACAATATTAAATTATCAAAAACATTTTTATAAATATTCTGTGACGTATTAATTGTTACAATATGCTAAAAAATAAGAATTAGTATACTTATGATTTCAGAATTCTTATATACAAATATGGAAGTATTTAATTACATTTTTACATTTTATTACAGCTTTATTATTTGCACCATAGCAGCAAAATATTAAAAATATTAATACATTTAAAACATTTCTATGCTGATTTATATTTAAGCAGCAATAAAGTTAATTTAATATCCAAGTAAAGTAATAAAGTTGCAAATAAGAATTTATAATGGACACAATACCTGTATTCTCCCAACTACTGCATTTAGAAAATAGAAAATGAGCCGTTTTCAACACTGAGCTAGATATAGCTGTATAGAAAAGCACAAAGAATTGATTAAAGAAAAGCAGCACTACCAAAATGTTGAGCAAAAATGACACTCTCATATATTCCACGAGAGTAAAAAATATGTTAAGCAAAAAACTGACAATAGAAGAGAAATTACAATCTCTACATAGAACAAACTGCTATGCTGATGTGACAATGTCTGTAGAACCAACTGCTGACTTGATGACAAAAGTCACAAAATGGTGGAGGGCGATCATTAGCAGGAGTAGTAGAAGCAATCCTAGATGTCTGAGGCACCGCCATATTAGTCACTTAATATAACACACACTTTCAAGATGGCCAAGTCGATCACAATAATTACAGTTTGTAACCCTATAAAATGTATTAGAGGGCACAACTGGTAATGGGGAACCATTTGAGACTGAGAATGTGAATGAGCAAAAGTCATCTCATTGTAATTAACAGTTAAGTGCTCAAGTTGTGGAAAAGTGAGTGGAGGATTTACCCCCAAAAACAGAGAACGAATTTCAGAGTGTCTGGAACTTAATCCAATCGTTTTAACTACAAAATCCTCAGCGTAAGGTAATTTTAACAGTTGAGAATAAAGTTTTACTTATTGGGAAAATTCCTCAAAACCCCCATCAGGACGCTGAGTTCTGTAGAAATATCTTTGTTCTAATATTCCTAGCAAACGCTGTGGGACACAACTTCTGAGTAATAGAAATAGTGCTCTGCCTCTGGAAAGCCTGTAATATGATATCAGTTAACTGACCCAAAGCATATGGAAAAATAGCTTGTAACAGCTGACTATCAGTTATTTGCAAAACCCTGGCATGCTCTGCCAAATAATGTAATAATTAAAAAATTCTAGAAGACTGTCAGGAGTATCAACTGAAAAAGGTTTATTTCCTTGTAATAACATAGCTATAGGGTGAGGTAATTTCGAAAAATTCACCGAAGGACTAATGGCCATAGAGGACTGATTTAAATTTGCAGAAGGCAATCCTAAATACAAAGAAGTAGTCTCGACAGGGGTCAAAGTTAATTGTTGATTAAAATTAGCAGAAATCTGGTCGTTAGCAACCATGTCAGCATCAGAAGTTAGGTTAGTAGCCACATTAGGTAAAACTGAGTTTACATTAAAATCTAACAGATTTGAATTGACAGTTACATCTGATAAGACCGGTTGATTACCAGAAGTACTATTGTAAAAAGTTACTTCAGATTTAAGAGCCACACTATTTTCTAAGAATGTATTAAACTGCTCCGGAAGGGAGACATCTGTAGTTTTAGAAATATAATCAGTTATTTTATTTTGAAAATGGGCTAATCTTCTAAGTATTCTGCGATACTACTTATCGGTGAAATCTCCTTGTAGATCAGCAGCTGCCTCATCGAACTGAGGCAAGGCAAATTCCAGCTGAGAAGATACAGCTGACCCCTCGAATGATGGATTATTGTAAGTAGTAGAATCAGACTCCTTCTGAACAGCTTCCCGCACTGACGATAGCAATGCCTCAACTCCTCGAGCGTGAGCATCTTGAATCCCACGAATAGTAGCCTCATATTGGAGTTCTTCCCTCCGCAACAGGTCAAAAGCCACTTTTTCCCTTGGCATATTGAGCATGAAAAAGAAAACCACACACACACACATATATATGTATGTATGTATATATATATAAACAAGTGCTTATTAGCTGGAAGACAAACCTCCCCCATAAAATCAGCAGAAGAGTTGACAGCAGGGGAATACACATACACTGAATCATAGAACAATGCAAGACAAGAAAAATGCAATTCAGCTGAAAAAGTGGAATAAGACTAGTCTTCCGAGAAGAACATGGAGACGGAGTAGCCGAAGAAGTGAAGTCCCAATCGCTCAAAATAGCTCAGAATAGCCTCGATGACCACGAACTGAAGACGGAGCTCTGCTGCCCCTGACCTCTCCTAGTTGCTTTGTGTGTGGTAGAACTGGCCCAACAGTCGTACTCGTATACATATACAGTAAATGGCCAGAAATTTCAATAATAGCAACCAACTGCAACACAAAGCAACGGAAGGGGGTTCCAAAAAAGAGCATTCAAGCTCCTCCACCTAGGCCTATATAGCCCTAATAATAAGCCGGAGTAAAAAACCTCAAAGTGGAAGGTGCTATAAATATGTAATCAATAGGGCCTACGAGGATAGGAATTAACAGTGGCGATTGAAATATAACAGAGTTTCAAATAACAATATTTATTGACAACTAGCTGACAATAAGAAGTAATAATACTGAAATCTTAAATATTGTGTAGTAAAATATATTCACTAATTCTGTAAAGGTTTGACTCAGATGAAGGGCACAAAATTTAATTTCAAGACAATATTCAAATTGCTGCTTTAGTTAATGGACAACGTTAATTAAAGATACGTAATAATTTTGGTTTGCACCCTGTCGGGACTTTATAGTTTTAATTTATTCATGGCTGGTAGAATGTAGTTTCGTTATATAATTAAGCTAAAATACTCATTAATAGTAAACTGGTTAATTTATAATTCATAGCAATTTAATAATTAAGCAATTTATAGAAAATTGGATAAAGTTCGAACAAAGAAAGCTGCTCATGTATTACGATAAATTATTTATATTCGTCAAGGCTTGAAGAGCAGTGACCTCTTACAAATCACGCGGCTTCTGCTCATCATACTGGTTCTGCCGAAGGTCACAACTTCCATACAAAACATTCACGCAAAGCACGCATCACTTTGATATAGCTTCAACAGAATATGAGAAGAACGGATTCTTAACATATTCAAATGCATTAGTAAGTATATCTGAGTAACAAGATTAAACTAATAAATACAAAAATTAACATGAATAATAATAAATAAATACAAATCAGAAACTCAAAAAATATAAGAGCAATATCAGATACACTTACCAAAGCTTAAGAAGCGGTACGAAAGTCCCCATTCAACGTGAAATAACCATCTCCATTCATAAGACGTTAGGCGAAAACAGTCGGATGAGAAGAACAGCACAGAGCAAACGATCTGAATAGCAGTAGTCAGGAGAATAAATCAAGGCGCGCGGCCAGAATAAGAATAAGCCCAACAGAATGATGCGCATCCCAGTGCGCGCGTATCGTCATAGAATACTATCAATACCTTAATTACGTCACAGAATAACAAAGAAAATAAGGTAAAGAACTAAGTGCGCTAATATACAGCAAAATGGGTCATTTGTCAAACGTATATTACTAAACTTACGATTTTTGAGAAAATCCAGTAATGAAATAACTTAAAAAGAATAAATTTTTATCTCTTTGTTTTTATTGATTATTTACTAAATGAATTTCACTCATAATCTTGAGAGTCTCCAACTTCTGAAACACAGGAAAATAAAAACATGTATAAGAATTTAGCTTGCGATGGTTAAGAATAGGAAATGGTTCATGTTAATAATACATACCTTTCTAGCGAAGTCAATGAGCGTAGGTGCCTCCGACTCCATGGCTGTCGTGCTGTGTAGCGCAGTGGACGATAGTCACTTTTAGTCTATTATAAACTTCACAGTTAATCTAAAATCTCAAGACGCTTTCCAGAGTACATATCACCGTCACAGTGTTCTACGTGAAACAGCGATTCCATATTACACTAAGTTGAGAACGTGGTAGTAGTAACCAGCTGAATTCGACTCCCTACCGTAGTAAATCAATGAATGTTTCTCCTTGTTCATCTGTTGAAGCTGATCTTCACTCAACTTTCCAAAGCTTAGTGGTAGAAAAACGCTGCACCCAATCATTAAATAGAGAACGATGCTTCTTCCGTACCTTGTATACACTGAACGAGCTTCCTTTATCGGATACGCAAGTCCAATTTCAGCTCGTTCAACGGCTTTGTATAATTCACATCGGGAATGTTCACAACTGAATAACGCTCTAGAGTGGACACTATAAGCGTCTTCTTATTCTTGTTTTCCTCCGATTGGAACTGTGTTTTGTAAATCCGCTTGTGACGCTTGTATGGTGGAGGTCTGCAGCGTATCCCACATGTCCTGTGTAGTAATATCCATTGTAGCAACATCAGGTGTAGTAGATATAGGTGCACTTTTATGACCACGCTTCAATGTTGACATCTCGCAGGCTTGACGATCACTAAACTATGCGTACATGCAACGTTGCTATTATATACTATCCATCTTCCCCCCACCGTTCTTAACCAATCACATCATTCTCGATGCATACAATCATGATCATCAGGAACGTAAGTACAATGCAGCATTTCGCCTGTACCACAAACATCCCGGCCCAGGTCGATGAGGACTTCACCTCTAGTTTTATTTATAAACTTGCAGTAGGGGGCCCATCTTTTATCTTCATTTGCTGGATCGTCCGTTTCTTCCCATTGTCCTATTTTTGTATAACAGTGCACGCACTCGGCTACATCCTTGTATCCAGTATAATAGCATCAAGCTCCGCTCGTTTTTTCCAAGTCCATAAACGGTAATGGTCAATCTTTAAAAGTTTTACGACGGTCAGATTATTTAGTCATATCAAGCGTCGTCACATTATACCGCATAAAATATAGAGCCACCTTGGGCTTTATACTTCTCACTCACATATGGTAAAAAGTTATTACTATGACCTTTTATACTGCATGATCTTGAAACAAGAATTAATCAGCCCCGCACGTGCCGTGTATGACCTTGAAACAGGTTTGAACATATTTGTAGTGATGCAATATCCGGTGACGTCATAAATAAAGATTTTGCTGATTCAGCCTTGCCCGCAGATATTCCTTTTCTTGCATTTGTATAACACTTTTAAATCTCGCGCTGGAAGCCGTTTTGTTTTTCTGACATCTATAATAAGAGTTGGTTCTTATACATCAATTGATAATAATCAAATTTTAATCTTCGTGTCAGAAGCCAAGAAGAGAGAGACAGAGAGAGAGAGAGAGAGAGAGAAGGACGATAATCATGTGATCATAGAATGCAATGAAGTACGAGTATGTTAGAAAACTGATGACGTTGCGTAATATCATCCGCTGTGATATGATACGCGAGACCTTGAACACTTCCTGTCTGCTTTGATATGATACGCGAGACCTTGAACACTTCCTGTCATGGTGTGATACTTCAGGCAAAAACGGTATACTCACTAACCAAAGTCGAAATTTATAATATAACATTTTAAAATTTACCGCCTTTCCACAATCTTGAATTTATAATATCCAATCTTCAAATCGTGCGCCGTGTCCGCCATATTGAATCACGTGACCACGTACGTGGGCTGTAATGTCATACTTTGAGAAATGCAAAACGAGTTGTCGAATATAACACACACCCTACGTAACTTCGCGCAAGCGAGCGAAATATGCTGACGCGTGACCTTGGTCGCTTCCTGTCACAGTTATGATTTTCTTACGTAGAAAAAAGACAAACATTTTACTCATGATGTTAGTCTTGTACAGATGTAACATAAAATCCGAAATATAATGTGAAATATAAATGGAAGTCTTGCACAAAATCTAAAAATCGTATAGTAAATGTGAAATCGTAATTAAAATGTGATAAATTCGAAATATAAAATTTAATATCTTGCGCTAGCCGACATCTTGAATTTCCTCCACAATTTTCAAATCTCCCACACCTTCCACCATTAAAAAAAAAATTCCCACCTTCAGCCGTTTTCAATGTTAAATTGAGCGCCTTTCACCATTTGCAAATTTCAAATTTGCCGCCTTCCATCATTTGCAATTTATAATATCCAATTTCAACTCGTTCGCCTTCCGCCATATTGAATTTGAATTTCAAAATTTGAATCGCGCGTGGGCCACTCATTGAAATGAATACTAACTGGAATGCCTTCTGAATGAGAGGAAAGTGAGGCTTCTTGTGCGACTAGTCATGTCTGGTCTCGCATGGAAGAAACCAAGTACCTGCACGCAAGAGACCATTAAGTTAGTAGGATCTTCTCGATTCCATTGGCTTTTTTGAAGTGAAACTTCTTTAGCCGCGGTAGGAGTAAATCCAGAGCTTGCGTTACGCTCAAAATTGTCACGCAATTAGTGTTACGCTCAAAATCGTCACGAAATTAGTAGGGTGTAACGGAACGGACTGCACAGAAAACAAACAACTCCATGATTAGGCTTATCCAAAATTTAAAGAATACAAAAATTAAAAATTAAAACATTGAAAATCTAAAATTTAAAAATCTAAAAATCCAAAATTAAAAAATTCAAAGATCCAAAATTTTAAAAATCCAAAATTCAAAAATCCAAAATTCCAAAATAAAAAATTCAAAGATCCAAAATTCAAAAATAAAAAATTTAATAAATAGTAAATCCAAAATTTAAAAATCGAAACATCCAAAATTTAAAAAATCAAAGATCCAAAATTTAAATATCAAAATTTAAAAAATAATAAATCCAAAATTTAAAAATCCAAACATCCAAAATTTAAATAATCAAAGATCCAAAATTTTAAAATCCAAATTTTAAAAAAATAAAAAATTCAAATTTAAAAAATAAAAAATGCAAAATTTAAGAAATAAATCCAAAATTTAAAAATCCAAAAATAAAAAATTAAAAAATTAAAGGTACAAAATTTAAAATATTCAAAATTTAAAAATTTAAAAATCCAATATTTAAAAAATAAAAAAAACCAAGATTTAAAAATCCATAATTTAAAAATTCAAAATTTTAGAATCTATAAATCCAAAATTAAAAAATAGAAAATCCAAAATTTAAAAAACCGAAATAAAAAAGAAAAAAAATTAAGATCTAAAATTTAAAAATCTAATATTAAAAAAACCAAAGGTCCAAATTTAAAAAATTAAAAGATAAAGAATTAAAAGAATCCCAATACCAAAATTTAAAAAGTTCAAAAATCCAATATTAAAAAGTCCAACAATCCAAAATTGAAAAAATCCAATAATTCAAAATTGAAAAAATCCAAAAATTTAAATAAGTTTCACTTCTGTCGCGTGGCGTTCCACGCTCACTTTTTTTTAAATATTAGAACTGTTCATCCTTTTCATTGCAAAAAATAAATCAATAAATAACCAAGCAAATTATTTAAATTTTTAATTTTCCCCCTATACATATTCCCTGTTGCAACATGGCAGCTTACTGCTTTCAAAATTAGGCCTATTGTTTTCTTTGTAGGCTGGTAGAAGTTTATGCAATTAATTACTACGTGTTTCTCATATCAATATACATGAAAAATAAATTAACGTATTTATTTGTGTGTTTTTATAAGTGGTAGATGTTTGGATATTTGCGGGGATACTGTGGTAATTCTTTTCAACCAGTAGATAAATATAAAATGAAAAGGGGGAAATTAAAATTTAAATAATTCTCTCCGCTATTTATTGATTTATTTTTTTGCAATGAAAAGGATGAAAAGGTCATAACATTATTTTAAAATCTCAATGAAATCGAGAAGGTCCTACTAACTTAATGGTCTTTAGCGTGCAGGTGCTTGGTTTCTTCCATGCAAGACCAGACGCAACTAGTCGCACAGACAGGACACACATTTGGCAGAGACTTTACAATGGTAGCAGTCATTCCAGTTAGTATACAGTTCAATGGGTCCACTCAGTGATCTCAATATATAATGTAATAGAGCTCAATGGGGGCCACTATAGAAACCGGAACCGTTGCTATTTTGAATCGTAACCGGAAGCGCCGCCATCTTGTGACAGGAACAGGAAATTCCGCCATCTTGTGACAGGAACAGGAAGTGCCGCCATCTTGGACCGGAACCGGAAGAACCGCCATCTTTGATGACGTCAGCTGCTCCACCATGCTCCATCTATTACGTCATCCCAAAAAAACTCCACTACTTTCTTGAGATAATTCTGAAAACTCACTTCTCACTGAAGATGAGGCCCAGAATCGAGGCAAACTAAGATTACGGAATTGGATTTTAAGCCCACTGTCACTTGAGAGCTCAAATAACTGTTCTTTCTTCGATAATGATAGATCATTATCCTGACTGTAAGCCTGAAACGGTTCGCGAATCCACAGAAATTTGTCATACAATTTATGTGGAAAATACGTTTCAAATTTTTGTTTTAAAATTTCGAGGTGGTTACAAATTCTTTCAACAAACTCAGACTTGACAGAAATATCATTCTCCATTAAAAATGATTCCAATGTTGGAAAAGGTGCAAATTGGCTATTTTTATGTAACTAATCCATAGCCCCATTTTTTCTCGAGTGCTCTTATTTTGTCGTAAGCATCAAGAACAGTGAAAGATTTTTCTTGAAGGGAGGGATTTAAGTTTATTTAATTTAGAAAAAAATGTCTGAAAGATAGGATAACGCCATTTATTTATTTATTTATTTTTGAAGGTACAATCCCTGAGCATAAGCTCATATTGGGACAAAACAATTAGTATGCATGGCGGCAACCAATATTAGTGGTATCTATTCAAAACAAATGAGTGATGATTGAAACATAAACAAAGCTGAAAATAAATAGGCCTACACTACAACAAGATTTCAAAAACATAGAGTAAGAATTGAAACATTCAAAGCTAAGAACAGATACAATAAACTTATAGAATTTCAAAATCTTAGAACAATACCTATATCTTCATGACTCCTCTTGCTCAAATGTGTTCCAATTGAGTCCTTTACTACTTTCTTATATCTGTGAATTGAGTTGAAACAGTCAAAGCTAAGAACAAATACAATAAACGTATATAATTACAAAATCTTAGGAAAAAAATACCTATATCTTCATGACTCCTCTTGCTCAGAATGTTTTCCATATTGAGTCCTTCACTACTTTCTTATATCTATTAACTTTTTTATTGGCTTAATTTCATTAGGAAGCTGATTATATAAATTGATACATTGCCGTATAACATTCTTTGAACCGTGCCGTGACGTATAAGTTGAGGTTTTGTGTGTATCCAAAGGGCGTCTTAAGTTTTAATTATGAATATTCGAACAGAGTTGGAGCGAAGTATTAGTGTGTATATTATGATTTATAATCTTATATATACGTAAAAGACTAGAATGATTTATCTCAAGACCTACGTCTTGAGATAAATTATTCTAGTCTTTTACGTATATATGGGTAAGATTTTCAGAGCTAGGTACATTGAGCGTCTGTTGTACATATATGGTAGGCAGAATAATGTGCGCAAAGACCTGTTTTGCAATATTCAAGTTTTCTTAATATGTGTCATTGCATGAAGACCAGATAATATTCATGTAAGAGAGGTTAGAATGAATAAGGGCATAGTAAAGACTTTTGCAGAGATAAATTGGTATGTCTAAATATCTCAACCTATTGAAAACTGAAATTATTGGAGTAAGTTTATTACACAACTTATTAATATGAGCAGACCAGGTAAGACACGAGTCTAGTGTTAAACCTACATATTTAAATGATCTAACATATTCAACGATGTTCGATCCTATAGTGATATTGTATGGCATGACTGGAACACGAAATTGTGAATGAAAAAAACATTGCTTTAGTTTTACTAGCATTTAGAGTTAATCTATTTAGGTACAACCATGTTATAAGTTTATTTAGATCCTGTTGCATTGCAGTAAGAATTTCATTTTCATTATTTCCTTTAATACTGTAATGCTGTATCATCAGCATACAGCTTCAGGATACCATTCAATTCCAAACAACAAATATCATTTATATGTTATGTTACAAATAGCAATGGCCCAAGTACAGACACCTGAGGAACTCCTATAGTTACATTCGCCACGCTACTATTGATATTGTTAATTTGTGTATATTTTTTCTATTGGAAAGGTAACTTCTGAACCAATCTAGACTAATGCCTCTAACACCAACCATTTCTAATTTATGCAACAATGATAAGTGATCAACAGTATCAAATGCTTTCTGTAGATCAATAAACAGAGCTCCTCCTATTTGACCTATATCAAGAGCATCCTGTAGAAAAGAGGCACTGTCAGTTACGATTGAGAGCCTTGACGAGTTAGCAATGAAACCATATTGGTTTTTGGAGAAAAATTTAATGTCATTAAAATTAACCATCTTCATCAGCAATGAGTGATGCAAAATCAGAATTACGTTCACTTACAAATAATAAAACTTCGTGTCTTAATTGAAATAACCTTCTTAGTACTTTGTCCCTGGAAAGACAGAAAATTTCACAATGAAGCAAAAGGTGTGTATATTCACTGCCCATTTCATCGGACAATATTGAAAATATCTTATTATTTAAAGGTCAAGTCTTAATAAAATTAACTAGCTTTACAGCAATATCTAGCACTGTTTTAAATTCTGGTGGCATTCCTTTGGAGGCCAGTGCTTCCCTATGTGTGAAACAATACACCCATTTCATATCTGCAGCTACTTCCTTGACTTTAGAAACAACCCCACTATGTCTGCCTGTAAGGGCGCGGGCTCCATCTGAGCATAAACCTACACATTTTCTTTACAGGATCCCTTTCTCTCTTATCTAACTATCAAGAGAGTGAAATATTTCTTCTCCAGTTGTTCGGGTTGGCAAAGATGTACAAAATAAAATATTGTCCTGTATGTCATCATTATGTGTATATATCTAACGTAGCACATCAATTGCGCATCATTTGTGACATCAGTGGTTTCGTCAATTTGTAACGCATAATAAGGACTCTGCTTAACCCTTTCGATTAACTGAGATTCTACGCTACCTGCCATATCGTTAATTCTCCGACCGACAGTGTCATTTGAAAGAAAAATAAAATCGATATCTTTTAGAAATTCGTGGCCAAACATAGTTTTTACATCATGTTTTATAGCTGTAAGAAGTAAATTTTCCCCGATGGAATGAGGTTTCCCTGTTTTGGCTATGCGCAAACTTAAGTAGTAGGATGCTTCCAGTGCCTTGCTATTAATGGAACCCATGGCTGAAACTTTCTCTTTCCCACAATTTAGTGTTTTTAAGCGTTGCTGAAAAACTCAATTGGTTTGTTATTTAATCACAATGCTTTGTTTCTAAATGTCGTCGGAGTTTTGCAGGTTTCATACACTCGTTCGACAACACTTCATAACACAAAACGCACTGTGGGTTTTTGTTCACTTTCATCACCGCACCAAGTAAATCTTAATTCCAAATACGAAATATCATATTTCCTATTGTACTTTTTCTTTGAACTACTTACTTCAACTTTCATAGCAGAGTCACATTTACTCGCCATAACAACACTCGTCTCACAGTTAGAATTAGTTTCGCTTGCATCACTTGCTTTTCTTTTCAAAGTTTCTGTTCTAAGCCACTTTTCCATTATTAAAACACTTTTCGAAAAATATTGAAACCGGAGTTAACCGATTGCACACTTTCCACAAATATAATTTAGCACGTCTGAAGACCTACTGAGGAACCAGGATTGCCAGTCCAGTAGCAGGCTTTGTCGTTAAATTTAAGACTGAAGACGCCACATTGTCGCAAAATGTAAACATATTCAATTTGTTTGGTTGACCTAAATGTGAGAATCTGGAAATTCATACGTGAAACGTTTTGTGAGAACGGGCTTAAAATCTCATAGGTTATTACTTGAAAGATCATAAACATTAGCATACTCTGAAAGAGTACTACCGAGCCATAGCAAGTGCATGTGTTTAAAACAGGTTTACAGGTATCATACACTCGGGCACTTCCAACAATAAAACCCTTGTTAAGAGAGCGCCTCTAATAACAAATTCCGACAAAGTCTTATTTTTCAGGGTTTTGAACGAAAGAAGGAACCATAGACGCCAGACACCATAGAGAGGTTTCAAACTGTGGTTCGTAACTGCAAAAGTAAGGAAACTTGCAGTTGGACCTATATTTTCGAAGATTTTTTTAAAACTTTGATATCTAATGTCCATTTTTTGTGAAAAATTTTACTTCTTTACTTTCCACTTGCTTTATGATATTTTTAATTATGTCTGCGGACCGTAGGTTGAGAAACGCTGGTCTCTAGTGATAAAAACAATTATCTTTTAAAAGCACTGACAACACAATGCACTAAATGAAGAACACCTTAAATAAGAAAAAAATAATAATTTGCAAACAATATGCGTCAGACCTTATAGAAACCATAGTAGGCTATTGAATCCCTTCTAGAATTTCTGCTACTTAGAACCACTGCCTTCTAAACTGTATTAATCGTGTATACACTGCTTGTCCTATACGGCTAATTTTGCGTACTCAGCGACATTACAGATGGCAGCACCTTTCACACACAGACTGCTTCTTGTTTTTTGCTACGACATTGTTGATTATGTAGTGCTGTCACCGCCGCCTCATAATCACTGCCTTCTAAACTGTATTACTCCTCTCGACGGCGGTGCTCATAATATAGTCTATCATTGCGTCTAATTAATTTACATTTATTTTAATTATTGCTCCAAAATTCCATTTCAAGGTAAGTGTCATATACTGGAATAATATTACGTTCTAAAAAAATAACACAAGTATCTGTGTCTGTTTAATGCTTATTTTGATTAGTGATTGCTGCAATCTGGGTGTGAACTGTGTCGCCTCTACTGGATAAATTAGGCAATTTAACAATACTCTGAACTCCATGTTAAAATAAAGCATAGGACAGGCAGTGTAATTCTCGAGACGGCGGTGCTTAGAACATACAACATAAAGGCTCGGCTACTGCTGAAATATATATTATTTTAAAAGACTTTATAAATAAAAAAGTAACATCCTTGATTATTGAATTGCATTTATTCATAAAAACTGATTTTAAAAAGACTACATTACCTTAAATATTATTTAATCTTTCTCCAGGAAGTGGTCTTCACAAATGAAATAATTAGCACAATTCACATTATCATCTAGATTGCACTGACGTTTCCTCATACTGAAGTGTCTACTTCCGCAGCCAGGGAACTTGCAGGAATATTTTACTCGTTTCTGAAACAAAGAATACAAAACATTAATCTTGATTATTCATAGAACATGGAAAAGTATTAATCAAGAATTGTTTTAAGTAGTTAATGTATTTTAACTTATCTTCATTGTACCGGTACAATAGGTTAATTATATCTCCCGCTTTTCCAAACACTAATGCATACATATCGCTGCAGGAAAAAAAAAAAACATATATGTATTATGCCTTATCCTATATTGCTGTCACGTGTTTGGAAACAAACCTGCCGCCATGGCAACAGCGATCACAGTGCACCAACAGGTCGGGCAGTGAGAAGTGAGAACTTATGAGCTGTTGCTTTGGTAACCCTGGTAGGCTGTGCATAATGGAGGTTTTGCCGGAATACGGGAATAGTATGAGTGAAATCTGAATGTGAATAAATAATAGGTCATCGGTTTTTATTATTTTTCATAATTGGAAAATGAAGTTGTTGAAACCCAGCTGGGTTACTCATGATGGTAAAACTTTGGGCTATATAGTTATATATATATATTTCTTCCAAATACGTTTAGGTTTTTTAACCTACTTGTGAAATTTTGCCGCTTGTTTTGAATTTATTATGTAGAATGTGTTGTAATTCTAGATCTGCCAATATTTTCCATTGATATTCACCCAGATGGCTCCCGATTTGCAACTGGTGGGCAAGGTAATTTCATTTATTCAGTTGCAGAATACAGTAAAATTGCTGTAAATATTTTGTAAGTATGCCTACAATATGTGAAGAGTTGAGTCAAAATGGAAGAATAGGTCGCCACTTAAGCTCCACCCACTCCGATCGAGCGTTGCTTTGGCGACGGCCCTCTTTCCCTAGCTACCAGCCTTTCCATGCCGGCACTGCAGCTCACTGTTATATTCCCATCCCATCAAATCATCACCAGAGCCTCTTTATTGTTACTCAGGACACAGAAGAAGTAAGAGGGCATATTATGATATTGTCCAGCGTAGAGTTTTAGATTTGAATGGTAGGGAAAAATAGTTTTATGCTGCGCACTATGCTCCTCCCATCAACTCTCTAATGGGACCTGCCTCAGAAGGCACCATGAAGGGTTTCATTGCAGAAGAGATTCAATGTGAGACATAATAAACCTCACGCTATTCAGTATATTGCTCCTAAACTAACGGGTCAATCCATATGAAATCATCCAATGGGTGTTGCTGACATATTTTATTTTATTTTTAAGTATATAGTTTCTGTTTCTATATGTATCTGGGAGTACAAAACAATTTTTTCACATTTTTATCACTAACACTTTGGCAACTAGTGGCCATTTTGCTTAGAAGGATCTGTCATTTTTGGCATTTTCAAAGGTTAGCGGTAAGTTAAATAACTATTTTATTTATGAAGATATCAACTTTAAGTAAAAACCATCTTAATCTACAAGAAACATCCTACAATTCATGATATGACCAAAAATTTGTTAGGTCTTAAGGAAATAATCTAAAACTTTATTAGAAAATGCAGTTCCGATTAGAAAAAATTAACAACTTTATAAAACCTTTTTACATAGAAGGGATGAAAACACATGTTTCATATTTCCCCCCCACAAAGATATAGTAGATCACTAGATGCTAGTACAATTTGAGATCATTTAAGTAAATCCTTTAGGTTTTATGAGTCTTCAAATATCGAGATTTTGCAGAATTGTTGATTTTCAAATTAAAATATCTCAAATGGGACTGAACAGAAAAATCTGAAATTTTCTCAAAATATTCTTCTAGTGCCTAGTAATCAACATATAAAATTTCATCACTGTGTTCTGACCAGAAGTATTTTATTTTTAATAAAGAAAATGCTAAAAAATAACACTGTCAAATGAGCGAATAACAGTGTTAAAATACAATAAAAATTGTCAAAAATAATATAATTTTTTGTTGTTGGTAGTAAAATTAAATATGTCATAAAACTAACATATTAAATAATATTATAGGAGAAAAATTCCTCCGGCACTGTGACTTGAACCCAGGACCTTTGGCTATTCGCGCCAATGCTCTACCAACTCAGCTAAGCCGGACTGCATATGACATGACTTGTCTGTCTGTGAGGTAGACCATTAGGGCAATCAGTCATAGGAGAGAGGTTCCATCTGGTGCTGTGAATTGAACTCCAGCTTAGCTCAGTTGGTAGAGCATTGGCCAAACCATTGGCCAAAGGTCCTGGGTTCTAGTCCCAGTGCCGGAGGAATTTTTCTCCTATAATATTCTCATGTAATGTCCAACAGAGACAATAATCTGTGGTTCATGAATGCTTATATATATCTTAACATGTTAAATGTTCCATGGTAGTAGTCATAGTGATCAATACTCCAGCAGAAGGAGACCATATTGCCACATTTGCTGAGCAAGCCAGAATATGCTGACTGCAAAAAGGCAGACTTCTCTGCACTCCTTTGTTCAGTAATCAGTAGCTGTGCTTGACTGAAAATAACAAAAAAGTTGCCCCTTCACTTTAAAAAATATCAATTTCACCAAACCACCAGTTCTGATCATAATGCAGGCAACAATGTCCTTTACTTCGAAAGGTCTTCTTTCAAATTTGGGCAAAATGGAAATACTATGTTCACCATAAATATCACTTTTTGAGTGAATGATGCTAGAAGTTTGTTCCACAGCTGAGCCAAAGGTTTAAAAAATGTAAAGGCACAAGTGTATAGGAAATACCTTTAATTTCTTCAGAACAAAATTTGAACACTTCTTCTGCTGAAGTTATCTGGTCCAAATATGGTCTTTGCAAACTAGCCATCGAGACAGCCCTCTTTGTACCCCCTCCAATCCCATCGCAAGCATTCTTTCCATTAGAAGTGGCAAAAAAATGCTACTCAGCTTCAAAGTGATTGCAAATATTCAAAAAGTTTTTTGTTTTTGTACTGTCTACCATCTCCATCGCTAAAATAAACAATTTTTTTAACTGAAGGGGCAACTTTTTTGATATCTTCAGTCAAGCGTAGCTACTGATTACTGAACAAAGAAGCTACAGAGGAGTCTGTAGAGACTTGCCTTTTTTCAAGTCAGCATATTCTGGCTTGCTCAGCAAATGTGGCAATATGGTCTCCTTCTGCTGGAGTATTGATCACTATGACTACTGGGTCATTCCATATGAAATCATCCAAAATTTTTAAAAATGGTTGCATGACCATTTTAGAAAAAAAAAATTTTTTTGTATATGAGTTCATACATGTTTCAAGATATCAAAACAAGTTTTCAAAAAAATCTGGTGTTCTTGGTTTCCCAGGGGTGTCCATTTTTCAATCCTGGTGTAATGCATTTTTTGCGAATGTAGCTGATTACGAATATTTTCATAACTCAACAACCATAAGAGTTAGAAATTTGAATTATGAACCATTTTGTAACTATTGAAGCGTACTTTCAGAAATACTTTATTGTTTTCTTCAACACAAAATTTTTCATATGAAAATATGAGTTTGAAATTCGGGTAAATTTTTCCAAAAAAATCACTTTTTGGACCAAATTTTATATGAGAAGGAAGTGATTGTAAACGTTCAAATTTTTGTTATGTTCAAACCTACATGTGATTTGTCTGTGAGGAAAAAATCATGGTCTAAAAATACATCCCTTATTTTTAAACTGGCCTCGAATATTACCGTTTTTCAGATTTTGACTACTTTTGGGCTTAAATATCTCTGGTGGGTACCCTTCAAAAAATCTGAAAATTTGTGTAAATGAAGCCTTTCATGTGCCTAACACACAGTTCAAATTTCTATTTTTGGATCCAACTCTTTCTATTAATTTTATTGAACTGAAATATCACACTTTTTAGGGTAGCGTATTTGGGAGAAACTGCATATAACTCAACAGCCATAAGAGTTAGAAATTTGAATTAAGAACCATTTTGTAAGTAATGAAGCGTACTTTCAGAAACACTTTATTGTTTTCTTAAACACAAAATTCTTCGAATGAAAATATGAGTATGAAATTCGGGTAAATTTTTCCAAAAAAGTCACTTTTTAGGCCAAATTTTATATGAGAAGGAAGTGATTGAAAACGTTCAAATTTTTGTTATGTTCAAACCTACATGTGATTTGTCTGTGAGGAAAAAATCAGGGTCTAAAAATACATCCCTTATTTCTAAACTGTCCTCAAATATTAGCGTTTTTCAGATTTTGACTATTTTGGGGCTTAAATATCTCTTATGGGTACCCTTCAAAAAATCTGAAAAATTGCATAAAAGAAGCCTTTCAGGTGCCTACCACACAGTTAAAATTTCTATTTCTAGAAACAACTCCTCCTATTACTTTCATAGAACTGAAATATAACACTATCACATATATGTAGTTTCTCCCAAATACGCTACCCTAAAAAGTGTGATATTTCAGTTCAATAAAATTAATAGAAAGAGTTGGATCCAAAAATAGAAATTTGAACTGTGTGTTAGGCACATGAAAGGCTTCATTTACACAAATTTTCAGATTTTTTGAAGGGTACCCACCAGAGATATTTAAGCCCAAAAGTAGTCAAAATCTGAAAAACGGTAATATTCGAGGCCAGTTTAAAAATAAGGGATGTATTTTTAGACCATGATTTTTTCCTCAAAGACAAATCACATGTAGGTTTGAACATAACAAAAATTTGAACATTTTCAATCACTTCCTTCTCATATAAAATTTGGCCCAAAAAGTGATTTTTTTGGAAAAATTTACCCGAATTTCATACTCATATTTTCATTCGAAGAATTTTGTGTTTAAGAAAACAATAAAGTATTTCTGAAAGTACGCTTCATTACTTACAAAATGGTTCTTAATTCAAATTTCTAACTCTTATGGCTGTTGAGTTATGACAATCAGCTACATTCGCAAAAAATGTGTTACACCAGGATTGAAAAATGGACACCCCTGGGAAACCAAGGACAAAAGATATTTTTGAAAACTTGTTTTGATATCTTGAAACATGTATGAACTCATATACAAAAAATTATTTTTTTCTAAAATGGTCATGCAACCACTGTTGGTTGATTTGGCATGGAATAACCCTACTACCATGGAACATTTAATATGTTAGTTTTATGGCATATTTAATTTTACTAGCAACAAAAAAATAAATAATTATATTATTTTTGACAATTTTTATTGTATTTTAACACTGTTATTCGCTCATTTGACAGTGTTATTTTTTAGCATTTTCTTTATTAAAAATAAAATACTTCTGGTCAGAACACAGTGATGAAATTTTATATGTTGATTACTAGGCACTAGAAGAATATTTTGAGAAAATTTCAGATTTTTCTGTTCAGTCCCATTTGAGATATTTTAATTTGAAAATCAACAATTCTGCAAAATCTCGATATTTGAAGACTCATAAAACCTAAAGGATTTACTTAAATGATCTCAAATTTTACTAGCATCTAGTGATCTACTATATCTTTGTGGGGGGAAAATATGAAACATGTGTTTTCATCCCTTCAATGAAAAAAAGTTTTATAATGTTGTTAATTTTTTCTAATCGGAACTGCATTTTCTAATAAAGTTTTAGATTATTTCCTTAAGACCTAACAAATTTTTGGTCATAACATGAACTGTAGACTGTTTCTTGTAGATTAAGATGGTTTTTATTTCAAGTTGATATCTTCATAAATAAAATAGTTATTTAACTTACCGCTAACCTTTGAAAATGTCAAAAATGACAGATCCTTCTAAGCAAAATGGCCACTAGTTGCCAAAGCGTTAGTGATAAAAATGTGAAAAAAATTGTTTTGTACTCCCAGATACACATAGAAACAGAAAATATATACTTAAAAATAAAATAAAATAGGTCAGCAACAAATTATTTTATTATTGGATGATTTCATATGGATTGACCCTAACATAACATTGCTAACCTAACAAAACCTGTCACTAACCTAGAATATACCTATCATAATTAGGTGCCAGTAACTTATGGTACTTTATGAGATTGTGTGGGGGACGGAAAAATGCCTGTTGGTCTCTCTGTCTGTATGCACCATTACTCAAATACGCTTTATTGGATTTTCATGAAACTTGCTGTACGCATTTATAACGTTCATGGGAAGAACCCTATTGATATTGAACCAAATCGGTTCACTGGTACTGGAGTAATGCCCAATTTAGTGCCTATTTTAATAGATTATATTAGAAAGGCACCTTAACTCAAACACACTTTATCAGATTTTCATGAAACTTGATATACGCATTTATGACGTCCATGAGAAGTAACCTATTGACTTTGGACCTAATCGGTTGACCGGTACCAGAGTAAAACCCAATTTAGTGTATTTTAAAGGAGCGATAATTCAAATACGCTTTATAGGATTTTTATGAAACTTGTAATGTCCTTGGGAAAAGTCTATTGATATTCGACCAAATTGGTTAGCTGGTACCGGAATAATGCCCAATTAATTGCCTTTTATGGTAATATATCAGAAAGTTGTGATACTCAAATTTATGCTTTATCGGATTTTCATGAAACTTTATATACCCATTTATAATCTACATGGGAAGACGTCTATTGATACTGGACCAAATTGGTTGACCGGTACCGGAGTAAATGTCAATTTAGTGTCTATTTTAAAGACGCGGTAACTCAAATACGTTTTATCAGATTTTCATGAAACTTTATATACTTTATATCCATGCGAAGATGTCTATTGATATTGGATAAAATCAGTTGACCGGTATTGGAGTAATGCCCAATTTAGTGCCTATTTTATGGTGATATATTACTAAGAATTTAAATCTGTTATCTTGACATATCGATTTACATACTTCATATAGATATACGGCTTTGGAATAGTTAGCCATGACACATTCCTTCGCATTTAAACTGAGACGTACGGTGATAATAACAAAGTAAATTGGAAGATTTAATTATCAAACTATTTAGTGTTCATTTCGTTCATCAAGTCGATTACTGTTATATACAGAAGAAATAAACTCTGAAATAATTAGGTGTACATACATTAAGTGGAGTTCTTCGCCAGTGTATTTTGTGAAATGTTGACATAATTATTTTAATAATGTCTTATATCAGTGTATACAAGTTTGAATTAAGGTTAAGTATCAAACTTTAGACCTTTGTTCTTCTGTAAGTCCTGCTGAATGAATTGGGATCAATTAACTTGGAAATCGATAACAAAAATAACTTATTCTCTGCAAATCATAATTCCAATTAACTTTTTACTGATTAAACAAAAGCATACTGACACTTTGTTACATCAGTTACCTGATTTTATTTAACTAAATGCAGAAGCTTTTTACCCTTCCACACTTTTTATAAATCATTGTTACAACTGTCAAGGAAGCTATGGTACAATAGTGAGTGCGCAGGCTCGGAAGCGAGGGGAAGGAACCGGCGGGCAGATCTTGCCTAGTGTTGCCGTCTTAATTTAACATGATTCATATGTATATGACAAAGGCACAACAGTGAGCTGCAGTATCTGCACTGAGCAAGTACATAGCCATGATAGGAGATGTAGGGGAAGCAAGCAGTAGCGTCCGCATTGGCTCGGAAGCGAGGGTCAGCAGGGGAAAGAAGTGGGCAGGCGAGAGCGGGTGGAGCTTTGCCGGTGCACGGCATAAATCTGTCTTTCGCCGAATGGTATGCCACCCACTAGACTACAAAGACGAGTTGATTAATAAATCCAAAACAAGCCTTGTACCATTTAAAACTTCTTTTCAGAGCCAACTTAATATTTCACAATTACAATATTGATACAAAATTATCAATCTCTGCTATTTCATGTAGCTCTCTAAACTTAAATGGATGAATGTTTGCTTCACACCGCAAAGATCACCCAAATGGCATAGTGGTTAAGACGACTGAGGCAATGAAGATAACAGTCCCGTGTTCGAATCCCGCTTGATGCATAAATTTGTAGGATAGGAATAGGTCCCAAATAGGTAGGTAGGGTGAAGAATAAGTGAGACAAGGGAGGATAGAGGAGGAAAAGGAGGAGAAGAGAAGATAGGAAAAAAAAATTCCTCCATTTTAAAACTGCTATGCAGCCATTTCATAAAATATGGGAATTTTTCCCTCAAAGAGAGAAGTTATAAAATTATTGTAATTGGGTGGTCAAAAATAAGTTTAAAACCTCAAATTATCTGAATTTTAAGGACTTGGGTATATTTGAAGTGGTTTCATGTATAAAATCTGAAGATTTACTTATTTATAGCGTTGAGTTACTTTTTTTGCGATTTTTAGCATGATTTTAAGACTCTTCAATACCAAGTAGTCAAGAGTAATCAGCTATATCCATTTTCATTTGAGAAAATATACATCTTAAGGTACAATTTGGTATAAGATTAACTTCAAAAAATATGTGTGGTTAATTACTATGTAAAATAACAAACAAGGGAATTTTTGTCCCACCCGTAACAGTGATACTTTTGTTAAATTATTATTGATGAGTTAAATAAATGTTCTGACAACCTGGAAACAGTTCATAATTTGTATTGAATCCCTCATACCTTCATTAATAACAACATAAAGACCCTAACAGTAATAGCAGAACAGAAAATGAGCTTTTGTTTTGCATCATTAAAATCAGTGTCCAAATCATGTCCCACCCGTAACACATTTTGGAAAACAAATTTAAAATAAGTTTTAAGTAATGCTTTGCATGCAGTGTGGAGGAGAAGGCATTGTAAATTTTACAGAATGTGAAGAACAAATTCTAGTTTATTATTTATGATATGTAATAAACAAAAATAGTTCATATAATTTGCTAGAATGTCCCACCCGTATTTATGGCTGTATTAATTCCACCAATGCCTCCTAGATGTCTCTACTCACCACCCTAAACCCCTTCTTCCCAGGCAGAGCTTAAGTGGTGACCTGTTGTTCTGTTTCTCTGAGTTTGTAATCTCTACCTACAGTGAATGTGATATTGTACTCTAATTGAAGACAAAGAAATTTCAGGGTGGTATACTGTACCAGTAGTTGACCATTTAAGGTGTTTTATTTCTTTGATAAAGAATATGTTACAAAATACTGACAAGGATTGAATACGTAAGTAATGTATGTAGAAGAAGTTTGAAACCTGCTTTACAAAGTACATATTAAAGTTTTCAGTATTAAACAGTTGGTGTACAGCTTATCTCAGCTCAAAAATAATTTAGGTAAAATCACATTGTAGGGGGGCCCACTTTGAAAACCAACTTTCTCCTCATAAAACACTTAATATCACACCTATTTTGCTATAAATAGTTCTCTGGAGAGGAGATGTTACCTCGACGAATGATTTGGTCCAACCCGCCCGCCCTAAACGATACACTTTCTTTTATAACACAATCTAGCGAAAAGTAGCGTGAATTCCGCCATATTTTATATGAAGAAACTCGTGATTGGACGTTAGAGGTGTGACGTCACACCAGCTGAACAAGTTTATTTCTGGGAAACAGGTTCACCAATACAACAAACCTCGCCTTCTGCAGAATTCAGAATGCTCTACTAAATTAATATCACCGTTCATAACCTAACAGAACCTGTCACTAATTAGTAACACCATTCCTAACCTAACTGCCACTAAACTAGAATTTCAGGAGAATTCAGAATGCCCTACTTAATTAATATCACTGTTCATAAGCAATGTACAAGAAGCATCATGTTGGTCAACCTACCTCCCTGTGAAACAAAGCACATCACCCGTCCGTGGAAACCTGCGAACATCACGAGATGGGCCCCCCTACATTGCGACTTTGCCATAATTTATTGTGATGTACCTGAAGTTGACCACTAAATGAAACAATGTTAAAAATGTGTCCTTAGGTGCAAGGATTAAAATTAGGCCCAAAATCATGCATATATAAGAATACATCCTGTAATTATCTTACCTTAAAATACGTAATTCATGATAATAACATAACTGATGACCATCGTGTGTGGGTAAATGGGTTGACCAACACAACAAACCTCGCAGGAGATATAATGTGGCACATTTTCAAAACGCGTGATTTGGTATGCCCTACAAAACTAATGCCACTGTTCATAACCTAACCTAACTGCCACTAAAATAGAATCTACCTGCCACTACTTACCTTAATGCAAGAAGGACAGTTGGTAATTCTGCTTTGCAGTTGATCATCCTGCTTCCCTCAGAACCGTAATATGGCATGCGTAATAAAAATGATCTGATTGAAATGGGTAAAAAATACAAGATCAAGTTCTAAAAACTACTAATTTCACCCCTTAATCAATTCCTTTAATGAAAGCAAGTGCATTTAATGAAGTTTCCAGTTCCAGGAAGGATAATTGCAATTCTAAGGAGATAGTACTCTACCCTTAATGAATTTTGTTAGAAAATAAATAAAACTGATACGTCTGCAAATTGCAGAATATGTGTTGCATTTGCCAATAAAGCAAACTGCATGATGTCATTCTCAGAACAGAGTTGAGAGATATTGTATACTTAACATGTGACTTATTGCCCTTCTCTAATAGAAGGATCAAAAATACAGTGAGTCCCATGCAAGAGTTGGCCAATGACGTGGGTTTCTGCGGCGCGGCGGGCACAGCTCCAACTCCCGAGCGATCGGATGAAATATCTACGCTAATAAAGTCACGATCGGTGTACTGATTCAGGTTCTCACATTTACAGTTAAAATTACAATGAAAATAAGCACGTACTTCATCACAAGAGATGTTGGAAATGTTCTCCTCTATAGTATGGGGACAGCAAATACTTGCTAAATTGGGGTTTTCAGCATTTTGAGAATTCTTATGCTGAAATAAATGTTATTAAACATACCTGTTTGGGACTAGGCTCGTGAGAGGACCAATGTTAGGGATTGGACGATGATATACGTGAGATGGATAAATGCAGGATAGCTTAATAAGGTAGCTTCAAGTAAGTATGAAACAATGCACATGTGAGAAGTATAAGATTTCGGAGGACCATTTAGAGCAAGAAGGGACTATATCACGAGGTCACTTGGTACAGAGATCAAAGGAAACATATTGGTTAAACAATCTAGAATGTAATGAAATACTTAAAATTTATTAATACTTGTAACCACTCGAAGAAATAATAGTTGAACACTGAATATTAATTGAATAAACACTTGAAACAATGAATTGGAATTTGGCGCGAACCAGATTGCACCACTAGAAGTAATTTAGTAAATTTTGTAATTTACTAATGAATTATATCTCAATTTAACGGTAATAAATTTTGCAGTAGAATGTATGTATTTTAAGTTATTAACACTTGATTGTTCACGTTTTATAGCTTCTTGGTGAGTGATGACGTCACACGCTATTTAATTACTTGGAACTAATAAGTGAATCTAATGAACTTATAATACGGCGAATAAGTAAATTATGTATAAGTAATTTACTTGAAATTAATAAAACTTATAAGGAAGTTTTATTCTAATGATTTCTAGTGAAAATACAAAGAGCGCGAACTGGCTTTTGTTACTAGAACCGGAGCAGTGTCAGACCGTGACTTGATCGTGTAACTGCAGGCTTAATACTGATGAGGCTTCCTGACGCTCTTTAAGGCGTCTTTAAAGAGGGAATACCCGACACAAAGAACTCGTGATCAGGATATGATGAAATATACGCCTACTCAACTTAATGCTTGGCGCAAGAACACCTGGCGGATGATTTGAATTAAAACTATTTACTGCACATAATAAATATGCTGGAAAAAACACTTAGCTTGCGTGAACATACTCCGCGCCATTGACTATTAACGTCAATAAAAACATAACAGGAAGGCAAGCTATAATAGAGAGACACTTGTATGTACACAAACAAGCACTGACTCTAATTGGATGTATACATGTGATATGTATTGGAAAATTACTTCTTACATATATTGAAAGAATATGATATTGAATAAAAAGCACTGATTTCACTATTTACGTATAAGCACACGACACACAATATACATCAGAGGAGATACGTAGACATGTGAGTTCAAGTGAAGCTGAAGACGTCTTGAAGGTAGCCAAGTGTGACCCAAGACGAGCAGCGACACAAAGAAAAGCTTCAACAGATAAATAGGATTGAACATTGCTATCGGAGTATGCATTGGAATAAGGAAAAGATACATGATAATTATGAAAGAATGTAGGCAATTATCAAGAACATGGTGATAGAGAATTCCAATGAATGATAACGATAATTCATAAGTAACCATAGAATGTAGAAAATGGAAGTGTAGTAGAACTTCAAAGATAAGTATGACAATTATTATGATCAGTCATACAGTATGCTCAAAGCACATAAACCCATGTAGTAAGTAGTGGCTCGCCTAGTAATCTAATGTATGAGGATTAGGAGTCAGACATCATACGTCAAGATCAAAGACTATAAACCATGTAGTAGTTGTGGCTAGGATTGCGATCCTATGACCGAGGACTAATGTAGATAAGGGAAACCAAAACACCAATAATACAAGCACAAGGGAGAGATGGGACGTGTTGCTTATTGAATGTTGTTGGTATATAAGGTAATTCAACTACGCAGCAAAAGGAAAGTGTTACAAAGGAGTAACTCACCTATGCAGCAAAAGGCAAATGCTATAAATGAGTAAATGCACAACAGACAAGGAGCTTATCATCGACAAAGCATTTGATCCCCTTGAACTGAATGTCAACATGAAGAAATTCAAGCTAGCGTAGGTCAAAACTCTTGAACTGAAAACCAGAGAGAGGTCTTTCAAATAGCAAGATTGATAGAAAGAAAAATGCATGTAACACATCTCGCAAGAGTACGATTTGTTACAGAGATAGATGAGAAATGGACTTCAAGTGGAGAATCTTGAATATAAGATCATAGAAAGTGTCATATGCTACTCGTCTTGGGGTAGAGGACACACTTTGACTATGGGCCGCTTATATTCGCCACTGGAAGTGCGCACAGTAATCACTCGAACCAAGCCGTCTTCTCCCGGATGAGTAGCGGTGATCACGCCTAACTTCCATTGAAGAGGAGGAATGTTGTCTTCCTTCAAGATGACGACAGTACCAACTTGAATGTTGTCACTGGAACAGGTCCATTTCTGCCTTTGTTGTAGTGAGTGAAGATATTCGGATGACCAGCGTTTCCATATGTGTTGCAAATGATTTTGTAACAGCTGCCATTTTTCTAAGTACTTCTTATCTTCCGTAGGAGGATGTGAAGGTAGAGATATGAGAGGTTCTCCAATTAAGAAGTGACCAGGAGAAAGGTATGACAAGTCAGCTGGATCATCATTTAGACGAACAAGTGGTCTAGAATTCAAGCAAGCTTCGATTTGAGATAGAAGCGTAGAAAGCTGTTCATATGTGAGAATTTGAGCTCCCATAACTCGCCTGAGATGAAACTTCATAGATTTCACTGCTGCTTCATGCAGACCACCGAAATGGGGAGAATTTGGAGGAATGAACGACCAGCAATAATCGTGGTTTGCAGTGAAATTTTGAATTGTAGTTTGAAAATCTCTTGACTGCAATAGCAATCTGAGCTCCCTTAACTTGTTGTTTGCTCCAACAAAGTTAGTGCCATTGTCACTGAAGATTTCTTTACAGAGTCCTCGACGTGCTGTAAATCTTCGTAGGGCTGCTATGAAGGCATCTGATGTTAGATCAGAAACTAACTCAATGTGAATGGCCTTTGTTACCAAGCAGACAAAAATAGCGATGTAAGCCTTTACAGTAGTTTTACTGCGTGGAGCCCCATATCTTATGTTGAAGGGTCCAGCGTAATCGACTGCGGTGCGGAGAAAAGGTCTAGCAGGAGTTATTCTATAGCTAGGAAGATTTCCCATTAACTGTTGAGAACTTTCTGCTTTTAGCTTGTAACACGTGAGACATCTATGCAAAATAGATTTTACTACTCTGCGAATACTAGGTATCCAGTAGGCTTGTCGTAATGAAGCTGTAAGCAGCTGATGCGAAGCATGTAATAGCTTGCGATGCTCATATTCTACAATCAGAACTGTTAAATGATGTCGGGATGGCAATATAACCTGATGTCTTGCATCATGTGTAAGATCTGATTTCTCCAACCGTCCACCCACTCTTATAACGTTGTTCTGATCTAGGAATGGAACTAATGCATGGATAGAGCTTTTCACTGAAACTTGTTTGTTGTTGCTAAGATCTTTCAGCTCTTGAGAGAAAGCTTCTTTCTGAGCAATTTTAACACAAACTTGTAGAGCATTTTGTAATTCTTCTGCTGCGAGAGGTCCATGATATTTGTTTTCATGGCGGCAGGCAGAAATAAATCTATACATATAACAAGTAACTCTCTGCAAGCGCTTGAGATTAGAGAATCTTGTAATAAAACTATCTTCTACTACAGTAGCTGCCATGCAGATAGAAGTAAGTTGTTCTGAGGAATCTGGAGGGCTTAATTGTTTTGGCTGTTCCGGCCATAATGTTGTGTTATGAGCCAACCACTTAGGACCGTGCCACCACAAATCAATATCAGACAATTGTTCAGAATATACACCTCTTGAAACGAGATCAGCTGGGTTGTTGTCTGTAGAAACATGTCGCCAGGCTGCTGTTTCAGAAAGCTCTTGTATTTGCGACACACGGTTGGACACAAATGTTTTCCATGTTCGTGAATCTGATTTTATCCACGACAGAACAATAACTGAGTCTGACCATAGATAATTTTGTGAGGTTTGAATGTTAAGGTCATTCAACACCTTGTTGTACAGTTTAGATAACAGCAATGCTCCACAAAGTTCAAGACGTGGAATGGTTTGCCTTTTAAGAGGGGCAACCTTAGACTTGGAACATAGCAAGTTAATTGTAACTTCACCTTCAATGTTCACAGAACGGAGATATATGCATGCACCGTAGGCCTTTTCTGAAGAGTCACAGAAGCCATGGATCTGTATATCTTGAAGGGTACCATGTGTGAGAACAAATCGTGGAATACGCATCGTGTGTATTGTACCTAAAATGTCGCAGATCTCAATCCATTTCTCTGCTATGTGTGAAGCTACCTCCTCGTCCCAGTCAAGTTTTTCAATCCATAATGATTGCATGAAGATTTTGGCATTGATAACCATAGGACTGACAAGGCCTAAAGGATCAAAAATGGATGATATGACTGATAGGATAGTACGCTTGGTAAGTTTAACTCGAGTATGAGTTTGGAGAGAAGGATGGGATTGAATCTGGAAGTTATCAGTTGCAGGATGCCATAGTAAACCAAGGGCATGTGCATTTTCAATGTTGTCAAGAGACAGAGGCAACTGGGTCTCTCGATAAGATGATGGTACAGATTCCAGCAATGCTTCATGGTTGGAACACCACTTTCGCAAGGGAAATCCGCCACTGTCAAGCATGAGGATTAATTCTTCTTGAAGGCGTAGCGCTTCTTGAAGATTATTATGTCCTGCCAGGCAGTCATCTACATAGAAGGAAGTCCTGACTGCTTGTGAAGCGAGAGGGTATTTAGCTTCTTCTTCTATTGACAGCTGGTGCAGGGATCTTATGGCTAAAAATGAAGCTGATTTAGTACCATAAGTCACGGTAGTTAAGGCATAATCTTGTATGGGTTCATCTGTGCTGGAACGCCACACAATCCTTTGAAGATTTTGATCAATCTCGTTCATTTTAATGCGTCTGTACATTTTAGAGATGTCAGCTGAGAACGCATACTTATATGTTCGAAAACGAATTATAATTGATGATAGGTCATCTTGCACTGTAGGCCCTAATTTCAGAATGTCATTTAGGGACTTGCCTGAAGATGTTTTTGCAGAAGCGTCAAACACAACTCTAGTCTTGGTTGTAGTAGACGAGGGCTTGATTACTGCATGATGTGGTAAATAGAAGCATTTTTCACCTGGCTGTGGAAGTGAAACCTTCTTCATGTGTCCCAATTCTTCATATTCTTGCATGAATTTTTTGTAATCTTCCTGCAAGACAGAATTGGTTTGGAATTTTCGCTCCAGATGCTCTAAGCGTTTTACGGCTTGTGGTCTGGATTCGCCCAAGGAGTCCTGAGATCGATTCTTGGGTAATTTCACTACAAAAGCACCGTCCTCTGCACGAATAGTGTTTTGTACGAAGTGCTCTTCACATTCCCTTTCTTCTTTAGTAAACACTGGTTTAGGAAAGTCTTCTAGTTCCCAGAATCGTCTTAACTGTGTATCAACATTATCAACAGTCACAAATAAATTGTGTTGAGCGAATGTGACCTTCTTGGATTTAATTGCTTTCTTGGGAATAGTTCCACTAAGTATCCAACCTAGTTCCGTGTTACTAAGAATAGGGTTATTAGGAATGACTATTCTTTCATTAGTGAATAGTTGGTAAAACAAGCTAGCACCAATGAGGATTTGGACATCACCAGGGATGTAGAATTTAGGATCCGCTAATGTTATTTCACTAGGAATATTGAAATGTTTGGGATCTATACGGACTGAAGGAAGTTTGTTTGCAATGTGAGGGATTACTAGACAACTCATTTCAGCCTGGAAATTCTGGATTCTGGATCGCAGATTAACCTTAACACTGTGATTGCAAGAAGAGGTGCCATTAATACCTCGTATCTGAGTGTCGACATCTGTGGTTGGCAGCTGCAACTTCTTGGCTAAACCTTCAGTTATGAAGTTCAATTGGCTTCCTGAGTCCAGTAACGCTCTGCATAACACTAAATTTCCTTGTCTATCTTCAAGATGCACTGCTGCTGTTGCTAATAAAATCTCCCTTTGGTTGGAATTTTCTTTTATCGAACAATAACTAGCAGGTACATTATCTGTAGATTCAGACGGTTGATGTGGTTGTCGAGGAGCCTTTTTACTGTCTCGTGTGTTATTATGTAACAGTTTGCTGTGTGAAGCCTTTCCACAATTACAGAATGACTTGATTTTGCAATTGTCTCTTTTGTGACCGTTGGAGAAACAGTTTGCACATAAACCTTTGCTTTTCACAAAATCCCAACGTTGATCTACACTCAACTGTGAAAACTTGTCGCACTTATATAAATTGTGACTTTCCTTGCAACAAGGACATGTATCACCTTTGATGGCAACATAAGATTGACGAGTCGTTTTTACAGATTTCTTTTGTGTATGTCTTTCACTTTTTTCCTTGGATGGGCTTGGCACAATGTTAGAATTGGATAGCACTTCTAAAGAATGAGCCTTGGCTTCTAGGAAGTTTATCAACTCTTGAAGCGGTGTGAACCTTTGTGAGTCAATTTTGCTCTCCCATTCCTTGCGTGTAGTTTCACCAAGATGATCCAATATTAATTGAATGAACATGACTTCGTGTAATGGGATTTCAATGTTGAGAGCTTCGATGGCGTTAAGATTGCTTTGAAACTGATTTAATAAGTTTCGCAAGTCTGTAACATTTTCATCTTTCATTATTGGTAATGAAAGTAGATTTTTGATGTGAGCTGTGGCAATAACTCGAGTATTATCATATCTAGAGCACACCAAGTTCCATGCTATAGTAAAATTCTCATTCGTGACTGGAAGATTCTGAATGAGCGCGTGAGCCTGCCCCTTCAGAGAACTCAGCAAATAATGATATTTCTGGATGGAATCCAACGATTCATTGTTTACCACTAAGCTACTGAAAGTGTCGTGATAGTGTTTAAAGTTAGTCACATCCCCACTAAACACTGGAATTTGAATCCTTGGAAGTTGTATATTTCTATTGTTGCATTGTGAAGTAGAAGATTGACACGTGTGATGCGAATTACCACTGTGATTAGATTGATGACTGTGATGAGAGCCTACACTACGCACTGGTTGGTCGTGTAGAAATAACAATTCACTAAGCTTAGCCTTTAGCACCTTGTACTTGTTATTCATCTCTTCGTCATACTGTGCGTGCATGTCAAGTTCACTTTCAGCTTCGATAATAGCTTCAATTTGAGTTTGTACCACTTCATAATTTTGCCACACTTCGTTAAGAGTGTCATATTCAACTTTTAATCGAAATATATCAACTTCTTCAGTAATATTGTCACTGTACTTCTGAATGTACGTAAGTTTTCTTTTAAGAAAAGCACGTTTTTTCGTTAATTCCTTCAATTCACTTTCCATCTTGAATGCGAAATGTGGAAATTACTTGTTCTTGAAGATTTGAAATTCTACCACTGCTGCACGATAATGCATGTATTAACTGTTCACTGTCTTCTTGATGTTCACTGAGGACCGGAATCCCACGATGAGTCGAATCACTGCTGCATGATGCTGTCTTCGATGCGAAGTTCAGGGTTGCTGGAACTCACGAACTGACCGACGCGGAAGCACATATGAATGAGACGAACTCGAGAAACGGTATTTGCGAATACAAGTATGCAATAAATAAGATTGTACCAATATGATCCTGCCCGGTAAAGGACCAATGTTTGGGACTAGGCTCGTGAGAGGACCAATGTTAGGGATTGGACGATGATATACGTGAGATGGATAAATGCAGGATAGCTTAATAAGGTAGCTTCAAGTAAGTATGAAACAATGCACATGTGAGAAGTATAAGATTTCGGAGGACCATTTAGAGCAAGAAGGGACTATATCACGAGGTCACTTGGTACAGAGATCAAAGGAAACATATTGGTTAAACAATCTAGAATGTAATGAAATACTTAAAATTTATTAATACTTGTAACCACTCGAAGAAATAATAGTTGAACACTGAATATTAATTGAATAAACACTTGAAACAATGAATTGGAATTTGGCGCGAACCAGATTGCACCACTAGAAGTAATTTAGTAAATTTTGTAATTTACTAATGAATTATATCTCAATTTAACGGTAATAAATTTTGCAGTAGAATGTATGTATTTTAAGTTATTAACACTTGATTGTTCACGTTTTATAGCTTCTTGGTGAGTGATGACGTCACACGCTATTTAATTACTTGGAACTAATAAGTGAATCTAATGAACTTATAATACGGCGAATAAGTAAATTATGTATAAGTAATTTACTTGAAATTAATAAAACTTATAAGGAAGTTTTATTCTAATGATTTCTAGTGAAAATACAAAGAGCGCGAACTGGCTTTTGTTACTAGAACCGGAGCAGTGTCAGACCGTGACTTGATCGTGTAACTGCAGGCTTAATACTGATGAGGCTTCCTGACGCTCTTTAAGGCGTCTTTAAAGAGGGAATACCCGACACAAAGAACTCGTGATCAGGATATGATGAAATATACGCCTACTCAACTTAATGCTTGGCGCAAGAACACCTGGCGGATGATTTGAATTAAAACTATTTACTGCACATAATAAATATGCTGGAAAAAACACTTAGCTTGCGTGAACAATACCTTAAAAAACACAGATAAATATTCAGCAAATGTTTTTGTCCCATGTCTTGATAATAAAGGAGCTAACACCATATAACTTACAAGGAACCTGTCACTACCCTAATATCGAAACATGCCTCGATATTCTTCACATTCTACACGTTTAAAAATGTTCAATGTAGCTTATTTCTATGTTAAATGAGTATGTTATATAGTTTTGAAAATGGGAAATGATAAATGCCGCACCTGTATTTAACTCGAGTTCTTAGTAAATACCGCAATGATAAGCATATAAGCAGGGTTGATGACATCGTATAAAATAAAACATGTATTTGAG
This sequence comes from Ectobius pallidus, assembly GCA_964059195.1. Classification (NCBI taxonomy): domain Eukaryota; kingdom Metazoa; phylum Arthropoda; class Insecta; order Blattodea; family Ectobiidae; genus Ectobius; species Ectobius pallidus. Next base: position 167,303,925 of record CAXKWD010000003.1, read on the forward strand.
TTTTTATGGTCCTTAATGTGCCTATTGATTTGTGGAAAATCATGTTACTTCTGAATTTTTTGTTATAGGAGAAGATTCTGGTAGGATTGTTATATGGAACATGGCACCAGTTGTTAGTGCAAAGATTGAAAATGATAAAACAGTGCCTAAGTTGCTGTGTCAAATGGATAACCACTTAGGTAAGTTTTTGTACTGATCTTGGAATGTAGACTAGAATCTGTTTGATAGCATGAAAATACTTGTAGACATGTAAACATGTGATTGATCAGGTAGTCAGATGGTATGGGGAAAGCTGATTATACTGTTGATGACAGTATGTCCATTGTAGTATTTAATTAATGTGAGCAGAGGAGAAGAGATTGAAATTACATTGCCTTCCTCTGGACTGAACAGTGTTCGTTTTTTGTCTGCTAAACTTACAAGGGATCCATACAGGTTGTCATGTTAAAACCTACCCTCAAATTTTGCACGTCGATAGGTCTTCAATATAGATGGAAATTAGTTGCTCATACAAATTGTGAGTGAAAACATGTTGAAACCTACCCTCAAATTTTGCACGTCATACTGTCATGTTCATTACTGGAATTCTCGTAGGTGCTTATTTTGTATTGCTAAATGGACAAACAAAACTTTAAATGAATGTTTCACAATAAAAGCCGATACCGCTCTTAAATGAGTTTAAAATCGACAATGCACAATATTTCACAATTGCACTACAGAACCGACGAATCAGTATTACCGCCGACCTACAAAACGGATTTGTACTAGAATTTAATGCATCCTCGAATTTAATGCGCACCTCAGTTTTGAAAGTTACAAATGGACAAAAATGGTGTGCATTATATTCGAGTGAATACTGTAAATTCACCATTCAAATTTACCATTCATCATAAGACTCTTGAATATTTGCTTTAATCTGCCTATTGATGTATACAAGCTTCTGGGAATTTTCATTGCCTAGTCTGTTTTTCAATTTTGTTTGTATTAACCCAAATAAAGAAAATACTCTTTCGATTGATGCAGAACTGGTCAGCATACGATGTAAAGATTCTATGGCTTGACAAAATTCCAGCGATAGGTGATTATGCTTCAGATATGTGTAATTGATGAGAAATAAGTATAAAAAATCCCTTTAGGTAGGCCTACAGGGCACAGGCTGAGGTAGATTTCATAGTGCTTTTTATTGAATTTATTGGGGTAAGTGTAGAATAAAAATTGAAATATTTTTTATAAAAAGACAGTTGTTAATTATGTTTTAATTGATATTTTTTATTATTTCATTTTTAATTTGGCCATGGATTATTGTTCTAAAGATATGTACCTATTATTTTTAATATTTCATACTTTATTTCATTAGTAATTTTAGCCTTAGTTGATCCTCATAAATTCCTTTCAGCAGGCCTTACAGGCTGAGGTATATTTTAAAGTGTTTTTGATTTTCAAAAATTCAAATCTTTCCTTATATGAGCGCTATCGAGAAACTAGTTGTTGATTTAAAGATTACTCATCAAAAGCTTTTAAATGATACCCCACAAGACATGGTTTTAAAATTTTCGAATTTCCACCCTCACCCGCACAACCACTGAATTATTGGTGACTAATTTATGCAGACAAGTTTCCCTCTAAACCCCATAGGGCCCGAAATATAATTTTTTCAAAATTTCCATCCCCTCCCGCATCCCCAACCAGGAAAAATTGATTTCAGCGGACTAAATTTGATTTTAGCCGGCTTTTTTACAACCCTGCCAGGGTGGTCCTATTGCATGGCCCCCACGATCACCGGACTTAACGCCATTGGACTATTTCTTCTGGGGTTGTATGGAGAGTATAGTGTATGAGACTCCTGTAGAGACTGAGGAAGAACTGCTGGCATGAGTGGTGGTCACTTCTGACGTCATGTACTGCCTGTCCGGTTGCAAAACAACACCGGCAAATCTGACTCATTGTAATGCCTGTGGCACAGAAACGGTACGTTTCCGGACATGGGTTTTTATTCAAAATATTGTCTACTAAGTCCCCTCTACTAGCCCTAGAAGTTTGTGATATGAATTTCCGAACACCCGCTATTGATGGAGAAAATTCAGGAAGTGGATGCCTTTCATTACCTTGGGGTCAACTGATATTGTATTATTAGAAAAGAATGAAACCTCAAACATGGATAAGTGACGTAAAGAAAATACTCATGCTCATTTCAATCTGGACTGTCCTGTAATAAAGAAGAATTTTGATACACGCAATTAATTCTGTTTTTCACTCAACTTCACTTATATAAGTAATGACTTACATATAATGCATTTCACAGCTAAGAAGCTGTGAAATGCATTATGAGGTCAACTCATCTGATGATGCAGCTAAGAAGCTGTGAAATGCATTATGTGTAAGTCATTACTTATATAAGTGAAGTTGAGTGAAAAACAGAATTAATTGCGTGTATTTGATTACTCCACTGTGAATCCCGGTTACAATTTTTTATTTATTAAGAATTTTGATGTTTCCTTTTTGTAGTTTCATTTTATTGTCTTAGTCTGGCACCTTTTCCTTACTTCCTTGTCTTGATCGATGCATTATATCAGTTAACAATATTTTGATATTAGGGTCATTCTTATCCAACTTCATATTCCTACATGTTTCTTTGATTTTATGATTCACTCTTTTACTGGTGATCAAGGGCGCCCATATGATATTTTCTAGGGGGGGGCCAAATTTTTAGTTAATTTATTTATTGTCCCTTTAACTTCTTGGGTTAGTTTGTAACATTACATTAATGATATAATAATGTAAGTGCAACAATGAAGTAGCCAGAAAATAATTTCAGGGATGATTGGAAGTGGCAGGGGATTTGGAATACCCCCCAAGCAAGGGGGTCGTGGGTCCATCCCCAGAAAATTTTAAAATATTCAACTAATTAAAATCACTTTTTACGCTATTTTAGCACTGAAAAACTAGTTAGGAAATTTGTTTACGTGCCAATTTAAACAAGAAATCGTTACCTAAGTCGGGGGTCCACCCCTGGAAAATTTTTAAATAATGAACTAGTTGAAATCACATTTTACGCTATTTTAGCTCTGAAAAACAAGTTATTAAATTTGTTTACCATACTTTAAGATATGCCAACTTAAACAAGAAATTGTTACCTAAGTCGGGGGTTCACCCCGGAAGATTTTTAAATACTGAACTAATGAAAATCACATTTTATGCTATTTTAGCCCTGAAAGCTAGTTAGGAAATTTATTTGCCATACTCTAAGATATGCCAACTTAAACGAGAAATTGTTACCTAAGTCGGGGGTTCACCCCCGGAAGATTTTTAAATACTGAACTAATGAAAATCACATTTTATGCTATTTTAGCCCTCAAAGCTAGTTAGGAAATTTATTTACCATAAGACATACCAACGTAAACAAGAAATCATTACCTAAGTCGGGGGTCCACCCCCAGAAAATTTTTAAATATTGAACTAATTAAAATAACATTTTACGCTATTTTAGCTCTGAAAAACTAGTTAGGAAATTTGTTTACCATACTCTAAGACATGCGAACTTAAACAAACCTAAGTTATAATACTCATTACTATTTATAAGAAAAGTTAAATAACACAAAGAACAATGGAAATAACAGGCCAACTCATTATGTTATGAAAACAAAATAACTGCTATATCATATTTCACACACCCACAAAAATTGTTTAATTTATTAATTATTTTTAAATACAAAAATAGAATTTTAGGTTTTGATTTTTGGGGGTCCAAACCCCCAGGATCCCCTTTTCTAATCCAGTTTGGATTCTGCTTCCATGGTGTCGATATGGTAAAACTTCTGCAAACTTATGTCTCTACTGACTTTCAAATAATTGTCTTAAAAGAAAAAAAACAGACTATAATTATTAATATTGAATTTTTTCCTTTCCCTGAGAGCTAGGGGGGGGCCGCGGCCCCCCCCTGCCCCCGGGTATGGGCGCCCTTGCTGGTGATTCCTCCTAAATTCTATGAAAATACAGAGATAGTTTTTCTAGTCATATTTTCTTATCCTGGAATTTTCTCCTTTTTTACTACTGGGATATCTTATTTGTTGATTGTTTAACTGGATTAGCTGCAAATAGTGCATATTTTTAATAATACCACTGTCTCCTAGTATTTCCAGGATGGACAGATTAACTTGTTTTATATAGTATTTTGTTGTGATTTAATTTGCAATCTAGGTAAAATTGGTCTTGGTAATGGGTCCATCCATACCTTTGGTATTCCAAAATTTTATTTAAACAGCTCCAAAATCTCCTTACTTGCTGACATTGTATCTTGTGAAGGCTGATCTTCAGTTATTTTGTAACATGTACTCTGATCTTCCCCGTTTATCGGTGTACAACTCAAGTTTGTTTTGTACACTTTCATTATATGGATAGTTCTCCGTACTTGTTGTATCGCTTGAATTTCATGTTCTAGTAGATATTTCTTCTTATAATATGAATTCTGCTGTGCTAAATAGTCTCAGAAAATAGTATTGCTGGTGGTAAACATAAATGATTCATAGCTAGTTTTCGCAGCTTTGAAGACCTATGAGTTAGGACATGTGCTCCTTACAACCACTTTAAAGTCTGCCACTTCTGGTAAGTTGACATTTATTATTTTAAAACTTCTGTATACTATAGGCCAGCGTTTCTCAACCTATGGTCCGTGGACCACTGGTGGTCCGTGAAGATGGTGCAGATGGTCCGCAGACATAATTAAAAAATATCATAAGCAAGTGGGAAGTAAAGAAGTACAAATTTTTCACATAAAATGGCCACTAGATCTCAAAGTTTTTAAAATCTTCTAAAATACAGGTCATATTGCAAGTTACGAACCACAGTTTTCACTCTTTCATTCAAAACCCTAAAAAATAAGACTTTGTCGGAATTTGTTATTAGAGATGCCATGGAGTTTTCAAAACCTATCTTTGTGAGAAGGGAATTTCATCGCTCGTTTAACTAAAAACAAAATACAGAAACCGACTTAATGTAGCCTATCTGCTGATCTTCAACTAAATTTGACTAATATTGAGCCAAATATCCAGGAACTCTGAAAGAGGCGACAAGCTCAACCGTCTCAATAAAAGTGAGTAATAACATAATTCCTAATTATATTATAAAATTGGTAATAGGCCTACATATTAAAGTCTGTTCAAAATATAATTTTACTCTCAATATTTTACTTCCAATTCAATAACTGTATTTCCGTCGAATTAAAAAAATGTATTGCGTTATAACGACCTATAATTATACCCCAAATATTAAGAATATAGGCCTACATATAGCCTACTTTTAAAAATGGGATGTAAAATTAGGGGTCCGTAAAATGTTTTAGACATTTTAGAGGTCCTCGGGTTCAAAAAGGTTGAGAAACGCTGCTATAGGCTATTCCACATTGAGAAAAAAAGCATTGGCTTATATGGGAGAGTTGCTGTCACTGTTTACACTTCTTTTTCCTTGTTTTCTAGACTTCAAATAATACTATTCATTTCACTAAATGCAACTTCAGTTAGAACAAATCCATTTTCATGTGTTAAATGTTCGTATACCATTAAAATTGAGTACATAAGAAAACTATTTCACAGAGCGGCATTTTCTGTCTTGCCAATTCTAATGAAGGGTCATTCGCATTAGAATGCAGGCCTGGGGCGTGGTACAGTTAAAAGTAAAATTTTGCAGTTAAGCAAATACCAGTCTGCAATTACAGCTGCACTAGCCGAGATTATTTATCAGTGGCAGCTGTGCTGTATAATGAAGATGTCTGTGAATTACAAACAGGGTAAAGTATTAAATAGTGATTCAAGAAAAATTGTGTTCCAAGTTTACAAGCGTATTAAACCTAAGGATTCTGGACATAGTGTTAATTGCTACACAGGCCTATTGTGACTCTGAGGAAAAAGAAGACATTAAAACGAGTAAGAAAAACCAGCAGGAATGGAAAATCTTCTGACTTCGTTAGGGCTGGAATCCGCCAGAAAGTTCATGGTTTCTTTGTCCTCTGTCTGCCTACTATTTTATTTCATTGTGAGATAAGATATTTCAAAATTTCATTACCTATTTCCTTGATTAATAAGTTTGTCCTTGAAAAGAGGTGTTTATGTGACCCACGCCGCCCGTCCTTAGAGGACTGTGATCTGTTAGAAAAGGGGTTATCTTCTGATCACAGACATACTTTTTTGACCACACAATTACCATACCCCCTAGACAACACTTAACACATTGGACAAGACACACCAGTCTTGCACACACTCATGCTGAACAAGGCATGGATGACATGATGATGATAATGAAGGTCAGATGATATCCTGGAACCACCAGGGCTTAAAAGTTACCTGACATTTACCTCACAGGTAAGGAAAAACCCCACCTAGGTAACTTTTCATGACCAGGAATCAAACCCAGGTCTGCTGCATGAGGCGAGAGAATGCATCCTTATTGCTATATTATTAATAATTATTAATGTTTGAATTATTATAGTAGTATTTTTGCTGTAAATATTATGCTAATATTTGAACTGATGTATATAAGGCAAACACAATGGAAAGAATACATTCCCACTAATGGGCAAGGAGTTCCCTCTGTGTCATATGTGACTTCCAGCAGTGACGAGTATTAGAACATTACTGTGTCTGCTGGTAATTTCATTTAAATTTAAGAAACAATTCTCAATTTTAGCAACAGTTTCAGTAAAGCATAATTCTGTAGTGGAAATATCAATTGTTGTGGCTAGTTTTGAAGCAAAATTAAAATCAAAACACTATAGGCCTGCTATTTTACGTTTATTGATGCCTGATTGTCTCATCGTTTCATTATACTATTAATGGAATAATTTTATTATAGTTAGTTATTTCCTCCCAGAATAGAGTGTTAGCAGGCCTAACGCTAACTGGCGTATTTTGTGTCTGGAAGTTATGAGCGTGCTGTACTTTGTTAGAAAGAGAAGTGCTAACAGTACTATTGTCATCTCTGTCTGTTGGATTGGTGATTCACTGCAACATAGTAGCCCATAAGACCAATGCTTTTTTTCTGAATGTGGAATTGTCCAAATTAACTTAAGTATTGACCCCATCAATAATAGTGTATTTTGATAACACATTTTGAGTATTGAGGCATCGAAAGAATCAAGAATTCATCTGGAGAATGTTGTCAATTAACTGGACATAACTTTCAATTCTGATAGTGTTCATCCTCGCTTATTCCACTGTACTTTCTCTCTGAGAATTCACCAGTGAATTTAGATTGTATAATGGTTCCTTGGGCTTACAACTGGATGAGTAGGAGGATTGATTCCAACCTCTCAGCAGCTATAGCTATCTCCACTGCCATCTTCTGGGAAAAATGAGCTAGTCTTGGGAAAAAAATCTGTATTATATAGAAGAGATTGGAAATGCTAGGTGGGGTGGGGGTCCAATAAGAAAATTGGAAAGTGAAACATTTAAATGGAGAGCTCTGATTAGTTGAAAAGAAAAATTGAATTCATAGTAGTGTGGGCTGTGAAATTGACCCTATTTTGGAATGAGAGAGGCCAATACCTTACTGGCTGCCAGACCTGCTAAGCTGTAGACTACCATCCCTTGAATCTGGTTTTCCAAGGCCTCTGCCCCAGAAGTTTCTCTGCCTCCCTACGATTTTGTTCTGGTTGAATTGAATATTGTGGCTATTGTCAACACAGTGCTGGGACACTGTAGACTTGTCTAGGTAATACATCTGTGATATTCCTTGGGTCTTTTCTCTGTGGTATAGCCCATCTGTCTGATGTAAATATCTCTGCATTCACAGGGAATTTGGTAGATGCCTGGTGTGCATAGGCCCAATGAATCCTTCATGGTGTGTACCATTTGCTATATTTTTGTAGGGGGTTGGTGGGCGGTTTTGATTCTGTGCTTCTTAAAAGTCTGGATATTTTACTGGAAACAGGCGGGAAGAAAGGAATGTAGGCTTGGCAGGTTGCGGCTTCAGTGCACAGTGGTCCAGAATTCAAATCTAGAGGGAAAAAATTATTTCTCGCACAAAAGTAACTTTTTTTATTTCAGGGTGTCCACTGGTCGGGAAAATCCGGGAATCCGGGAAAAGGCCGGGAATTTCGTATGGTCGGGAAAATCCGGGAAAAGTCAATGAATTTGGCAAAATATCCGGGAAAAACTCGAAACATTTGGGGCCCACACAAAACAGGGGAAAATGAATACAATTTTATCTTCTGCCAGCTTCCAAAAAATCTCAGCTAATCTTGAAGATAAAGTTTTTCTGCCAAAAACTGCTTTCTTCTTATCTTTAGTAGAAGATTTACAACCATTTCTAAAAGTTTCAAGCTGACACTCCAATGGCCCCTTTCCTACATGGTGACCTACTGAAAATTGTAAAGATGCAGGAGCTTACCTTCATAGACTCAGATATTAATGAATTTAATACATGTTAAAATTCAGGACAAAGTAAGAAACCCATTTTATTTGTTTTGCCCCAAAAAATTCCTGGGCCGAAATACAGGCCACCAAAGATGCGTCTCAGATGCCATTTCTCGAGTGTGATTTTCGGAAAAAAACTTTAAAGTGCTCTATTTCTGGAACAGTTCAAGATATTTTGTTGTTTCTTTTTTTATTTGAAAGATAATAATGTTCTGCTTCAAATGATATCCTAAGTTTGAATTGCATGTACAGGGTGTTAATTAATAATTTTTTTTTTAATGCCAATCCCAAAAATTCTGATTTTTTTTTTTTACTGTTGATCAGTACCAAACAGTACTAGATTCCCTGAAAAGGAGATCTTCCACTTTTCAGTTTAACAGGTTTTATAAACAATTGAAAATTTTGCCATAAGAAGTGTATGAAAAGAGTTGTGAAAGACGACATTCTAACAAAGTCTTGTCTTCAAGACATTGACCTCAACAAAATTGAAAATTTAAGAGCCCAAGATGTTGATCTTGGTTATGGCACAAGGTCTGCATTAGGAAAGTGCCATGGACTTAAGGATTTAAGCGTGTTAATGTTTCGAAGGGAGTGCAGAGACTGTCTGAAATGTGTTGTTGACAAGCTGCTGAAGAAGTCACCTTTGAAGTACCCCTTAACTCAGGGTTTGTCTTTTGAGAGTCCAGACAAATTCTTCACTCCAGAAGAGGCTGTTTCACAGATGGTATCAACAATGGATATTTTGATTCAGTCGAGTTTGATTACTCCCTCTATTGCTCAGAATGCAGACCATGAGTAGGCCTATAGGGATCTTATTTCGAAGGAAACTTCAGGAGTTGAGTTCAAATCTTACTCTAGAAACACAAGGTTGGACAAATTTTGGATGAAAACGCTTGATAGTTATGACACTCCTAGTTTAAGGAAAGTGGTTTGTTTATTACTTCCAATTTCACATGGAAATTCTTCAGTGGAACGTGGCTTCTCTATGAACAGTACATTTTGGTGGAAAATCTGAAAGAAGAATCCATAGTTGCTCAGGGCCTGATATATGATGCAGTTGCTCAAGAAGGAGGTTCAGAGCATCTTTCCATCAATAAAGGCATAATTCTCTCTATGAGAAATGCCAATGCAAGATAAAAGAAGCACTTCAGAGTAATAAGTTGAAACGTAAGGTACAGAAGAAGACAAGGTGAAAGCAGAAAAAAGGAAAGCAAATTTTCTGGCCAGAGAACTAGAAGAGAAGAAAAGAAAACTACTCTTAGAGTCCGAAAAAGCTGCAGCTGCTCTAGATGAACAAATTAAGTTGCTGAAGAAAAAAAATAAGTGGGATCAAAAAGGCTTCTAGACAATAACAGGCCTATATGAAGGTATATTTAATTTATTTTACTGTGCCTTACTTTTGTATATGTTATAGCCTAAGTAATTATTGTTTGCAATTACTTTTGTTACTAAATTTTTTTCTTATTTAAAGTATGACGTATAATCCTATAATTTTTCTTACACTGTTATTAGAAAGTGCTTCATAATCATATTTTGGTCGGGAATTTCTGAAATGATCAATGAAAATCAGGGAATAAGTCGGGAATTTCTTCAGCATTACTTGGTGGACACCCTGAATTTTAACGAGACTGTGTTTTTATGGTTTTGGGGGAGGGGGGAATCAAGCAGAAATTAATTTAATCAGTTTTAAGATCTTAAGTACAGGTCACAGACACCGCAAACACAATAGTATCTTACATTTATCATCTACATGACTTGAGAGTCATCCACATACCCCTTCATGAGACATGTGGATGACACAAAAATCAGGCATGTGGATGACAAAAAAGGAGTTTAAGTGGTCTCAGCAAGCCATTTCTAAACCTCTGTAGGCTCAACTTCAGTCAGGTACTTTGAATTGGAAGGTTTATCATAGTGCATAATCAAAATTAATTAATATTAACTTTCTGCCTACTTTCTAGAAGCCATGTTAATGACGGGAATAAAAACGTTTTCCTTGAAAATGATACAAAGTCCTTTGTTAATCCCAAACTGTTTGTAAGCAAGCAAAATTCAACCTTACAATTCAACCACAAGCTCTAACACTGTTACCAGTTTTACAAATTTCTCATTTCTGCAGAAAAAATTCCATTCTTTTCAGCCATGTGGATGACCAAAAACCCTTGGGACATTCTTTATGTTCATTAGGTGGGGTGACAATTTTATTTCATTTTATTTTTTAGGGGTTAATATTCTTCACCCATTCATACTCACTGACAGGAAAAAAGTTGAAAAGGAAATAAAAAATTTTTTTGTGGAAAAATGCATTAGAATATACAAAACCGAGGTTTGGGACAGGGCATGTGGATGACATTTCATTGAATTAAATTCAATTTTGGAATATCAGAATTTAAAGTTAGTGACATTTCAAACTGATAGTTGTAGTATGGAAGTAGTGGAAACAAACTTTTATTTTAATTTTTTTTTTAAGTTGAATTTGAAGGGAAATATCACTCCGGAACGCAAATTTTCCCGTATTTGAAGAATCACCCATATACATTTTGTTACTGAACTGAACATGTAAGGTGAAATATTTGAGTTTATTTTACAAATATTGGATATGAATATTTTAAACATATAATGAACTTTCAATGATTTCATACAATTACAGGGTGTCCACTGGTCGGGAAAATCCAGGAAATCGGGAAAAGGCCGGGAATTTTGTATGGTCGAGAAAATCCGGAAAAGTCAATGAATTTGTTAAAATATCCGGGAAAATTCGAAAAATTGGAAACTGTGATCAAAAAGACTTCTAGACAATAATAGGCTTATATGAAAGTATATTTAATTTATTTTATTGTTCCTAATTTTTGTATCTGTTATAGCCTAAGTAATTATTGTTTGCAATTACTTTTGTTACTAAAGGTTTTTCTTATTTAAAGTATGTATAATCCTATAATTTTTCTTACACAGTTATTAGAAAGTGCTTCATATTTTGGTCGGGAATTTCTGAAATGATCAACGAAAATCAGGGAATAAGCCGGGAATTTCTTCAGAATTACTTGGTGGACACCCATTATTTGTTTCATTGTTTTTCTTCTGTAAAGTTGATATATAAATGATATTAAGCCCTAAAACAAAATTATAATATAAATCGCGAAATTAAAAGTAATTTTTAAAATTTTAAATGCACAAAATAGCAAAGAGTTTTCATTACATTTTACAACAAGAGGTAAATACTTATAAATTTGTATCTTCGTCCTCTACGTCACCTGCATCATCACTTTCTTCTGCGTCTGCTTCATCAGCATCATCATCACTATCACCGCCTTCTTCTTCTTCTTCTTCTTCTTCTTCTTCTTCTTCTTCTTCTTCTTCTTCTTCTTCTTCGTCTTCATCTTCATCTTCATCTACTTTCTGCTGTTTTTCTTCTTGCTGCTCATCTTTCCCCCTACTCGACTTGCTTACTGTCACTTTTGGTTCTTGAAGTGGCTCGCATACTTCTTGGGATAAGGGTCCATTATTGTTCTGTCTAAACGAAGAGAATGATAGATTATGGGATCAGAACTGACAAGAGACAGATTCAATATATCTTTCATATTTTCCTTTCGTTAAAATTTACCGGAATATCCTTCGTGAAGTTTTCTTAAGAGCTTATGCCTTGCTTCTTGCGCTTCTGTAGAAAGCATACCAATAATTGGTAAAATGGTTGATTCAATAACCCGTGCACCATGAATTAGGACTTTATGAACACTGCAGGCATATAATACCACGGGTAGGCCTACAGACTCAGCTAGAGTTTTGTTGTGTCTAGCATATTTATCAAATTTGTCAATACTGACTTGAAAACCACTGGAAATTACAAGCAAAATTACTGAGAATTGATTAATTAGTTCTTCCTCGATCGCGGTGAAGGTAGCAGACAATTGTGAACTTCTGAAAAGCGTCGAGCCGCATTTCCATCGCTAGAATTTCCACTTCCCCTGGCTTTGGCTTGACGACTATCAAACCCATTTTCTTGCGGAATTGTTCTACAATTACTTCCTTCCTTTCATTTACTTTTTTCTTCCTTTCCTTTAACTTGCCATTTCTTTACATCCAGTCGGTATGAATTGTGAAGCAGACATTCAAAGAATTCTTTTTACTTTTTTCCTGCGCTTTTCAAAAATTTGACCTAAAAGTAGCCATAGTTGCTCCTAATAATTTAGATAAATCATTGGGATGCTCCTCTAATCCAAACTTATCAAATACATAATTGGACAGTGAATTTGTAGAACCTTTCGTCTGACACGGAAATTCATAAAGTTCCATACATGTCACTACTGGCTGTGTTTGCCGGTTACCCGGTGAAATACAAACGCGATTTGTAAAAAAACGGATCATTTGCGACAAACTATTCTTTTTGTACTTAAACCCAACCCTTTTCTTTACATCTTGACATATATTTAATAGTGCCATCTCTAACGTATTTTTTAAAACCCCTCTACAATACTAGAAAATAAAAAAAATTCCCTACCTAGACACATCCATATAAATATGACATCAGTAATTTCTTATGTAGTATTATTTCAATAAATATTACATAAATCGCAAGTCCATACCTTTAGATGTGAATTCCATTTGACAGAACAACTAAATAACACTTCACATCTCACACAATGACTTCACACTTCTGACGTCGCGCAACTCGTTATAAGACTGATGCCTCTACTCCTTATGAACCCACAACTTTGAAGAGCTGCAGCTGCATACCCTTTTACATCAGAGTTGATAAAGGCTGAGTTTAGTGAAGAGGGGTTATCTGGGATGAAGATCCAGCAAAAATAAAATGTTTTACAACTAGTAAGAATTTTTAGTTTTTTCCCTCTAGATTTCAATTCTGGACCACTGTGCAGTGGTTTGCAGCTGAGCTCTGGCGGTCTGTTTGAGGGCCCAATGGGCGCAGTGTGTGTTAAATGTACATATGATTTCATATACCTTACTACAAGCAAGTGAATGAAACGAGATATAGTTCTTTTTCTTTTTTTACAGCCTGTGTGAATTGTGTGCGATGGAGCTTTTCTGGTAAATTTCTAGCTTCAGGAGGAGATGATAAGTTAGTTATGATATGGAAAATCAGCAAGTATGCTACTGGTAAAGTATCATTAGGCAATTGGTATGTTGGAATAAGTGGACTTTGCGCCCCACGCTGCTCCCCTTTCCACCAGCGCGCGGCCACTTCCCCGCCTACTAGCTACCCCTCATGTCTTCTCCTCACTACACCTCATGCCTAGCCACTTTTCAGAGCCAACATAATATTTCAGATTGAAAAAAATTACCCTTGCACCAAAACGGCTCTTTTCAGAGCCAACATAATATTTCACATTTAAAAGAAAAATTACCCTTGCACCAACTCCAACATAATATTTAAAAATTTTTTTTTATAAAAAACATAATATTTAACAACAAAAAAGGACCCTTGCACCATAAATAATATTTCACAATTTTTAAAAACGATTATAAAAAACAAAATAAAATTTCACAAATTTTCAAATATCGAACAATTAAAAAAGACCTTTGTACGAAACATCATATTTCACAATCTTTCAACAGATTTGAAAACAAATAATTCACAATAAAAAGACCCTTGCACCCTTATTAAAAAACAAAAAAATTCTCAAATTATAAAAAAATATCGAACAATTAAAAAACACCCCGACTGTTTTAAAGAATCTCCCCACCCAAAACCCCTACTTTCCAGGCGGGTCCCGTTAGAGAGTACTGATGGGGAATTCGCATGGGGTGCAATGTTCGTTTTTCCCGGTATGTTTTATTTACATGAGTTGTAATTATTAAATTTTTGCATAAATTAAAGGAAAGATTTTTTTTATCTAATTATGCCTACTTTCTGAAAGGGCTGTTATATCTACAGTGAGTCCCATGCAAGAGTTGGACAATGATGTGGATTTCTGCGTCGCGGCGGGCACAGCTCCAACTCCCGAGCGATCAGGTGAAATATCTATGCAAATAAAGCCGCAATCGGTGTAATGATTCAGGTTCTCACATTTACAGTTGAATTTACAATGAAAATAATCACTTACCTCATCACAAGAGATGTTGAAAATGTTCTCCTCTTGCATCCACACAATACTGGCACTTTTTTCGGAAATTTTCTTTCTCGCACATAAGTTCAGTTTCCAAGACAGAGTTAATTTCTCTTGTGATAGGCCTATGTGATATTGTCTTTAAGTTCTTCTAACAGTATGCGAATATTATTTATGGGGAAACTTGAAGAATAAAGTGTATAGGTCAATTTCCCATACATTAGAAGAACTTAAAGACGATATCACAAGAGAAATTAACTATCTCAGAAGCTAAACTTATTCGCGTGAAAGAAAATTTACCGAAAAAGGTGCCAGTATTATGTGGATGGAAGAGGGCAACGTTTCTAACATCTCTTGTGATGAGGTACGTGGTTATTTTCATTGTAATTTTAACTGTAAATGTGAGAACCTGAATCATTACACTGATCGTGGCTTTATTTGCATAGATATTTCACCCGATCGCTAAGGAGTTGCAGCTGTGCCCACTGCGATGCAGAATCCCGCGTCACTGGCCAACTCTACTCACTGTACATTCATAGTTATTTATGAATTGATTTGTTAAAAATGAGTTTCCATAAAAATCATTACTACCTTCCTCATGTTATTGGCATATTGATTGGTAACTTGCTCAGTTCCGGGATTAACTAATTTTAACAAA
Organism: Ectobius pallidus; assembly: GCA_964059195.1. Taxonomy (NCBI): domain Eukaryota; kingdom Metazoa; phylum Arthropoda; class Insecta; order Blattodea; family Ectobiidae; genus Ectobius; species Ectobius pallidus. The sequence continues at coordinate 167,319,050 of CAXKWD010000003.1, forward strand.
TGAAGGGGCAAGTGGAGGAAAGCTATGTAACAAGAATTTCGTTTTGAGAAAACTGAGTTTAAAATATTTTTACATAAGCTTTTGTACTGATAACTTTCTTCTTTAAGTTAAGCTTACTTTTATCCCTTAACCATTAACATGAGGTTTGTATGACAGCAGTAAAAACACAAACCACTGCTACTGTCTGAATATCGTCTTCACAAATGTGTTATTTACATTATTTTCCCTTCTCAAGACCCGTTATCACCTTATATCAATCAGTTATCTGTCAGTCTTATTGGAGCTGAGGTAGAAAACAGTTTATTTTTGTAGCAGTCTATGAGACCTTATGTCCATCGTTACTTAAGTTTTTTTTTCAGTGTACTATTTTGTGAATAACAATTAGTGATTGGCCATAATAACAATCCTGTATTTAAACAAATTAAACAAAATCCTTTTCGGATAGGAATAAACAAAAAATAATAATTTTCATTGTATTTAAATAAACTCATGAAATACTTCCCATAGACAAACAAAAGAAAAAGGAAAATAGATGAGAAATTCAATATGGCGTATGTAATCCCCCTGGAATCAATTGGACTGCACATCAAAATAAATATAAACATCCAAAGCCCTTCTGGTGAACATGAACTTGAATCATACACAAGAGAGCTATTACACAACCAATTGTTATTATTATTTTTATTATTAATTTTGGTAATGAATACTCCTTTTGCCAAAGACAGAAATCCAGGAACTGAGCCACCGTTTTAATTCAAGGGTAATAGGGAAGAAACACCGATGTTACTGAACCGATCTGTTCTTTTCTAATTTTAAAATTTTCCAAAATCTTGAGCACATCAATTATAATTAGCTTCCTACAAGAGAAAAATTAATGTATATGTATGTGAAGGGTACAGCGGAAGAAGGTGGAATGTCAATAAATCAAAGTTTTATAGAAAACAATTTTTAAAGTTTGAGTACTGTAAACACAGATGTATGAAATCAATACTGAAAACATTTTATTGTATTAATGTATAATTCTGTAGTAACAATAATGTGTTTTGTACTAGTGTTGTGAATATAAAGTTCTGAAATTAACTCAAATGTGTAAAAAAATCGTTAAATGCAATGAAATGGACAAACATTTTGAGGTAGTAGGTGGTCATCGCCTACATTTTTACATAACTTTTAAGTTATTAAAATTACAATGAAACATTAATTACATTATGAAACATTGACTACATTAATTATTCCTTATGAGGAAGAGATTGATAGAACATCTGAGCTGTCCTGGAACAAAATTTCTTCAAATGGTTTACATCTGCGTACTTCTCCTTTGAAAATGGGATAAAATCTGAAACAAAATAAACACAATGCAGGTAATAATTAGGTTTATAAAAACTAAAGGAGTAGAAAAGATTTTTCCTTAAAATTTCAGGAATAAATATTGCAGTAAAAAGTAAACAAAAAATTTCAAACTATGGGTTATGTCATTAGTAAAATAGAAATACTTAGGTACTTAAAATTGAAAACATTGATTAAATTTTAATATCATTACTAGGGACCGGATTCTTAGGTTTTTACCTATTTTTTTCCTTACTTCCAAAACAAAAAGTGCTCATACACTTTTTCGAATCATGTCCATAGGATTCACCCACATTAATTCTGTGGCACCTAAAAATACCTAAACGGGGTATAAAAACCTAAATATACCTAAACGGGATATGAAACCTAAAATATCTAATTTAGGTCCCTTTTTTGTCTTTTTTGTTTGTCAGTTGAGAAATTGATATTTTGCGGGGAGAGAATAATTTTTGTTGGATAGAAATTAATACCACCAGCGTTTCATTCAACCCATTATCGTCTAGGATGGACAGTATCAAGAGAGGAAAACAGTACCGGCGCGGCGTATTCCTTTTAAAATATTCGTACGAACAACCATTGTTGCCGTGTATGAACAAGGATACAGATTTCTGTGTTTCAAAGCGCTTGTTTGCCTTTAGTACTGCCCTGCCATTCATACTGAGTGGTCACACTGTGAGTTTTAAGAAGACGTGTTAATTATGCCGAAACAAATGAAATCGAGTTTATTACAGCAGTGGATTGGCGACGATCTGAATTTCACTACAGATGGCAAAGTAATATTTTGTCAAGCCTGCCAGAAACACGTATTATTTACCTTTCTAGAAAAGGGGGAAGTTTTCGTCCCTAGTTGATCTGTTGTGCGGTTAGCATGAGTAACAACTTAAAAAAGGAAAATAATCAGTTTCACATTATCCACATCTAACCATAAAGTATTTAACTGACTAAATTAGAAGCATCGGATTCGAATCCTGAGAATGGTAGTGTCTACACGCAGTATTAACTAGTAACTAAGAGATAACAGGAAGAACTTCACAATTGAGAATCTTGAAATATATTTAATCTTATACTGTAACCAGGAAATGTGAGGCAATCTTATTTTCACTGCTTCTTTTGATTGTTTATGCTTTTTTGCTTCAATTGTATAATATTGTCTTAAAGCAAGTTTACACAAATTTAAGTCAATTTTGTTAAGTTAAACTTTACAAGTATTATGTATTCAATCCTATGTAGCACATTCAAATTCATTAAACCAATTATTCTACCCGAAAACGATATTTTGGACAAAAAACCTAAAAAAAAACTATTTCACCTCATGGAAAACCTAAAACAGTGTTTTTAAAAACCTAAAAATCCGGTCCCTAATCATTACTAGGGCCTGAATTTTTAGATTTTTATAAACTCTGAAACAGCAGCAACTTTATTTGTTAAGTTAGAGAAAAGTTTGAGCATTGCTAAATTTGACTTTACTGGTTAGCCTATCTCTCTCTCTCTCTCTCTCTCTCTCTCTCTCTCGAATCCTATGGCCCCATGTTGGGGTGAAGGGCCTCCAAGTGGAGGTTTCTGCTTACCGATGTGAATTTTGTTACGCTTATTTTCATAGAGAGGGCAGAGGGACAGGTGGTAAGCCCATTGCCCCTTAACCCCCCTCCGGAAACTAAGGGATTACTTGGACGTGAAAGGACCGAGAAATTTTGTCCAGAGGCTCTAATTTAGTAGCTTGTTTTATTTTTTAAAAATAAACTAAGATAACATAAGTTAAATTTTTTTAAACCAAATTTTCTTAAACATTAAAATAGTTTAAATTTAGTTTTTTTTTTTTTTTCCCCCCATTTTCAGACAACAGTTACTAATAATGGAATCTGGATAAACGTAACATCACACCACCTAGAAATTAAATCGCCAAATTGTCACATCATTTTCTTGTTGGCATTTCCATTTGCAGTCTGCCGGATTATATTATTATTTTATTGAGGGCAAATAGTAGTTTGCACTCTCAAATCCAAGCAGGTGGCAGACTCTGTTCCCAAATTAATCTAATTTCAATAGTAATATATACGAAATTTCAGTGTTTCTTTGCTCTAGTTTCCAACAGACACTTGGCAACATTTGTAAATATACTTCAGCATGAGACTATTGACGAGTATATCCTTCTTGCATTAAGGAAACAACATTTCAAAGACTGCATTGGTGCAGTGCCTCGGGCAAGGATAGCATTAGAGAGGACAGTGTGTGCCATTGTCTCCTGACTCTCCACCTTCATTCCTTGTGACACATGGACATTCCGCCTTCATTCCCTGTATGGTGAAATTTAAACTGCTATTTTCTCCTTACCTTATGCTTTCTTCACCATTTTCATAAGCAACACTAAAAGAGTGCTAAGTCAGCTACCAGATGGACTTGATAACTAAATTTCCGATTTTGGTTGACCTTCCGCCTTCTTCCCCTGTACCCTTCATATACTAAGGCCGACATGAACCTGGGTCTTCTGCTTTACGAAATCAGTGTTTTGCCACAGAGCTATTGCACATAGTTACAAACCATTGTTCAGTGATTTGCAAATATGTTCTTTTATCTCACTGGTTTCATGCTCACTGTGCTGATTTTAGTCTTGTGCAGCTGAACAGAACTTAAACAAATTAGCACTTCACAAATCTATTTTTTTTCTTTCTTCTAAGGGTGTACATTTCAAAAATAAAATCAATTTAAAATGAGATGTTTATAGAAACTTAGGTTAATCAACACCCAACTGAATATCTGCAGAAAACGTAATAATTATCAAGCATTTTTCACTGAACATTGCATTAACCATGTCTTGTCGAAAGTCTGTTTTCAACTGCTCAAGGTAAATTTTTTATTAAATATTGACCAAAATTTAAGCATTTAGTTTTATAAGGGTCTAAGTGCCAAAGTCATGATTGTGTAGAAAACAAGACATAGACCCACAGAAAAATGTACTGGAGATAGAACTAGCGCTACTTCTTGGAATTTATTGATACTGTCGTGGCTTTCCCTGGGGACCTTGGACCCTTCTGAAATGCATTGGTCTGGGTACATAGATCCATTTAAAATTATCAGCCTGAAGAATGATTTTGGCACTTAAAGCCTTATAAAACTAAACACTTAAATCGATGAAATTTTAAGGCACATACATATTCAACATGAAATAAATTTTCATATCAATTTTATCTTATTACATTTTTTAAAACTCTTGTTTTTTTACTTTCTCATATATATGTAGCATAAAAAAGTGATTCGTGACAAAAATCGAAATCAAGAAAACACCAGGAAAACATGTTTCACAATGTCTAGGAACCAACAAGAAAGTCTTTAAATTATTACGGTATGTCTTCCCTGTTCATCTGTGCAGGTCTTTAGTGGGTAAACTGTGCGTTGTATTTAATTTTAGTACATTTTTGGATGATGAACATTCTTGCTCACTTATTGCGCCCTTATTGGTTCTACTTGTATTTCTAAAATATTAAGGGTGTAGAAACTCTCAAAACTTTTTCAAAAATCAAAATTTTTTAAAAATAATACACTCTTGCTATTACAATTGTAATTGACACCAAATCAAATATTAGACCTATGCATATTTTCCTCAAATATGCATTTTCCTCAATGCATATTTTTTCCTATGCACTAAATATACCTGGGTTCAATTCCAAACCTCTCCGCAGTGGATATGACTTCATCACTGTTGAAAGTGATTCATCTGTTGAATGGGGACGTTAAACCTGGCAGCCCCTTGATGTTTTCGACAAGAGCTAATGGTGGTACCAGATTTCCCTTTCCCCCTTCCTCACCTGACCAACATCACTCATACCCCACATTACACTACACAAACATTACTACACACACTGATGTCTTCACACCTTACACTTCTGCCAGTCACACATCACCATGTAATGTGGCCCACCCATGTTGTTCATAACTTGTAAATGGTCCACACTATTGCCATATTTCCGTCTCAGGGCAGACCCCAAATATGTCAGAGCAACAGGGTTGGCATTCGATATACACACACACACACACACAGATCCAATGGCTTGGGACCAACTGTGGCCAGCTTCGTCTTGCTTGAACCCTTACATAGGTAACATAGGTAATTAAGCTGGTAAACTGGTGACTCATCAGAAATAAACAGAACAAAAGAAATAAGCAAACAGTAAGAGAAACAAAAATTATGATTGACATCCTTTTAGGAAAAAATTGAAGCAGACTTGTCTTCCAGATATTCTTTCTTTTGGCAGTTTATTGTAAACTTTTATCCATGTAGTGTGAGGTGCAGATACAGGATTTTGTTTAGGGGGGACAATTTTACCTATCTTCCAGAAAATCCGTTCTAAACAAAAAATTTGATAACATTTAAGTTTGTTATCCATGTAAAACTTGCATTTGAATAATGCTCTGTTTGTCTGTCTTTAAAAAAATGAAACAAGAACATGTAGGTAAAGAGAAAGAAAAAAACAATTTAATATGAAGTAAGTAGGTACATAATATGGTTCTTAAATATTAAACTCCAATTTCTTCCTGTGGCCGGTTCCATCATTCCATCATTCGTTTGTTGCCAAGAGACCTGGAGCTCAATTTTTTAATCGTTCAATCTAACTTTGCAATGTTATTTTTATCAGTAACTTCAAGTGAGACACACTTCCCTAGTAGCACAGATCGTTGGGCCAATGTTGGGAAATGATCGCCATGTTTCGTTGGTCTTCGGTTAGGAATGTCCGTCGGGGTTCCGTTGGCAAAGTGCCTTTTACCCAACCAATTGCCAACTGTAGCCAACCAATATCCAACAAAATCCCAACAGTTGGGAATGTTCGTTGGCGATCTGTTGGGCCATCATTGTAATGCCAACAGAATGCCAACTGTTGCCATCCGAATTCCAACATAATTCCATCCATAAGCCAACCAAAATCCAACGATTTCCCTACATTCCCCCATTGGGTTCTGCTTTTTGCCTTGGTTTCATGTTTATTTTGTCACAATTAGGTAGTTGATAAAATATTTACCCCAGCAACTGCAATTTGGAGGAATATAGGGAAATCATTGGATTTGGATGGCTTATTGATGGTTATACAGTGCCTTCACTGTACGACTTGGCCGGCAATCGCACGGGCCGCTCCACCGTCACAGATAAACTGCATGCGGGGCCAGGCGCATGACATATCACGGTACTCCCGGCGAATCTTATATATTTCCGTAATTGTAATCACAATAAACTATGAAAATATAAAATAAAAATACAAACTTACCTTATCACAGGAGATGTTGGAAATGCCGTCCTTCTGCATCATTACATCTACGGCACCTTTTGAGGAAATTGCTATTCACACGCAGTAGTTCTAATGTATAATTATGTCGTGGCATTTTTAAAACACTTCAAGCAAAACTAAAAACTACTTTAACCATAAAAAAACTCAAACACTGCTGTAATAATTGTTCACGTGTGAACGCAATCAGATCACATGCTAGACTTCAGCGGTGAGACAACGAGGCATCACTTGGGCGCTTGATGCATGAGTCACGGATAGTCGGCCCGTGCGATTGCCGGCCAAGTCGTACAGTGAAAGCACTGTAATACTAATGGTCGAGAACTTCATCCCATGAGGGGACAAGGCCTACTACCCATGTTGCATCTTCTTCCTCCATTCTTCTACATTGGCAGATGGTGGTCTTCATGACTGAAACCGCTATTTCTTTATCAAGTGGCTCCTCGTCTTCATGAGGCTATGTGCACCCTGGTCCAGAATTCTATATCTCAGAAAAATGGTGATACATGGTATAACATAAGGAAAGAATCTTGGCTATAGGCTAAATAAAATTCAGAGAAATGAATAATGAATAGTTTATTGTTATTGCTGCTTTACAAGTTATGGATAAGTCAGATATATATATATATATATATATTATGAACTACATAACATGTATTAATAAACTTCATTTTTATGCAATGTGAGAATAGTTGATTTATGTAAGTTGATCTTTCCACCTTGTGCCCTCAATATAGTCTAGGAAATCCAAGAATGTTACCATTAACGTTTACAATATTATATGGTGTTAATCTTTATATTCTCATATAAGTAACAATGTGCAATCTTTTAGCCTACTGTGATTAGTTAATTTGTTATCCAGCTGTCTTGTGACCAGTTATAGCATCACCATTATTAGGCCTATACGTTAGAAATATAATCAACTCTATCAAGTAACTTCCATTCTATTTGCCTGTATAATTTAAAAACATAGTTCATAACAGGGTTAAAAGGCGTATTTACATTATGTTTGAAAAACAGTCTAATCTGATTAGCTTAACCTGTAAGAGCTTTATTTCTAAAATGCTGTTCCATCTATTCCTATAGACCTATGCACTTAGATTAGCTTATTCATTATCAAATAATATTTAAAAGACTTCAATATAGGCTTAAAAAAGCTTTAACAATTTGTGTAAAATCTCTTCAAAATTCATAATAATTCTATTTATTATATTCTTAATTTACATTCAATTACAATTTTGATTGTAAGATGCAGTTTGTAACATAATCTGAGTGTGTTCGAAAACAGGCTGCTTAGGAAAATATTTGGGCCTATGGGGAGATGAAAATGGGGACTGGAGGAAACTGCATAACGACGAGCTTCATAATCTGTACTCGCCACCAGATATAGTAAGGGAAATTAAATCACAGGGAATGAAATGGGCTAAACATGTTGTGCGTATGGGGGGAGGAAAGACATCTAAAAAATGCTGAGTGGGAGACCCAAAGGGAAATGACCACTTGGAAGACTTAGACGTAGGTGGAAAGAAAATATTAGGATGTAGATTTAAGGGAAATAGGATTTGTGGGGGATAGTAGGATGGAATTAGTACAGAATTGGGTTGAATGCCAGGTGCAAGGGTATTTTATTTTTATTGTGAAATATTAGGTGACATGCCAATTGCAATTACGCATTACCGGCGTTGAGCAGCGGCTACAGGCATGACGGCATGACCTGCGGGGAAGCGTGGCAGGTGGCATGCGGGAAGCAGCCAGGCGAGTGGAAAGGGGAACGCGTAGGGCACAAAGTTCCATTATTCCCATTTTATTCCATAATCTAGTAATATTTTACTTTTACAAAGACTGATGTTAAGATCATTAGCGAAATTGATTAGGCCTACACACAACATTTTAGAGTTCATTTTAAATTGAATTCTACAAACTGTAGCCTATTGGGGTTATAATCAAAATTATGACTGAATGTAAGCCTAAATTAAGAATAGAACAGATAGAATTCTTTAGAAATTTGTGAAGAGATTTTACATGATTTTATAAAGATGTTTCAAACAACCTAATCTATTAAGTGCACATATAGGCCTATAGGGATAGATGAAACAATTTGATGGAAAAGCATTCTAGCAATCAAGTTAAGCTAATCAGATTTAGACGGTTATTCAAACATAATGTAAATGCATTTTTTAACCCTGTCATGAACTATGTTTTTAAATTATACAGGCAAATAGAATGCAAGTTACTTGGTAGAGTTGATTATATAACTAACGTATTAGGCCTAAAGCTCTATCCACAATGTGCAGTTGGCAGTCTGTAGTCGGTAGTCAAAGTAAAACATGTGGTGAGTAATGTACGCCATTCACAAAGTACAGTTGCAGTCGGCAGTCGAGAAATTCATCTTCGACTACCTACCCCAACTGCAAGATACATATTACGAGATTGAAAATTATTTAGGCCTACTAGTGGAAAGAAATAGATTAGGTTACTATGAAAAGCAAGATGTATTTATTATAGCCTACATATTATGCACTATAAATCGATTCCTTTCCATTATTTGTACTGTAAAATGTTTCCCTAACCTCAATGTTCACTTCAGATTGTGGGCAGCTCTCAAGCGGCCAACTACACATTGTGGATAGAGCTTAATAATGAAGTACCAGCAATTAAAGGCTAGGAGTGTACATTATAACTTATATGAGAATATAAAGATTAACATCATATTTAAATGTTACTGGCAACATTCCCTGGATTTTTTAGACTATATAATGAGGCCATCTACATTTTAATAATAAATCATATATTTATACCTTAACATTTTTACTGGGTAGGCCCTACTTCTCGAAAAACTTGATTCTGACAAATAATCATGCATGCTCCATGTAGGCTACTTGCAAGTTTGAAATCTTCAAAATCCCGCAGTTGATGTAGATTTTGAACTGTAGAACTGCTGATCTTGAACTGCGTTTCAATTCAGTTGGAATTCCGTTGCTTGTATGATGCTCCTTCTCTGCTTCCTTCTGCCTTTCTTTAAGTAAATCATCTGAAACAAATTTGCAATAGGAAATTACAGTACTGTAACGTCGAACGAACCTTCAATTATAATATGAATGCAACACTCATAATACAGTATTGTGTAAAAATGATAACGTTATTTTCAGAGAATTATGTATGAAATATGAATGAGAATCAAAACTGCGTTAACTTCTTTACATATCAAGATGGCGAATGACCGTTACCTTCAAGTGCTCTGTGCCGATGACCTACGAACAACGCCGGAAATTGCCGAAGACTGGTGAGAAGATAAATGCGATCATATTCCAACGAAATAAATGTTGGCCAACAATCATAACCCCAACGGTAGGGCGGGCGCAAACGTTAACCAATAAATGCCTTGGCCCAAATGAGGAAATTACAACGAACCTTTTCCCAACATATCCCTACCATGCCAACCAAATCCCTCCGTTGGGCCAACGAAGTGTGCTACTAGGGTTGATCAATCGATGTAATCTACTTAAGTAATAATGAGCTAATAGTGATTCTTAAGAACAGATAGTGATGTCCTTATGATGATTTCAACATTTTTAAACTGGTCAAAATAAAGTACTTCAGTCGTTAGTCGTGCTGGGGGGGGGGCTATTGCACCCATTGCACAACCCCCCCTCGTATCCACGCCTGTAAAGCATTGGCTTTAGTGCTTGTTGTGTTGGATGTTATAATAATGTGGCATTTCGTAACATTATAACTGTCAAAATTAAATTGCACGTCAGATAATAGAGAATTTTTTAAAGTACTATCTACAATACTCTGTATAGATTGAAGGAAACAAGGTTTGCTAATTCTTTGTTTCATTTAACTTTATAATTCCTTGTGCTTTCTTCATTGTATTATTTATTTCATAAATTAATAAATATATTTACTGTTTTGAATTCAGAATATTGTAGAAATAGTTAATTACATGAAATTAATATAAAACTCAATAATGAATTAAAAGGAAAGCACAAATCCCACCTATCACAGCAATATTCAGTGACACAGCGTTGTTAGATGGCTATTGGCTTCCTTGGCAAGTAACTCAACATTGGCTTCCAAATAACAGAATTATACAATCTGGTCTGGTCCTTAGTTTAATGCTTATAGTGTAGTGCTAAATTTAATTTAATAGGAGGTAATGTTGAAAAAGTAAATTTTAATTGAACAGGTGGTAATGCAGTATTCGGAAGTGGGAAAGTGAATGTAGAAACATGGCGCTGTGCAACAACTTTACGTGGACACAATGGTGATGTACTTGATATGGCATGGTCTCCACATGATGCTTGGTTGGCAACATGTTCTGTGGACAATACAGTCATTGTGTGGAATGCTCTCAAAATGCCAGGTGAGAAACGCATTATAGTTTCATCCCAATAAAAGAATGTGGAAATCTTAATCAAAAGGGAAAAAAGTGATTAGTTTCTATGTTCATGTGTTCATGTGTCTCCAATAGAATTCCAGATTTATTTTAGTATTAACCACAAAAATAGGTATGTAAGTATATATTAATGCTTGAGATGGAGATTTAACATAGGCCTACATAACTTCACTTAATTCAAACTAACCTGAACATATTGTTAAAACTTTCCGGGCTCTGTTGCCGTGGTCCATCGGGACAGCGTGGGACAGAGAGGGGCGTTGCATTCTTGCCTTACGTTGAGAATGTAACAGATCGCATTGGTCGGCTATTGGCGCGACATGGAGTAAAGACTGTTTTCAAGCCCACTTTACAACTCAGAGATGCACTACGTTCTGCCAAAGACATCAGAAAACCTCTGTCTTCTGCCGGTGTGTACAGGATACCTTGTTCTTGTGGAGCTGTATACGTAGGTACGTCAAAACGCAGCATAGATATAAGATTGAAAGAACACGAGAGATATTGCCGCCTGGGACAGGTCGAGAAATCTGCAGTAGCAGAGCATGCACATTCCGGTAACGAGCACGACATCTGCTTCAACCAAACTAAAATCTTGGCAACTACAAAAACCTATCAAGCAAGATTACAACGTGAGGCAATAGAAATCTATAAACATAAAAACAACTTCAATAGAAAGGAAGAGGGCTTAAAACTAAACAAGGTGTGGTATCCGGCACTACAAAACAGTATCAATGCCATTCAACAGTCTAGCAGCCAATCTGAAGATCCTAGTACAATAGAAAGAGGGAGCCAACCAGAAATGGCTGATACAACGACCGACCAATCAGCTGCAAGCAACGGTGCGAGTATGTGCAGCCAACAGCCTATAAATACGCGCCGAAATCCAGCTGCTATATCAGTCGACAGCAAGACCTCGCCGAGGAAACTCCGAAGCAGAACTCACTGCTGATGATGCCTGCCGCAGTTGTGGGCGAAACGTCCGGAAAGCAATCCGATGGACCACGGCAACAGAGCCCGGAAAGTTTTAACAATATGGACACCGGCCGTGAAAGCCTACATCATGTTATAACCTGAACATGTTTCGAGCCAACATCATGACTCATCCTAAGCTATACTCCATTTGAGGGTGCCTCCTGGTGGGTGTTTAACTAACCCCTTGATTAGATCGTCATCAGCGTGTGTATCAAATTCATCAGTTGGTCCCTGTTTTTGTGGATATAAATTTTTTCCCAAACTGTGAGCTGCTTATGTCCCTGGACATACTTCTTCAGTTTCAGATCCAAACTAATTTCATGATCCTTTTCCCAAAAATGTGCAGCTATTGCTGATTTATCAGTACAGTAGAGCCTTGGTAATTCGAGCCCCGGTAGTTCGAGGTTCCGTGTAATTCGAGCTGGTCTTAAGAAAATTAAAATTTTCCTTAAAACTAGAGTAAAATCCCGTTTTTATACGAAGTCCGCATGTAAGTTTTACGCACTTCCGAATGTGTTACATTTTGAGCTTTCTTTCAATTTTTCCATGTACAAAAATGCAGGTAAAATTGTCCCCCTTAGGGTTTTTGTTCATAGTACACAGAAATAACCTTGGCTTCAGACTGCTAATGCATTTCTATTACAGATTGACAGAAATCATTAGGTTCAATCTTTCTTTGTCGGGACCTCGTGTCAATCAATTGTACAGTGCATACCATCCTTTCAGAAAATAATACTGTATTGTTACAGTAATCCCTACTCAGCGACAATGGTAATTAAAAGTGTTTTCCTAGTAGCGCCCGTTAAGAGTCAGATGACTTAATCCTTAAAGGATGCCGATGTAGCAAATTGGAAATGTTTACCAATATACATAGGCCTACAGGCGTAACACAGTTATGTAGTCCTACTATATTGTTTATTTATTTATTTTTTAAACTATTATTGTGCTCATGAAACATTTATATGCGATTTACCCATTAATTTAGTGATATTACCGTATAATCCGAGTTTTTTGTAATTCGAAGTAGCCTCAGCCCCAATTAGCTCGAATTATCGGGGTTCTACTGTATGCCCATATTTTATACGTCTAATATGTTATTTTGCCCTTATATCTAAACTTGTTTTCATTTTTCCAGTGTTTTTTTAGATTGCAGTCTTTATAATTAAATTGATATATTCCTGATGTTTTGCTGTGAGGGATTTTTTCTAAGTTAGTGAATCTTAACAAATTTCTTAAATTATACTTACGAGAGGCATTTGAAAATGATTTACAATTGTGTTGTTTTAAAAATACTGCTCAATCTATGAGCAATTCCTCCCATAGGACGATAACCTGATACTAGTACACCACGCAGACACTAGATGGCAGTTGTGAACACGGTGTATAGTGAAAGAACAGCGCTTGTTTGTTATTAATTAGAGAAAGCCATGAACAAGATGGAAGGCGACTATCACAGACAAAGGTGAACTGCATGGTTTTTGTGGAAGGAAGGAGTCAAAACAGCAGATATTCATAAACGTTTAACCGTGGTTTGTGGCCAAGAAGCTCCTGCACAGAAGACCATTTACAACTGGATCGCTGGGTTCGCCAATGGAAGGGAATCTGCAAGCAAGAATGTGAGTACTGGTCTTTCGTCACCATCGCAACCTCTGAGGAACATTGAGGTTGTGTTTGAATTGATTATGGCTGATAGGCGTATAACTTTTGATGAATTGGAATCGCAGACAGGGTTTGGCCGCTCAAGCAACCCTGCACCATTATCCATGACGATTTGGATATGAAAAAAGTGTGTGCACATTGGATTCCACGGAACTTGACTCAGGCCCAGAAGGAGAACACTGTTGAAGTCTGTCATCGACTAATGGAAATTAACAATGATGAACCATATTTTTTGGAGAAACTGGTGACTGGTGACGAATCATGGTGTCACTACAATACACCTGAGAAGAAAATCTAATCCATGCAATGGAAACATTCAGGGAGTCCCCGGCCCAAGAAATTTTGTGCTGCTCTATCTGCAGGTAAGCAGATGATCATCTTTTGGGACACTTCTGGCATACTGGACTGGCTGGCTTCCACAAATAAGTGTCAACTGTGACACCCTTATACAACTTAGATGCAGGATTCAGCAACAGCGAAAGGGAAAGTGGTCGAAAGGAGTGCTCCTCCAGCACGACAATGCACAGCCACACACCAGTAATGCGACGACTGCAAAGTTGACATCACTGGGGTTCATTGTTGTGCTACACCCATACAAATTCACCGGATCTCGATCCATCTGATTATGCTCTATTCGACATCGTGAAGGACGCGCTGCGAGGGAAAAGGTTCAGCAACAATGAGGAATTGCAGGTACCTGTTCATGAGTGGGTGCGTAGTACCCCCAAACAGTGGTTCCGTGATGCAATAATGAAGTTGCCAGGAAGGTGGCAGTGGTGTATTGACATTGTTGGAGACTATGTTGAGAGATCCCATGTACATTAATTCATGTTCATTAATAAATAAGGTACAAAAACTACTATTGTAATTCATTTCCGAACGCCCCTCGTATTTACTGAGCTGTAACAATATTGTGTTCTTTGAAGATTTTTCTAAATTTCTCATCTGCCCGTGGGTGGTAGGTTATTTTCTTACACCCAAGATGGCGCCCTGCAGTGTTGGTCTAAATAGCAGCTCTGGAAATTCTTCCAATAATTGTAAATATGAGCTAAGAAATCGAAGTGAAACACAAGTAAATCCAAAGGAAGATACAAATGAAGAAAATAAGCATATAGAATGTAGAGAGGAAGACAGTTACAATGATATTTCAATACATAATGAAAGTAAGTCAGGCTGAAGGGAGTCCATGGAAGAGAGATGTGAGAAAGACACAATTGCTTCACTACATAAAATTATTAAGGTAATTAAAAAGTGATTTAAAGCTTGCACTTGGAGAAATTATAAAGTTTAAAGAAGAAAAGCGCATACTTGTACAAAATATAACTGGAAAGAACAGGGAAAAGGAAACCAATATGAATGAGCGGAACACAGTGAGATCTAACTGTAATGGTAAACTGAAAGCACCATCATCACTTTCTTCGTAGGTTAAACTGTAATAAATATGCGCATTTATCAGTGATCAGTGCCCACGACAACAACGGAGAAAATATATTGAAAACAAACACTCAAAAATATCGGCATTGCAGACTAGAAACCCAGAAATCAAGTGGCAGTCATGTCAGAGGCCTAGCGAGTATAATTAATGATAGGATAGATGTAATCCAAAGTGTCATTGCAGTAGTAAAACCAGGGGCAAAAATTGAAGAAGTAACAGAAATCTAGAAGCAAAATGCAAGAACTTTACAAAAGACGATTACGTAATCCTTATTGGTGGATCTAATGATATAGCAAATGGGGAGCCAGAAAATATAGTGCCTAAATTGGAAAAAGCAGTAAGTAACATAGTGAATAAGAATATAGTTGTGAAACATCCACATAGATATGATTTAAATCCAAATTCCTGGGAAAGCAAATGAGTAAAGATAGTTAACTTGCTAATAACAGATATATGTGAAAAATATGACCATCTGAAACTTATTAATACATTCAGCGTGTCGGGGAAATACCCTACAGCCTATGGACAGCATTTCAATAAACATGGGAAGAGACTTCTCGGTGACTCCATAGTGAAGGTCATTGAAGATTTCAGGTGGAAAAGCCTAACTCAATTCATACAAGAAGATGGTGTTATTTTAATGAAATTCAATTAAAAAAACTAGATATACCCAACAAAGGTAAAGCAGACAGCAGAGTTCCTCTACATTTAGAAGATAGAACATATGGTGAAACCTGAAATGTATGCCACCAGCACAACAGAACCTAGATCAAGCCATTGGCCTAGGCCAAGAACTAGGCCATCAGAACCAGATGATAACCAAAACAGACACACAACTGACTGTTTCCATGCAAAAGTGAATAGTCATAAATGCAGAATTTTTAATACTCTAGAAAATAACAGGTCAAGAAACAAAAGCGGGCTTAAAACTGGATTTCTTAATATTCAAGGTTTACATGGTAAAGAATCCATACGTAACGAGTTGGCCTGTGATAATATGTTTGATATTATTGGCATAAGTGAGCATTGGTCCAAAGAGACTGAAATACCTTATACTAAGTTAGACAGTTTCAGATTAGTTAGTAGTTACTATAGAAAACAGCACATTAGGGGTGGTGTATCAGTCTACATAAACCTAGAGTTTTCTATTAGAGAAACAGACTTAAATTTTCTAAGTAATGAGATGCATTTTGAAGCCTCTGGCATTATACGAAAAGTAAGTTCCAGTCTCTCACAACACGCGAATGAGTGGCGCTAGCATCGCGAACTGTGTTCTGTTGTGTAGCTTGGTTCATTACGCTCACGGCAGTATAACTGTGAGATTGTTTTCGGTCATTTGTCTCAACAATACAGGCGTTTGAAATGTGCGCAGCAATAAGAGATCCCGCTAAGAGTGAGGTACGTGGATTAATACGATTTCTGTGGACAAAACAAATGGCACCAGCAGCAATTCATCATGAGATTACTGTAGTGTACGGGAACATTATGAGTGACACTTTGGTTCGACGTTGAGGTCGTGAAATTTGTGACGGACGCACTAACGTCCATGATGAAGAACGAAGTGGCCAACGATCTGTTGTGAATGATGAACTTGTTGCAAAAGTGGATGAAGTCGTCAAAGAGAATCTCCGTTTCACCATGTCTCCACTCTCAGACCATTTTCCACAAATTTGTTGGACTGTCGAATCGCAGCGGTTTCAAACGGATGAGGAGCTCAAGGAGAGCGTCAACGGGCGGCTACACGCACAGGCGGCAGAGTTTTATGCAGAAGGAATTTTGAAGCTTGTGAAGTGGTATGACAAATGTCTGAATGTTAGCGGAAATTATGTTGAAAAATAGCTGAAAGGGTGTACTGTTCACTGGTGTGTAATGAAAGTCCCTACAATAAAGGGTTTTCTGCAACAACAAAAATATCGGAACTTACTTTACGAACCGCCCTCGTAATAGAGAACATTCAATTAATTGTCTCAGTATGTAGATCTTCCTATGGTTGTGTTGATACATTTTTAACCCAATTAGAAACATTACTGAGTTCTCTAAGTAGGCCCAAATGAAAAAATTACCTTCTAGTACAAGTGGTGATATTAACTCTAATTTCGATGTCACAACAGATAAACCCACTGTAACACAACTGATTAATCCATTAAGACAGTTCAGCATGAAATGTATTAACACTACTCCTACAAGAGAACAGGCTTGCTTAGACAACATTTTTACAAACATAAATATTTCCCAGATCTCAAGTGAAGTCAATGATTTCACTTTTCTGACCATAAATCCTTGTCTGTGAAGCAGTCTCAACACAATTCAAAAGTAATAATAACAAGACCTATAAACGACAACAAAATATCAAACTTTAGAAAGTGTATTGCCAATACTGATTGGACTAACCTGTTAAATAGGCCCTTTCGGACATCTAATGAACCATCTACAAATATCATGTTTTATAGATCTGTTTGTTGTTGCACTGCCCAATTACAGAATTGTAGGCGAGGACCAAAATCATTAAACCATGTACCTTTTGAAGGTGAAAGGGATGGAGCTGCCCTTCATGTAGGACTTCCCATACACTGATGTGGTTCACACCCATTGCACTTGCGATAGCACGGGTGCTAGTAGAAGGTTCCTCTTCAATTTGATTGAGGACATGGTCTTCAAATTGTGGTGTACGGCGAGTTCATCTTCTGCCTTGTTTACTTTAAATGTTCCAGAATCCCGCAATCGCAAATCAACAGACAGAAAAGTTGAATGGTGTGGATGTCGTCTATTCGGAAATCTCTCTCTGTAGAGCTCAGCTGCTATTAAAGAATTACCTCTTGCTTCTCCATAAATAAGATGCATGTCAGCAAGTTCAGCGAAAGTGTAACCATTCTCCATTTTCTTTTCTTTAAATTAACTTCGAGATTTTGTACGTAGTACGAGTAAAACCTTACTATTTACTTATTCTGTACACAGAATGATCAACTATGAAAAAATGACGATCGATATCTTGCAACACTGAGGGAAAAAAAAGACAAACGAAACATTTTTGTTAGGTCTGGAATTAGGAATAAAAACATAATGCAGTGGCGGGCAATCATGCGATTAGTCAGTAAATTTTGCAGATTATGAAAATTCTAAATTATGAAAAAAGCTGTTGATGAATTATTAAGAATCAGGTTTTTATCGATCGCTAAGAAGGCATGAAGTCAATTTAATGAAAATTTTAACCCTATTTCGCTCCATTATTGACTTATGAGCGCCAAATTTTAAGGACTTTAATGCCCTGTAGCATAAAATGTCCTTGCCTAAAAATGGTAAGGAGATAGTGGTGAAGAGGTTACAGTCAGTAGGTGGTTGTCGAGTGGAGTGGCAGGCTCCCCTGCAAGGGGATGCCCTTGCCTAAAAATAGTCTAGAAGTAGTAGTATTGTGACACCAAACGAGTCTACAGGGTGTTAATGAATAACACCGAAATATTTTACCTGTGCATAGAGGGGACATAGACAAGCAGTATGACAAATATCTCAATGTACGTGATAATTATGTGGAAAAATAAAGGTACGTCTTATCTTTAATGTCTCATTATATTTTTTGTCTTTCATCCACATCTCTTTACACAGTCACCAGGGGAAACTTATTTTTGGGCTCCCCCTCGTATGTATTTATTAACTTCACTATACAAACTTCCTATAAGTTATATGAGGTATGTAAATATTTAACAGTAAGCATTAAAATATGTAAATGTGTAATAAGTAAATGAGAATTATTTCATTGTGAGAGAAGTAGGCCTACCTGGTAATAGCAGTGAAAAGAATGGACCAGCTCTTTGTTGGTGGTGTACAAAGGAGAAAGAATTGCACATTATGCATTGGGTCTGCTAATTAATTTAATCAGCAGCACCATAGAATTAAAGATCTACATACCACACTATTATAAAATACAAGCTACGACTGCTTTGAAGTGCACTCATTAGATGGAACTGGAGCCAGCTGTTGTGACTTTGAAGAAGGATTCGGGAAAAGCTCATTGAGCCTACAGTTTGATAGAGACCAATGCTGTAGATCAAAGAAAAAGAACATCTATATAAGCAGCATTTTTTTCTTGTAATATAAATATTGTGCATGTTTTGGTTTCTTTTTAGTGAATGTGAAATAATGTATCAAATCTTCGAAAGAGAATAAGAAGCATTAATATTTTAAAGAACAATATCCCACTAGCGTTATTGCAGAATGGCTTAAGAGATGTAATTCTAAAGCAATTGGATAAAAATACCAAAGCAACCTTACTCATGGATATATCATTTGTAGAAAAGCTCCATCTGTCTGCACAATTTGTGAAGATGCACTCTCCATTCCTCATATTCTGATTGACTTCCCAAAATGCAGCGATAAAATGTTGGTGGTTATAGCCATCTCAAGCAATGAAGAAACTTCAGTGTCGACACAATCTCTTTTATTCATCTGCCTTGTGAAGGCATTTTTAACTCTCGTGAGGTCATCATATTCTACTGTGCAGTGAGACATGCTTTTATTTGTGAGCTCTCCACTTTTTTTTTTTTACAATCTTCCATAGTTCTTTTCTCTTTACATTATCCCTCATGTTAAAGGGCTTTCTGATGTCAGGTTTGCATTTTGTCAGTCTGCCCAGAACCTTCTTAGGCCCTTTTGTAATTTAGTATTTCATAATTCATAGATAATCTTACTTTACACTGTAAGATTTTATAACATAAACTTGTAAAGCTGTGGGAAAGTTTGTAGCATCCCAGACAGATGATAAGAATTTTTCAATTTTCAGTTTTATTTCTTATAAATATATGTTGCAGAAATGATTGCAGTTTTAAAGGGACATTCTGGACTCGTTAAAGGTGTAGCTTGGGATCCTGTGGGAAAGTATGTAGCATCCCAGTCAGATGATAAGACTCTTCGGATTTGGAGAACTACTGACTGGCAGCAAGAAGCTGTTATAACTGAACCATTTGAAGAGGTAAGTAATTGAGTCTTCTTTGATGTTTTAGTTTAAAGAATTGCAGAATCATGCAGCAGTTAAAGCATAAAGGAATTTAAAGATTGGTTGATTGAAGGATTCAGTAATACTCGCAGATGTTGATTTGACATTTACATCTGTAGTAAGGAAAATGTGGGTTCAGTCTTAGTGAAGTTCTTGAGCAGAACATTGCTCTTCTCCCAACTAAACTGTATACTTTCTGTTGGTGATATAGGCCTATCTTACCCTAAATCTGTTTCCTAAAATGTAGGGGAAAGGTAAACAGGAGTTCTTAGTTCTTTGTTCATAACATGTGATTAGAAATCATCTAAGATGTACCCTACCTACAACTGTTTTCATGTCACAAGATAAAATGTGTTCTGAGTTATTTGCCTCTGGAAGACATTTATATTGTTTTTACAGAAATATAGGCAACACTTTTTTCACTAGATTAAGCCCAGCAAAATATCTCTGGGCTTAGAATTGCATATGAGTGCTATTTCAATAGGCCTACCAGTAATGGTAAAAGTGCACACAACATAGCAGGTTGATCTACCCTGACCAATTTTGCTGCTTCCAATCATCGATAGTCACAAAACCATGGCCATATTGATTTTCAGCAACGAGAACCACCTATCTCAAATCCACAAAAAGTATTGATATTATAATTGATTAAAATACATCTATTTCAACTTTAAATTCTTTTCTTTTCTTCTCGTTCAACATTTTTAATTGCATAGACAACACAACACTTTGTAAGCCTGTATGTAAAGTGAGAAAGTATACCAAGAATAAACTGAAAGTTTACCTTACAATACATCTCAGCCATAAATTGCAGGCTGTATGTAAACTGAGAATGTATACCAAGAATAAACTGAAAGTTTAGCTTACAAATTGACAAATTTCATGATGGCTATATGAGGGTTATTAATGTATAGTATATTTATAATGTCCACCTTATTCCCTCATATTACTTAAAATTGCTTAATAAATATAGCACTTAGCTCAAAAGAGATCCAACGTTAAAATTCTATCTACAGTGTTCTTTTTACAGTGTCATAAAATTCTCAATAAGATTATAACTATACTGTTCACCTTATGATAGACCTATGTCCATTATTTTATGTACCAAATATCTTCATAAACTCACCTGACATCCTCTGCAGTAAGATCAGTGGTATATTGGTAGCTTTCCTGATGACTGTTGTAGCCTTTGTGTGGATGTATTCCTTAAAGTCCGCTTCAAGGATTCAAGTATTTATATTCCTTGAGCTCTGGTAGTAATCCACTAAAACAACTGAACTGTATCCATAATTCGTCGACTACTTTTACACACTCTGAGAGGAGGACCACCATTGAATTCAATGGAAAATGTTTATTATAATAATTTATTTGATTGCAATTCTGCTGAAGACACTTATATTATATTATATGAACACAATGATCTGACACACATGGCTTGCATCACCTTGACACCTTATTTGTAGTATAATCCATATTACTAACTTGTTTTCTCTGGTACACAACTAATTGTGTCTGACCAGCATGAGCGCCGAACCGCAACTAACAATTAAGCGCGGGAATACCCACGATAGGAATTCTACAGGACCTTGTCTCCAATCCAATCCTTTCAACTAGTTTGGATGTGACGAAGGACAATTGACTTGCACTGTCAAGGAGTGCTTTCACAATAATGTTGCTGCCATCTGCAGCTCTAACTGCAACACAGGCCGTACTCAATAAAACATTTGACCCTAAGCCAGAAACAATTTTCATGGCCGCAGGTAAAACTACAGGTGAAGACTGACCATTCACCTCATTAGATGAATCCCTTTCAAAATGCAACAGTACATTGTGGTTACCTTGACACTTTGAACAATTACTTCGCTTACAGGCTGCACTAAAATGAGATGTTGCAAAGCACACATAACACAGTTTGTTCTTTCTAACAAATTCACGTCGCTGTTTTATGTTTACATTTCTAAATTTCCTACAATCAGACATGTCATGATTAAGAGCGTTACAATAATTACAATGGACAGAGCTGGAATTACTAGCAGCATGAAACGATTTCACCTTGTGCTTGGATTCGCTCACCTTTTCTATAGATTTCCTGGAATCTACTAGTTCCAATGCTTGGCATTTCCTTTCAAGAAATTGCAGCAAATTATTCATGTCAGGAACATCAGTGGGCATAAGATTTGCCTCCCATTCGTATCTGTGACCTGGCTTAATTTTACTCAAAGCTAATTCTTGTAACAATAAATCATGAATAGCAACTTCACTTTCCAGATTTTGAATGGCACTGATATTCGATTTATCTTGAGGGGTAACTAACCTCCTATAATCTTGAAAGGAGCCAGTCATACAATTTTGCAAGTTAAGTAGCTGCTTAACATGCTGGCCTATAATTAACCTTTTGTTATGATATCTTTCCTCAATCAATTTCCAAGACACTTCAAAATTGTCTCCACATATTGAAATATTATTTAACAATTCACGAGGTTCCCCCTGTAATGAAGATAGTAAATAATGAAGCCGTTGCACATTGTCTAAGCTAGCATTATTCACAACTAGACTCTGAAATGTATTTCTGAATGACAGATACTTGGTTAAGTCACCTTTGAACACTGGGATTTCTATGGGAGGTAACTTCAAGGTACAACTAGAATTGCTAAACGATTCAGAAACATGAGCGGGAGTGGGTGATCCAGGCACATTGAATAAATTCAACAGATCTTGAATTTTCCCTGAAATCACACGAAACCTATCTTCAAATTGAAAATGTTCTTCCTCATGGGCTTCTGTTCTATCAGATTCAATTTCAAGTTCTAAATAATCCTTGACTTTCATAAACTGATCCCATATCTCAGATAATCTAGTTTGCGTGAATTCCAATTCACTAGCAGAAAACCCTTCCCTAGCTAAATATTTCTCTATGTGAGTTAAAGATTTCTTTAACATTCCACGCTTCTTTACTGCCTTCGATTCAGATTCAAAAGCCATTATAATTATTTAAAATTCAATATATATCAGAAATCAATTACCTTTAATCTTCATAGGTTAGAACATTAAACCTTGATAATTACTTTTAGCATTTAACATAAAGCTGTCCTAAATACTAATTGACTTCTAATAATCTAGCAGTCCAAGTCATAGGAATTGTCACTATAATGGAAAAATGTGATAAAGATGGAATGTTCTTACTTGATAGTTGACTTATTTCTTCATCAGACCTTGGACACCCTTGTTCCAATAGTGCATTAATCAATAATGAGCCGTTGGTACTCCTGTCCACGATACTCAGATGTGGAACGATGCTCAGACTTCGAAATCCTTGCATTGATGCGGGCGATGGCCACTAATTCACTGGACACCCCTGATGCTGCATCCCTGGCACTGCTTTGTTGAGTCAAAACCTGACGCAATGGAGAATCGAAGCGCCGACTTCTGCATTCAAATTTCTTCCAACTGTGGAAAGTTCCTTCTACTTCGCACCACTAAAAGTCTCCACCTTGCACACACGTTTGTAAGTGCAATTGCTTAAAACGATGATAACAATAATCTCTTGGATTCAGTTTAATAACAGTTTTAGTTTCCAATGTAATGTTTCTTTTGGTGCAATCACAGCTTTTCACTTTGTAGCGACATGCCTTCTCGACACGAGGCTCGACTGCTCACGAATAGTCCCGAGTGCAGCCGACTTTGTATTAAGAACCATGCTTCTCTGAATATTACAACAATGAACAGTTTCACAATATTCTATTTCTGTCCAGTAATTTCAATGTTCACATTCACGCTTGGCAAACAAAAAACTAATCTGTAGATCACTGCTAAAAGTCCAAACTTCGTGTACCAACACGCAATATTCAATCATGAAGTCCAAAACTGTGGTCTTTTGCCAGATCCATCATCGAGCCCAGAGAACCAAATTTATGTGGATGTATTCCTTAAAGTCCGCTTCAAGGATTCAAGTATTTATATTCCTTGAGCTCTGGTAGTAATCCACTAAATCAACTGAACTGTATCCATAATTCGTCGACTACTTTTACACACTCTGAGAGGAGGACCACCATTGAATTCAATGGAAAATGTTTATTATAATAATTTATTTGATTGCAATTCTGCTGAAGACACTTATATTATATTATATGAACACAATGATCTGACACACATGGCTTGCATCACCTTGACACCTTATTTGTAGTATAATCCATATTACTAACTTGTTTTCTCTGGTACACAACTAATTGTGTCTGACCAGCATGAGCGCCGAACCACAACTAACAATTAAGCGCGGGAATAATACCCGCCTTGCCTAGATGATGCAAACAATGTTGCCAAATATCTATACACAAATTCAAAGAAATAAATAATTTACACCAAAGATAATAGTTCATCAACACTTTGTCTATATTTGTTTGATTACCATTAACTTAAATTAAATTTATAGTTAAAATATGCCTTACTAAAAAACCAATAAAAGTGTATTTGGTGCTTGTGACTATCTTGAAACCATAAAATGTTTAAAAAAACCTAACATACACAGTATGCGTCACTAAGTATAAAATTAAATTGTAGTTACTATTTCATGGCTATCTTGACACCCATATACCCAAAAAATGGCGGCTTTCATAGAATGTTGAATATTCCAATATATGAAAAAAGTACAAGAAAGAACTAAACACAATTATACAAATTGCTAATAATAATGATTACAAGAAAAATGTGATCTTATCCTTACTGAAAAAAACAGAAAAAATCTTTATACAGAAAGCGAAATAAATGAATCAACTAGCACCAATAAAAAACAATAAAGATAACAAAAAGTACACCACTTTTACCTATATAGACAATAAGGTACACCAACTAACAAAAATACTAAAACAAAATAACATTAAAATAGGATACAAACTGAACAATTAGTCAAGAAATTAATACATAATGTAGATAATAACAAAACAGAAAAATTTAATGACAATTAAAATGCTTCAACTGTGAAAAAGTATATATAGGTCAAACGGGACGAAGATTCAGACAGAGATTTATAGAACACACAATGTATTACAAACAGAACAAACAAAAGTCAGCATATGCTAAGCATCTATTCAACAAAAAACACAAACTTAATAATTTAGAAAATACTTTAGAAATCATGCATAGAGAAAAGAAAGGACGTAGACTAAATATGTTATAAGTTGTTAGAAACATATCAAAACAAAATTGAATGTAACTCCCTGTTTGAAATAGTTAGAGAATACACCCACCCCCTTAAATATACAGGTTCAAAGGTTAATCAGTCAGTATTGTAGTTACAACAAGAACAGGTCTCCTTCTTACCAGGTTAGTAAACAAAAATCAAGTTCCATATTAGACAAGCCACAATTATATAAGACTTACTTCCTCTTAAGTGTATTATAGGAACTGAAGATAGCACACTTTGTGCTGAAATGCATCTTTCAGCCAGAAAATACTAGTGCATATGGTTATAAAGAGACCCATCATTCAACAGAATAATAACTACAATTTAATTTGAGAATTAGCTACTTAGTGATAACATACTGTGCATGTTAAGTTTTTTTAAACATTTTATGTTGTCAAGATAGCCACAAGCGCCGATTACATTTTTATTGGTTTTTAGTAAGGTATATTTTAACTATAAATTTAATTTAATTTAATGGACATGAAACAAATATAGACATAGGCTACAACAGCCATTAAGAAAGCTACCAATATAGACTGATCGTACTGCTCAGGATGTCAAGTGATTTTATGAAGATATTTGGTACATAAAATAATGAACATAGGCCTATCATAAGTAGGGTTCATATATTTTTGGAACAAAAATACAGATACTTCCAAATATTCAAAATAAATAAGAGGAGACAGCCAATAAACATATTAGGCCTACAGTTATTGTAACAATTGCCACTCAAAACATTATTTCTTTGCAAATAAATTCTTGTTACTTACATTTAGCCTACTTATTTCCATATTTTTCAGATGAATGTACTTCATTTAAAAGAACTGGATTCTGCACTATATAATCATAAAAATCTACACAGTCTTTCTTGAAGAACACTTTAACAATAAGCATAGATTTCACTGTATCTATGGAAAGTCTGTTTTTTCATCAGTCCATAAACAGTTAATTTGAGAGAACAGCCTTTCAATACTTGCATTAGTTCCTGGAATAGTGAAAACAAACTCTATTATTTTTCTTAGGTTATTGCAGCTATCTTTTCCACAAGTGTTCAAAATAGAAACCCAAACTTCATCTAATGTCTTTGTTGCTAGTTGCACTCCCATGTCTTCTTCTTCTGCTTCTCACCAGCATCGCTTCATCAAATAATTCACCTTAATTTATTTTGGTATTGCGCCTGCCCCTAAGTGATAAAAGGTGTGGAAGGATGCTAGGTTAGACCAATCCCAGGGAAAACAAATCTATTCCCTGACAATGTACGAGGGGGGACCCAAAAATAACTGGAATCAAACTGTTGCGGGGAAATGCTTTCTAGTTACGAGTTGTGCTGTTAGGTGGTGTTTTTTGGGGGTCTCCCGCGACCGTTAGTGAGCTGGCATCAGTCTTAATTAAGTGGCTTGTTTGTGGTGCGCTGTTGTGTGCGTTCGTGTTTCAACCCGTTGGCGATTGGTGAGATGCCCGACCACAAGGAATAAAGAGTGTGTGTGAAATTTTGTTTTCTGTTAGGGAAAACTGTAGCCAAGACCGTTGGGATGCTTAGGCAATCCTTTCATGACAATCCTTTGGGGAAATCACAGGTATAAGAGTGAGTGGTTTTCCCGTTTCAAATCGTGAGTGGTTTTCCCGTTTCAAATCTGGCAACATGTCAACTGAAGACACGCCACTAGTGATGGGAAACATTCGAATGAATTCATTCGAAATATTCGATTGTTAAATTCATTCGAAATGTTAAAAAAATCATTCGAATGATTTTGCTCTGCTCCAGACTAGCATTAGAGCGCTTCGCTTACTGAACTGAAGCGTGAAAGCGAATGAATTCATTCGAATGCTTCTCTGGCATCTCGGCTCGTTCTCTCGTTCATTCGTGTTCCATCGTGTCCCCGTTAGCAAAGCGTTCGGTAACTTCCGTCTCTCCCATTCCAAGCGGGGATGGCATGACGCAGAGCTAGAGCGAAGATTTATTTTCATGAGTTTCAACCACAGGCTACAAAATATATTTTTACAATAAAATAGCCGTTCTCTCGAATATTAAAAAGTTCAATTTTTCAAAGATTGTTCCTGTTTTACATCCATCATTAGCTTCTACATGAAACATAGGCATTTTCAAATGGATTATTTATTTCATTATTTACCGTATATTATGAATTATGACATTAAATACAGCCTTTCAAATTTTTATATTTGATACATTTATAAGATTAAGCAATTTATATTTGTAGGACTTCAAGAAATTTCATGTTAGGCCTAATTTACTGTATTAACTACAGCACTTGTTCAGGACTACATGACTAAAATAATAAACATCTCTGGAGGCCGCGTTTGTTGTAAGCTGGCCGCATTGTTTTCTGCCGGAAATGTGCGCACTAAATTTAAATCTACCCGCTTTCGAATGCCAATGAAGTGAAGTGAGAACGGAAGATTTCATTCGAAGAATATTGAAGCTAGCGAACGAACATCTCGTAGTTGCATGTCCCTCTATGAATAAAACACTTCGAATGATTTCATTCGAAATGTTTAGTTCTGTATTCGAATGATCATTCGATTGTTAAAATCATTCGATTTTTCCCATCACTACACGCCACGCTTCGGGCGTCCTTCGACAGGAAGAAATGACGAAAACATTGCCAAAATCAAACGTGCAATTGATGAAGATCTTTTAAGAAAATTTGGATCGTTCTGCACTTCACTCTTCAAGTCGCGGCACACCCGTCTCATGTTCAAACCTTCAGTTAAAATTCGCTGGACCGTGCTCCATGACACGTTCGTTTCCTCAGACATTTGGTCAATGTTCTTTCGACGATCTCGGTTGCAGTTTTCCCTAACAGAAAAAATTTCACACACACTCTTTGTTCCTTGTGGTCAGCCATCTCACCAATCGCCGATGGGTTGAAACACAAACGCACACAACAGCGCACCATAACCAAGCCACTTAACTCAGACTTACGCCAGGTCACTAACGGTCGCGGGAGACCTCCAAATATCACCACCTAACAGCACAACTCGTAACTAGAAAGCATTCGCCCGCAACAGTTCGATTCCGGTTATTTTTGGGTCCCTCCTCGTGTAGGTATAGAGGGATCCCAGGGCGGCACAAAAGAAAGTACAAGTTCCAGATTCAAACTACAATAACATAACATAATTTAGAACAAATGGTTTCTTGACAATGAAATTTACAAAAAAGGTTTAGCCTGAAATAGAAAAGCAATAATAATTTACAGCACTGTTTACATTCACATTTTGACAAATAATATGATAGAGTGTTTTTATCGCTACTTAGGACGTTTAGATTTACAAATTGGAAGTTAATTACATCGAAATCACAAGGTGACGTAACGAGCCAACATTTTAACATATTGCATAATTATTGACACTCAAAAGAAGGGGACTTTACAATAGAAAGCGGGTTTACACTCAAAGTTACTCTACAAAATTATACAAGGGACGATGACTTTTATATTACAAGAAAGGTTCAACCAAAAGATGACGGAGAAAATTTACATGTAGGCCTACGCAATAATTTCTATCAAGGGGGATGAAATTTAGGGAAAAAAAGGAACAATACTGCCGATTGAGATGCCTTTAAAATCTCAATCGACAGGAGAACAGACATGGCACAAAAACAAAATAAAATTAACCACAGACCGAAATGAATTAAGAAAACACGAATTTAAAAATGACTTACCGGGACGTGAACATCAGGTTTGTAAAGCAAGCACAAGGGGAGAAGAGAAAGAGACAGACGCCATCATGGTGTGGCATGATGACATGGACTAGCTACACAATTATAAAGAAACCACCTGCAGCTCAAATAAACAGGAAACCCTTTAAATAATACTTAGCAAGCAAAAGAAAACAGACTGCATACTTTCTACTAAAAATCTACTCAAAATTCTTTACACAATAAACAAACTAATTAGCCACTATCAAGCACAGAAAAGGGGGGGAGGGGAATTCTTCAATTACAGCATTACGAAAGACAATAAGAACCAAAGTAAACTAAAAACCTGATTGCAAACCTGAATAAACTTCAGGAGTACATTATCCCCACAATGGATACATGAAAAAAGAACCAAGATGAAAATAAATTACGATTAAGACAGCTAATAAAACAGGTCTGCTCGGACTAGTCTCATATCGTGTTCTGATGCTACATAGCACAGAAACTCACCGGGTGGCTGTCACAAAGGGGAAAGGGGGCAGCCAACAGACCTATGCCACACATTGAAATTACCAAGTCTGCTTCATCTAGTAACTAACACGCAACCTGCCTCCATAAGGTGGTGCAACCAGTGGCTCAAATACAAACTAATTGAGCCGGCTTCACATATCGGCTCTTAAAACCAAGGGTTTTAAATTTTAAGTGAAGGAAGAAAATAACATAACACTGAATTGCATATTCATACTCCTCAGAAGGAGTTTCCCCGTATTTGCAGAACTGCAAATTGTCAGTAAATGCGCACTTTCTTTTGGGCATATTATAACTTATAATACTTCAAAAACAAACATAAGCTACACCACAACCACAACGTCTCTTGGAACACCACAACCGAGCAACACACGCACCAAAGCTAACCAGTCGAAAGAAAGATGCTACTTCAAACCATGCTAACTGGCTAATATTTAAAAGTATTGACTATCGAACCACATATCGACCAAATAAAGTAAACTGGTAGCAGTGCTGGTAACTTCTGAATAGAATGTTTCAATTATGCATTCGCCAAAGAACCAATATTAAATGCAATTATCATATATATATATATATATATATATATATATATATATATATATATATATATAAATATGGGCGTGCTGCTTTGTTTAAAAAAATTATAGGCCTACTTATGAAATACGGGATATTTTGGCGTTCCGACAAAGATTCTCGGGACAACGGGACAGGGCTTTGAAAAAAGGGATGATCCAGTATTTACGGAACGTATGTAGTAGTAGTAGTAAGTATTCTGCCTTCCGGCAGGTTTTCAAACTTGGTACGCGAATTTTGTTTTCCAAAACTGTCTATCCTCTGCTTCCTCCTTCAGCGTCCAATATTTCCGCTTTTCCCTTAAATCGTCCAACAGCTGAATTCTTCTTCTTCCAAGTCTAGTTGTACCCTCCAATCTTCCTTCTACGACATCATCTAATAAGCAGTTCCTTCTGAGAATGTGTCCAACCCAGTTTGCTTTCCTCTGACGAATTGTGTGTATGATTGACTTCTTCTCACCCACTCTACTCAGAACCTCTTCGTTTGTCACCATGTCCATCCACTTTATATTTTCTATCTGTCTCCAGCACCACATTTCAAAACTTTCTAAATATTTCTTCTCTAATTTCCTCAAAGTCCATGTCTCTGATCCATACAAAGCAATACTCCAAATATAACACTTCACCAGGTTTTTACGTAGCTCTAGGTTCAGACTACTAGTTAGCAGAGTTCTCTTCTTCATAAATGCTTTCTTGGCCATGGCAATTCTTGATCTTATCTCCTTGGTGCAATAGGCATCTTTCGTCAGTACACTTCCTAAGTATTTGAACTGGTTCACGTTCTCTAATTCTTGATTTCCCATGATAATTTGAAGCAGCTCTTCTCTCTTCGATATCCTCATCACCTTCGATTTACCTATGTTGATTTCCATTCCATACTTTCTTCCTGTTTCCACCAGCCTGTCAATCATTCCTTGCAATATTTCTTGTTTCTTTGCCAGAATCACCAGGTCGTCCGCATATTTGATGGTGTTAATAGCGTATCCTATCACAAAATCCCTAACTCCTTCTAAGGCTTCTTTTGCTAGCCAGTCTCCATAAAGGTTGAACAAGATGGGTGACATACAACATCCTTGACGCACACCTCTTCCTATTTCTACACTGTTGGTCACTCCATGTTCTAGACGCACTTTCACTTTTTGTCCCAGGTACAAATTGCGGATTAGTCTCCTGTCCTACCAGTCAATGCCTATTTTTTTGAGTATGTCCATTAACTTTTCCCAGTTCACTCGGTCAAAAGCTTTTTGCCAATCAATAAAGCAGACACACACTTCTTCGTTGACCGCTAAAACTCTCTCTGATATAATCCTTAGCATTCCAATTGCATCTCTAGTTCCTTTTCCTTTCCGGAAACCAAATTGGTCTTCTCCTATTACGTCTTCTATTCTTCTTTCCAGTCTTCTAGTTAGTATCCGTGCCACAATTTTTCCTACGTGAGATAGCAAGCTGATAGTTCTGTGATCACTACACATCTTGGCACATTTCTTCTTCTTTAGTGCAATCATAGTTACCTCTAGGAAATCTTGAGGCCATTCTCCAGTGTCATAAATTCGGTTGATAAGTTTGGTAAGTTTCCTCATCCCATTTTCTCCTAATTCCTTCAGTAGGTCCACTGGTATGTCATCGTCTCCTGTGGCCTTTCTATTCTTCATTTCTGTTATGGCCTTTTCTACTTCATTCTTCAATATGCTAGGTCCTATATTATCTTTATCCACTAGTTCTTCTGTTTCCATCTCGATGTCTTGTGGTCGATTTTGCTTGTCGTAAAGCTTTTCTTTGTAATTTTCCCATATTGTAAGAACTTTTCCAGGGTTTGTAATTAAATTTCCATGAATGTCTTCTATTCCAAAAGTCCGTATTCCTTTATTTTCTTTAGATTCTAACTCCATCGCTTTCTGATACATTAAATCATATCTTCCTTTTCGTCGAAGCTCCATAATTTCATCACAGCTTTCTTTAAGGTAATTTTCTTTTGCTCTGTCTGTCTCTCTTCTTAGTTCATTATTCAATCTCTTATATTCCACAGCATTAGTATTTTTGTATTTCCTTCTTTCTTCCATCTTCTTTAACATCTCTTGTGTTACCCACGGTTTCCTATTTATTCTGTCTATTTTTCCAACTTTGTTCTTCAACGTGTCCAACAAAACATTTTTTACACTTTCCCACTCACTTTCTACAGATTCACCAACATTTTTTATTTCATGTATCTGTGTTTCCAATGACTCTTTAATCGAGTCCTTGTCATTTCGCAGTTTTTCTAAGTTCCATCTTGGATTTCTTTTACATGTCCGCCTAATCCTTTTCAGCCTAGTCTCTATGTCTGCTACAAGAAGATTGTGATCTGTGTTGATGTCAGCATTTGGAAGAGTCTTCACATCTTTCACACTGCCCCGGAATCTCTGCTTGATGAGAATGTAGTCAATCTGGTACCTATTAATATCCCCAGGGCTTTTCCAGGTGTACAACTTTGTTTTCCTCTTCTTGAACCAGGTATTGGTTATCACCATATCATATTGTTGGCAGAAGTCAACAAGCCTATTACCTCTGTCATTGCGCTTCCCTAATCCATAAGGACCCACAATTTTTTCTCTTGTCCTTCTCCTATGACACTGTTGAAATCTCCCATAATTATGGCATATATAACGTATATAAACCCTATTCATAAGTGAACAGTATAAGTTATAATTTTATTGAGAATTTTATGAATACTTTACAACACTGTAAAAAGATAGAATTTTAACATCGGATCTCTTTTAAGCTATGCGCTATATTTATTAAGCAATTTTAAGTAATATGAGGGAATAAGGTGGACTCTCATTATAAATTTACTATAAATTTAGCTTACAATATGTCCCAGCCATAAATTGCAGGCAAGCCAGCAAATGGATAACAACAATAATGGAACGTGAGTGGTGATTGACAACTGCAACCTGACTTGCTTCAGTTACTTTGTTATTGACCTGGTTGGTGCATTCAGTATCGCACTGACTGTCTCTGCTCAAGGTTGCGGGTTAGATTCTGGCTCAGGTCAATGGCATTTATGTGTCCAGAAGTGTAACTGACCCATGTCTGTAGGTTTACAGGCAAGATTTACAGGCATGTAAAAAAACTCCTGCAGCACAAAATTTCGGCACACCTGCAACGGTCATGGGCCTAAGTTCCAGTTCATCCCTATTGCTAAATAACCCAGTCACTTAATTACTTATAAAAGGAATTGACTAGATTGGAATTTCCAAGAAAAGAAAGAAAGAAAAAAAGACCTGCCACCAATAATTATTGTCATAAAGGTAAAGGGACAAAATTAAATACCTTAGCAAATCTTTAAATAGAACATGCAGATATTCATGCAAATATGAATTGCTTTGTAATTACAATAATAAGTAATGGTTCATTCCGTGTCATATCAACACACTTTTGATTAAGATTTAACCTCACCACTCCAGATTTTGATGAAATTTTATAGAGAGGTAGTGTTCATGTATATTAAGAGAAATACAAACTTTTATTGAAATATTTCAATCCGTTTTGAAAATACAGCCATGTAAAGTATTTAAAAAAATAACAAAAATCGCATCAGAAACATATATTTCAACTGATATGGCAACTCTTCTAAACAACCTACAGAGGTGGGAAAAGTGTCATTTTTTAGCAAGCTTTCCAATGATATGTAACACATAAAAGTTCTAATGAAATTTTTTTTTCAAAATTCAAAGTTAAAATTTTGATTTCAAATTTTGAAAAAAGTACATTTTTAAAAAATTTCAAAAAAATCCTAGGAAATAGGTTATACCAACGTTAAATGATATACCAAGTTGGAAAATGTTATGGGAATGTGTTCATAGTTAGAAAATTAAAACATCACTTTAAAAAAAAATCAGGCCATATTAACTTTTGGAAAGCATGATAAAATAATTTTAAGAAATAAATTTAATAAGGAAAATAACACTCACATGCTTGATCTTTTTGTTCAGTGGAAATACTTGTCTAATGCCTTATTGGCTTGCAAAATGCCATATTAAGATAGCACATAAATCCTTCTGGTCGGTGTCACAGGATTTACTGTACATAATACATCTGTGAGAGATATCTGTAATACATCAGGCTTTCATTATGGTGAAGGTCCAGCTGGAAGAAGGAGTGTTACTTTCATTTTATCATGTTCATTTTTCTCCATCACATCAGCTATCTGCCAGTTCTTGTCATATGTGATGGAGATGTACCCTGTCACAAGTGCTAATTGGTATTTGTCTGGTGATCTTTTAACAGCTACTAGTGATTAATATGGATCTTTAGAAAATATCTTTACAGTTATTTTTGATGTACTAGAGTCAACACGTATGAAAGCGTGATATTGTTGAGTTCCTTGAATGGTAGTTGCATGATTGAAACGATCATTTAGAAATGTTTCTGACGGCACATAATCCTCCAGCATTGATGTGAATAGTATAAATATTTTAAGCTATTTCTAGCCTCAAGTCTCGTAACTTCACATCACAAGGCCTTTTCCATGTGCTGTGGCTGAAAAACGCTATTCAGTATGAATGTCAGTCATGCTTATGATTTAAAAAAAAAAAAAATTTTAATTGAGCAACTCATCCATCAGAAAAGTAATATCTTTTTGGGAACTATTCCAAATGTTGTAGTAAAAAAGTCAATGTGTTTTGTTTGAAAGGTGTAAATAGCAACTGTAGGCCTAAGGTGTTCCAAGCAATCAGAAATCACTACATAACTCAAATGAAGATGTTTTCTTCTTTGTAATATATCACAAAAGGGTGAATTGTAGCTTGTCCCCTGGCCCAGTTTACATTTTCCTTTGTGATTTTTGAAAGACATCAGTTGTTTTGTAATAAAGCCTTGTTGGACTAAGAGTGGCAGCTTATTGCAAAGTAAATCTATAATGATTTCTGCAGAGTTTCTAAATTGCAACAGTCCACTGAAAGCTAATATCTAAATGTTATCTTTTCTGTTAGATTTTCTTATGATTTTTCAAAGATGGTACATACTGCAACATCAACAGGACGAGATGTACATTTATCCCTATAAGCAGTCTATCGATGGTGAATTGCAAGTAATTTTTGATAGGTAATGTTTTTAAGTTTTTAATTCACCATTTCTCATTAATCCTAATCTGACATTCTCAATCATCGGTTATATATTTTGATGGACTGTACATATAGACATAACTGCGTATGTCACTTGAACCTGCCAAAATCCATTGCTTTGGTCGGAGTTCTGCAAATTTTGAAAAGGTTAATTCAATATTGTTGACTCTAGTACATCAAAAATAACTGTAAAAATATTTTCCAAAAATACACATTAATCACTAGTAGCTGTTACAAGATCACCAGACAAACACCAATTAGCACTTGTGGCAGGGTATATCCCCTTCGTGTATAACAAGAACTGGTGTATAAGAAGAACTTATATGATGGAGAAAAATGAATGTGGTGAAATGAAGTGAACACTCCTTCTTCCAGCTGGACCATCATCATTACCATGAAAGCCTGATGTATTAT
Source organism: Ectobius pallidus (assembly GCA_964059195.1). NCBI lineage: Eukaryota > Metazoa > Arthropoda > Insecta > Blattodea > Ectobiidae > Ectobius > Ectobius pallidus. Next base: position 167,354,575 of record CAXKWD010000003.1, read on the forward strand.
GGATACCTCTCACAGGTGTATTATGTACAGTAATTCCTGTAACGCCAACCTGAAGGATTTATTTGCTATCTTAAATTAACACATTGCAAACCAATAAGGCATTAGGCAAGTATTTCCATTGAACAACAAGATGTCAAGCATGGGATGTTATTTCCCTTATTTCAATTTAATTATTGAAATTATTTTATTATGCTTTCCATTGCGGCATCTAGTTTATATGGCCTCATATTTTTTTTTTTTTTTTTTTTTTTAATTTTCTAACTATGAACCCATTCCCATCCCATTTTCAAACTTGGTACATTATTTAACATTGGTATAACATATTTCCTAGGATGTTTTGAAAATTTAAAAAAAATGTACTTTTTCAAAATTCAAAATCAAAATTTTTACTTTGAATTTTGAAAAACAAATTTCATTAGAACTATTATGTGTTACATATCATTGGAAAGCTTGTAAAAATGCTAAAAAATGACACCTTTCCCACTTCTGAAGGTTAATTAGAAGAGTTGCCATATCAGTTGAAAGATATGTTTTTGATGTGATTTTTGTTATTTTTAAATACTTTGCAAGGCTGTATTTTCAAAACGGATTGAAATATTTCAATAAAAGTATGTATTTCTCTTAATATACATGAAAACTACCTCTATACAAAATTTCATCCAAATCTGGAATGGTGAGGTTAAATGGGTGTGTTGATTTGACACGGAATGACCCTAATAAGAATGCACTGCACCTTTACTGTATGGGTGATGTTAGAATTATTACAGTCTAGGTATTAATAGATAACCACGTTATTTCAAAGATAATATTATGCTTGATCAGCAGAAATAATTAATTAAAAAAAATTATTGACAAGTTATATGGAATGTTAAGAAATCATGAGTTTAGGTAGCTGTACTGCTTCGAGTTCTACTATACTGCTAGTGGTAATGTAAATAATAGGAGAAATGTTGTAGAATAAGTTGTTTGAATCAAAGCCAGAAAAATTATTTTGTAGGACAAATATAGACTATATTATTACACTGAAGAAAAATTTGACATCTGATTTCAAAAGCAAATACATGAATGTTTCTATTGCATATCAGACTGAAGTTAAGATTTTCAGAAATAGCATAAGTACACTTTCTTTACTAAAACTAACTGGAATTTCTAATTATGAACAGTTATAACATGGGAAGTCGGCCGCGGTGGTTTGTCGGCCGTAGTGGTCTAGAGGTAGCGTGCCAGTGCCCGTCTCTAGAAGGTTATGGGACCAAACCCGGCCGCGGTCGATGGGTTTTTTCAGGATGTAAAAATCCTGGGCACGGAGTCCTCTGGGAGGGACTTTAAACTGGGGGGCCCGTGTCGTAATTCATGGCACATAAAAGAACTCCAAGCCTAAATTAGAGCCTCTGGACAAAATTTCTCGGCCCTTTCACGTCCAAGTAATACTTTAGTTTCCTGAGGGGGATTGAGGGGCGATGGACTTACCACCTGTCCCTCTGCCCTCCCTCAGAAAATAAGCATAACAAAATTCATATAGATAACAGAAACCTCCACTTGGAAGCCCCTTTGCCCCAACATACGGACTATAGGGTTCCAGACAGACAGACAGACAGATGACATGAAGAAAGAAATATCCTTACCATCGATGGCCAGGTAAGCAAAATACACTGCAGGTAGATCCGTCTTGCAGACATGTGGGTGAGGAAGGGCAAATTAAGAAATTCTGTCAATGATGGCCAAGTAAGTGAATGGGTTAACTATTCCACATTCTCAGTTGCTCCAATCATGGGTATTTTAATGAATTTTTAATCTGGAACTTCTTTTATTCTTTTTAAATTACCTTGTCAATAGATTTGTCTGTAGATTTACTAGTATATAAAAGAACTCCTGCAGGACAAAATTCCGGTGCACTGGCGACAGTCATAGGTCCATTGTTATTTAACCATAAAACCAACTAACAATCCTTGTCGATATGCTTTTAAGCTAACTACATCCTCTCCCTCTGGTCCTTCCTAAATTGTATACGTATTAAACCAGGTAATTTTATAATTGCCACAAGCAGTTTGTTGCAAGTATTTGTATTACTTTATTATTTATTATGAACTATAATTTTACAGTGTGGCGGAACAACTCATGTGCTAAGGTTAAGTTGGTCTCCTGATGGTCAGTACCTAGTTTCTGCACATGCTATGAATGGTGGAGGTCCTACCGCACAGATTGTTGAAAGAGAAGGGTGGCGACAGGACAAAGATTTTGTAGGTCATCGTAAAGCAGTCACTTGTGTGGTGAGTTGTATAATTAACTTTAGTGTATCTATTCCAAAACTCTCATTAATTAACTTATCCTGTCTGCATACAACAAATTAAAATCAATAAACGGCATTTTTACCCGTTTTGTCAAGAACACAGTAAAAAACACTCACTCAAATAAAGGGTGGTTCAAAAAGAGCGCCGGTTTTTATGTATGAAATTAAGAAATTTATTTTAACAAAAAAATAAACAAAATACATGAACATGTTCATCTAACCTTCCCATTTCGTGTTTGAAAAATTTTGTCAGGCATATGACCTCCTCTACCGCGCTGGCATGCAAGAACTCTGTCCACGAAATTCACTAAGACTGCACGACAAGTTTCCACTTCCTTTTCGCCGACAACTCGTCGAATTTCCTCCTTCAAGTCATGGATGTTTCGTGGTTTATTGGCATACACCAGTGACTTAAGATGACCCCAAAGAAAAAAATCACAAGGAGTTAAGTCACATGACCTTGGTGGCCATTGATAATCAGCATTGTGCGAAACGAGGCGATCTGGGAACTTCTCATGGATCAACTGAATTGTTTCGAGGGAAGTATGGCAGTTGGCGCTATCCTGCTGAAATCACAACTCTTCAATGTCCATTCCATCCAAATGAGGCCACAAGAACTCCCTTATCATCCTACGGTATTGATCTCCATTGACTGTCACAGCTTGTCCTTCCTCATTTTCAAAGAAATGATGCCGCATGACCATAAGCCGCATTTTCTTTTCTTGGATCATGCAAGGATTTTCTGAACCCCAGATTCGGCAGTTCTGCTTATTCACAAATCCATTCAAGTGGAAGTGCGCTTCATCACTGAAGATGATTTTGTTTGCGAAGCCGTCGTCCTCCTGTCATCTCCTCAGAACCCACATCAGACATGGGCAAACTTTTTAAGGGAAGTGCCAGATAAAATAAAAAATTATCTAAGTGGGCCGAAATAAAAAATTGAACAAAACATATTTTTATAAGTGATAAACTTTATTTTTTATTTCTACATCACTCACAACTTGTATTATATGCTACAATGGTAAAAAACTTAGGAAAAAAGTTACAAAAATTCATTTTTCTTTATTAGAGTATGAAAGCGTATATGACAGATGAAACTGTGACTGAGCTTCTAAAAGTTGTTCATAATCTGGTAGAAACTGGGATGAACTGATTTGCAGTAGTGAAGCTAAATGGTGGTCAGTCAATCAGTTTCTAACGCTGTTTTTGCAAAGCTTCATAGCAGAAAACACCTGTTCACAGATGTAGGAAGATGCAAACATCACAATTATCTTCTGAGTGTGAAATTTCAGGTTTGGGAAACTTGATTTTGACAGGGCCTTGTAGAACTGAATTTTAGAAACGTTGAGAAATAGTTGCTTCAATTCAGTATTACATTGCAACTCAATCAGTTCGAGCTGCAATTCTGGTTTGACTGATTCACAATCCACATTAAATGGCATATTAAAAACGTCCAGGTCCTGTTCGATAACTTTGAAGTCTTCATGATTCTTTGAAGATTCTTCATGAAGACATTTCACGCTTTTCTCATAGCTCTTAAGTTTGCCTTCCCTAACTGCAATAGTTTTTAGTCTTGGAAAATGAGTAAAGTCTTTCTTGATTAGTTGTTTGGAAAATAGATTCAATTGAATTTTGATACCTCTGAAATGACCCCAAATATCATGGATTAATTGATTTCTTCCCTGGAGTTTAAGGTTCAATTTATTGATGTGACTGAGAAGATCTGTAAAAAAATGCAAAGTCTGAAAGCCTTGAAAGAGATTATTTCGTCTTTTAGATCCCAAACTCGTTCAAAAAACCATCCTGCACTGAGCCACCTTACTTTAGTGTAGTAAAGTACATCAGAATATTCAGACTGCAATGAGTTAAGAAACTCTATGATTGAGTGCTTGTGAACGAATGCTATTAACAAGCTTAATAACAATATCAAGCATGTTTTTCATGTCTAGAGCAGATTTACACAGAGCTTCTTGATGTATGACACAATAAAGAAACACAACTTCATTACCAGGAAATGATTTATTAAATATGCATACAAAACCATATTTCGTCCCTGTCATATTCGGTGCTCCATCAATAGTAGTGTTACAAATATTGGTCAAATACTTTCAAAGACGTGATAGTTTCTTGAAATTCTTGAAAAATGTCTGATTCTTTTGTCATTCCCTTTAATGGACACATGCAAGCTAATTCTTCAGTAACACAAAAGTTGTCATCAATACAGCCATTTCATTATTACGGGTGGGACATTCTAGCAAATTATGAAAACTATTTTTGTTTATTACATATCATAAATAATAAACTTCACATTCTGTAAAATTTACAATGCCTTCTCCTCCACACTACATGCAAAGCATTATTTAAAATTTATTTTAAATATTTTAAATTTGTTTTTCAAAATCAATTACGGGTGGGACATAATTTGGACACTGATTTTAATGATGCAGAACAAAAGTTCATTTGGTGTTCTGTTATTACTGTTAGGGTCTTAATGTTGTTATTAATGAAGGTATGAGGGATTAAATACAAATTATATACTGTTTCCAGGTTGTCAGAACATTTATTTAACTCATCAATATTAATTTAACAAAACTATCACCATTATGGGTGGGACAAAAAGTCACTGTTTGTTATTTTACATAGTAATTGACCACACATATTTTTGAAGTTAATCTTATACCAAATTGTACCTTAAGATGCATATTTTCTCAAATGCAAATGGACATAGCTGATTACTCTTGACTACTTGCTATTAAAGAGTGTTAAAATCAGGCTAAAAATGGCAAAAAAGTAACTACAAAACCATAAATAAATAAATCGACAGATTTTACACATGAAACCACTTCAAATACACCGAAGTCCTTAATATTCAGCGAATTTGAGGTTTTAAGCTTATATTTGACTACCCAATTACAATAATTTTGTAACTTCTCTCTTTGAGGGAAAAATTCCCATATTTTATAAATGACTGAATATCAGTAACTGAGCTGTGTCAGTTATGTCCGTACTGTCATCCAATGCAAAAGAACAGAATTTAAACTAGCTTATCATGACTCTAGTTGTGAGACAAACTGCTTATCAGTTACTTCAATTCTAGAAGTAATTGTTTTTCGAGACAAATTTACTGTCTCATCCTTTGTTTTGTCAGGACACAAAATGTCACATACTTGGAGCATACAAGTTTTTACAAATTCGCCATCGGAAAATGCTTTGTTACTTTTTACAATATTGTATGCTACAACATAACTGGCATGTGTAGCTAGCTTTTGAGAACAGCTTTGTTTTTTAAAAGTATTTTGCTGACCTGACAGTTTTTTATGTGAGCTCCTGCTTTTTGCTTCCGTTCTTCTTCGGTCGTAGTTTCATAAGTGGCGTTGTTATGTTTTGTCATGAAGTGTCGTGAGAGGTTGAATTTCTTGAATACAGCTACAGCTTCATTGCAAATGAGGCACACAGGTTTATCCTTAATAGGCATGAAAAAGTATTTCCAAGTTCACTCATCTTTAAAACCACTAACACACTATTCTGTATCAACTTTATGTTTTTTACTTGGCATTGTAACAATCAAAAATGTCAAACTACACTACCAATAAAGCAAAACTATAGAAACACAAGCACACAACCTCAGAGGTCACTTGACACTAACCACGTGACTGTCTGAACTACACTGACCTTCAGAACAGACGAAACGAAAATGGTAGCACCCGATTCATTCCGAACTTAGTCGAGCAACACGGCACTACGCCTATGCGAGGTTGTGTGCAAACTTGGTTAATATTAGATGCGATAATACTTAAAATCCAATGAGAAGGAAACCATTATTCTATTCGAGCTATGCAGAAAATACGTTTTGTCCTATGTGTAATTGTAGGGGTTATTCAAAACCATGTCACAGGCCGAATTGATTAGCCCAAAGGGCCGCATCTGGCCCAAGGGCCGTACTTTGCCCATGAGTGGTCTAGATCGTCCACTCATTAACAATGATGTTTACTCACTTCCACATGTGCTGGAAACTTGAAATTTGGTAAACTTATATATCTTTAGCTATGGAAAAATTCCAAAGAGATCAAATTTTTAATTTTTTTACCCAAAATATAACTTGAAAGGTTTTTACTTTGTATTTATAGGCTTTTGAATATTTTGCAAAAATAAAGGAATATTGTTGACACCAGGAATTTTAATATTCTAGTTATTCCACTTATTCTTTCACGCTTCTCAAGAAACTAATAGTTTTTTAAATATGCTCTATTAATTACTTCTGGCACTTTGTTATATCAGTTTACCTGATTTTAGTCATTAATATAATAGTTCTAAAAGCAAGATCCTGTACACATTTTACTCATTGCATTTTTTCCTACAGCGTTTCAACTCTAATATACTACAGAAGTCATATAAGTCATGGTGTAAGCCACAACAGTATTGCTGCTGTGCCATTGGATCCAGGGATCGTTCCTTGTCAGTTTGGCTCACTGCTCTCAAACGACCACTAGTAGTTATTCATGAGCTCTTCAGCAACTCTGTGCTAGACCTTTCATGGTCATTTTCTGGATTACAACTGATGGCTTGCTCATGGGATGGTACTGTTGCTTATGTTGAGTTCTCAGAAGAAGAACTTGGCAAGCCTCTTACTGTAGAAGAAAAGGTAAGAAAAGTTTATAAATCGTCTCAGTGTGAAAGCTGAGCTGCATAAGGGTAGCTTTAGTGCATTTTTGTAGCCCTAAAAAATTAAAATGAACTTATTTTGCGACATTCTTTATAAAGAACAGTCTATATTAACAGTTATTGAGATTTCAGAAAAAATACATTTGTGTAATATATTGGGGTGTAAGTTTTTGATATTAATGATAAATACAAAATATGTCAGGACTTAATTTTAAGCATGGGAAATGCAAATTTTGTAATGAAAATCTTAAACACAAGTGAAATTTATGAGAATTACTGTGAAATTGATTAAAATCTGTGAAATCACCACGTAATCACAGCATAATTAACAAAATCTGGTATTTATTAAAGAATTTACACAAAAAATCATCTTGTTAACAAAAATATTGTGGAAAACTTTCTCTGGCTCTCTCTTTCTCAAATGATAGCTTATTAACATCCTTACTAACAGTTAAACATAGAACCGATAAGTGGCATAAAAAAGTTGAAAAGCTAACACATTGTCTGAAAAACAACCACGCAGGAGAAAATAGATGGTGTAAAATATGTGCACAGACTGTCTCACATATGTGTTTATTAAAAATTGAACTACTGAGGATTTTAGATTTACGAAAGAAACTGTTTTGTACCATTCTGCATTAACTTATATATCCATATAATGGTCATATCACATAGATTTACCTGTGGCTTTAGCAGTAATTCATTCTTTTCTTTTGTTCGGTGATGTCTTCTTGACAGATATTCAGTTTAAACTATGAAAACCCATAGTGCCTATGAGGTTTGAGATTTAAATCCACAACTTCTTACCTCGACCCCTTCGCTTGGACTGGTTTTATTGTGTTCATTACAACTCATTTTATAACTTGGGAAACAAAAGAACATCATTCATATTTTAATTAATTTATGTTCTGACAGTCTGCATACTTTAAGTTGTACTTATTTAGTTTTTATCTTGATACCTATTAATTTTATAAAGAAATGTATATAACAAAAAATGTTCGTTTTAGTTTCTCTACAACTTGACTGTGCTAAGCTTTCATGTATCACCATCTGTAATGGAGATGATGATTTGTGGTGAATAAAAACTCAGGATTTCGTCAAATAAAATGTAAAATTTCTACATACATTTCGCTATTTAAAAATTGAATTTAGTCATAAAAATGTTAAAAAAAAAATCTTGAAAATCAGCTTTTAAATCTAACTGCATTTTTTTCCGTACACTGATAATATATATCAAGCAACATCCAGGAATGATATGACAATGTCTTGAATTCATATGAAATAAAAATGAAGCAGCTTACCTGATTTACTTGAGGTGCTTGTATTTTAGTTTAAAATTAAATAAACTCCTTACTTTACATTGTGGTTACGGCAGTTAAAAATGCACAAATTCATCCTTAAATATTTTATTCGTCAACATGTAGAACTTAAAAAATAGTAGAAGTACGAATAAAATTAAAATAATTACTCGTCGTCATCATCAACATCATCGATGGAGAACAATCTATAATTCTCCCCGACATTGATGTTTTTGAAGTGAAACTTCTTTAGCCGCGGTAGGGGTAAATTGAGATCTTGCATTATGTTAAAAATCATCACGAAATTAGTGTTACGCTCAAAATCATCACAAAATTAGTGAGGTGTGATGGAACGGTCTGCACAGAAAACAATCAACTCAATGATTAGCCTTATCCAAAATTTTAAAAATAAAAAATTCACAATTAAAAATAAAAAATCCAAAATTTTAAAAATCTAAAAATCCAAAATTTAAAAATTTAAAATAAAAAATCCAAAAATAAAAAACCTCTAAAAAATTAAAAATCCAAAATTGAAAAATAAAAAACCCGAAATGAAAAAATCTTAAATCCAACATTAAAAAATCCAAAATTCCAAAATTAAACAAATTAAAAGATCAAAAATTTAAAAAATCAAAAAAGTCCAAAAACCCAATATTTAAAAGTTCTACAATCTAAAATTGAAAAAATCCAATCCAAAATTGAAAAAATAAGAAAATTAAGACAAGTTTCACTTCTGTCGCGTGGAATTCCACGCACACATTTTTTTTTAATATTCACAGTTTTTTGCATTGATTTTCTGAATATACCTAGGTACATACTGAGTTGGACATTTAGGACGTATTGACAAAATTTCCAAAAACATCGATAGTTTTCATGAAAATATTTCAGTTTATTTATGAATGAATTTTCTGAAACCATGCTTTTTTATTTTAAATATACATAGATGTTTTCCATCGATGTTTTAACAACCGATGTTCATCCCTACTTCGGTCTCTTTCACGCTGGATTCGACGGGAAGCATGACGTTACAGGTTGTAGCCTCCAACACCCACTTCGTTAAACGCGAGATTGTTGAAATACGTAACTTACAGGTTGTTTTAATTCATTATTAAATTTTTATTATTATTCTGCTATTATATAAAGACTGGAAGAATAGATCGGCCGTTTGTTTACTTGTTTCGCCCGTGAATTACGCCGCCGACCACCGACATCTTGGTGCCAGAAACTCCTTCCTCCACCCTCTTCCTCTAAAATCCCTTCTTCAGTTGACCTTGACATCTTCACGTTTCAAATAAAGCCGACGACTCACGTTTTCATCAACGGTTCACATTTTTAATTAAAATATTTTCTGTGGATAAAAAAAATACAATATATTCAAATATAGTTAATTTAAAGTAGAACTTTTACATTTGCCCGTAATTCGCGTAAAAATGGGCTAAAACCTTAAAAACCGGGTATTTCGCGAAAAGTAACACATTTCACGAAACTTCGCGAATGAATAAACACATATTTTGAATAAAAAACACGAGAAACAAATTGAACTTCTATTACTAATTTCGTGTTTTGGGGATTAACGAAATGTGATTATCCCTAGAGATAAATAAAAAATGGACACAAGTACAGGGGATACAATTAGCCATTTTACTAGCCACATATAGATGATTCAAAATTTACATTTTTATTAAATTCATTACAGCCATTTTTAATCAAAAATCGAAATTTTGAAAGAAGTTTTCATGAAAAGTCACCTACATATTTCAGTTATAGTAACCAAATTCTTTCCAATTCAATGAAATTCGAAAATAGTCCTTATTAAAACTAAAGTAAATACAGTGAATCGTTATCCCCATCACTTGTCCAAAGACATTGTGAAACATGTTTTCCTGGTGTTGTTTCGATTTTTTGTTGTTGTTATGTTTGTGCAAGAAAGTAAAAGCGAAAATGACTCCAAGACAGGCATTCGAAGATCACAAAACAGTATTACTGCCCATACCATTGGTACTATAGGTAAAGGAAATATTGTTTTTGACCCCCAAATTCGAAGTTGAGTTGAATCCACAAGTACTATTTTCGGAAACATGTCTATGTGTGTGTCTGTCTGTGTGTCTGCGAACAGCCTAGCTCCAGAATGGAAAATCGTATGAAAACAAAATTTTGTATTTGGGTTAGGTACCTTCCGAGGATGTGACAAGAAGATTGGCAACAACTTACTCTTATTTTTAATGGGACTTAATATGAAAATTTAGATTTTTGCAGTTTTCTTGAAAATGGCTCTAACAATTTTCTTTAATTCATGAGGGCTATATTTTTTTTTCAACCTCCAATGGAGCATAAAAGAAAACCACAGTAAAAATCAAAACTGTTTTATTTGAAACATTTAGGTACACCTTCTAGCTACTTCTCTACATAGTCGTGCTCCAATTGAGACATTTTTCGTAGCATGATACCAACTTTTCAATACTCTCTTCATAGAAGCTTGCCGCCAGCGTATTGAGCAGGATCTTCACAGCATTTTGTAGTGTTTTAAAGTTCTTCGTTGGTGTAGAAGCGCTGTCCTTCCAGATCTATCTTCAGCTGCCAAAAAAGATGAAAGTCACTCGGCACGGGAATGAGTTTTTGAAATCTATCGTGACAGGTGATGAAACGTGGATTCGTTACAACAATCCAGAATCAAAAGAACAATCCAAACAATGGATGCACATAAATTTTCCGAACAAACCCAAGATCTGGCTTCCACACCAACGAAGAATTTCAAAACACTTCAAAATGCAATGAATACCCTTCTCAATACGCTGGCGACAAGCTTCTGTGAAGAGGGTATAGGAAAGCTGGTCCCACGCTATGACAAATGTCTCAATCACAGTGCAACTATGTAGAGAAGTAGCTAGAAGGTCTAAATGTTCCAAATAAAACAGTTTTGATTTTCACAGAGTGAAAAACTTTTTTTTGAAGGGTATTAATAAGCCACCCACTCTGAATACTCGCTCTTTACAATACGGCCTCTTGTAATAGAAGATGGTATGAAAACAAAATTTTGTATTTGGGTTAGGTACCTTCTGGGCATATGACACGAAGATTGCCTATGACCTTTATGGGGACTTGACAAGAAGAAAATATGGTTTGTTGTGATTTTCTTGAAAACAGCTCTAATAATTCAGTTTAAATTTTATACATGGGGGGCTTATATTAAGAGCTAAAACTTTTATTTAAAACATAAAAAAAAAAAATTCTATGAAGGGTAGTTATAAGCCACTCACTTTAAATACATGCTCTTTGCAATATACCCATGCTGAGAGTAAAAGTTACGAGTGTGTATTAATCAAATTTTATTTTGGTTATGTATCCTTTGGGGGTGCAATGTGATTTGGTAATGACATTCTCTTCATTTTTACAACCAATTTACATGAAGAGAATATCATACATACTATATTATACGAAGAGGGTAACTTTTAATATAAATATTAGATGGAAATTTACAGTGAAGTGTTGATATCTGTAGCAAGATTGAGATCGGAAATATACACACTAAACTTCACTAAAAGGTATATTTACCCAGGATGATCATTTCAACGGGTCTTCCTGGGTAAATATACCTTTTAGTGAAGTTTAGTGTGTATATTTCCGATCTCAATCTTGCTACAGGGTAACTTTTATTTGGGCAGAGGAAGTTATGTGCGTTTCATATTATATATTTTTTTCTGGGAAGTCATGCAGCTTCTATAATTTCAGAGTCAAATGTAGATAGTGAGTGTTGGGTACAAGAGCGGCTTATGACCCTGCCGTAGAGGGAAAAGATGGGAAAGGATGTTAGAAAGAATCTCTGGAGCTGGAGGACCAATTATTGCCTTAAAACAATAATAAAATGAGTAGAGCTAAGTGAACTTGTATCGTAGGTGGCTGGAACAGGGATCTTCGGATGTAATATTGGAGTGAAACCTGTATCATGTAATAAACTATGTAACATTTATTCTCACAACATATAGGTAAATACTGCACTTGAAATATTAATAGAAACACTGAAACAAGATATATAATGAATCTGAAATAGGTGCACTTGCACTGCACAAAGGAATGTGAATTGGCGCGAACTTGGAAACACGTGGAGATAATTTCTCGTTAATTATTCCAGCAATGTAAATTATATATGAAACTGATCGTAAGGATCTCTGTAATGCTTCTAATATGATTTAACACTTGAATCTTGACTCTAATGAACTTTATAGCCGAACTTTTGTGAACGCTTAGTTGCACAACGTTGCCGAACTGAAACACGAACTTTTAGACTGATCTAAGAAGCCGATAATGATGAATCTACTGTAATTAGTGTAGATTAATTAATAGCACACGATAATACTTGTAAATGGAAGTATTATGTATTTATTCGCGATTTAATAGAAAACCTCTGTTCTATTGTCTGAAATCGGCGGGATTCTCAACGGCGCTCCAGCACGTCTCTCATGCGTGAAGGCTTGAAGCTAACTGACTAACTAACATGACGCCATGATGTCATGCTGCCTCTAAATCTGCACCTGCCGATGAAAGGGGATTCACAGAAATAGGCGGACTTATACTAATATCAATGCGCTGAGAGAGCTGATTCAGCGATGTTACATTGAGCGGAACATTTGAATATACACTCTTACTAGACACGTAGAAAAATGCTAGTAGAACCTATAGCTTTCCCCAACAGTGAGAGATGATTTTCTATGGTCATTTCTTTTTCTTTGTCCTGTAGAAACCATGCTCAGTTTTTATATGCTTGAAAAAGAGTAATTACTTTACACAGTAAAGAAACAGTAATTCAACCTGTTGTGTTTCTTTGAAAAGCATTGTTTTCAAAATGATTTAAACTGTGGTAAAATGAATCTACTATTTTCATTGCACATGTTCATTTTTCATGAAATATTCATCGAGATCAAGCCATTTTAAGCACCAGAATCAGGATAAATTATTCACCATTAAATAACACCCCAATTAATTACATTACCTAAGTAAAAAAGCAATTTTTATAAGGTTTTGCAGACACCGGAAACCCCAATAATATACAATACCTAAATATGCAACCGTCCGGCTGGCTAATAGGTTCACTTATAACAGAGGATTTAACACTTAGGGCCTGTATTACCACCTGCCGACAAATCCTCCAGATACGTGACTTCCAGATAGCTTAACTGGAAGATGCCATGTAATACCATTGCTGAACCGCTACCGGCAAGAACGCAGTAAAAATTTGTAAAATGGTCCTTACCTCGCTGAGCAGAGAGGTGTGTTTGTTGTAGTTCGGTAGTCCTCTGCTAGGTGCGGCAGCTCGGATTTGTATTTGTACAATTAAATTACATAACAACATATCGTTTTAAGTGCATTAATCTATTTGTTCAATTCTATTTCATTCATATGTGAGCATAAAATGACAATTTTATGTAAATTAAATTTTCCGGCATCAGTTCTAAAATGCAGGTGGCAAAAAAAACTTTGGCGCACTGCCATCTTGTTTCAACCAAGATTCCTAACTAGCAGTTGGAAGCTTGTCAGCCACTCCATCCTCCTGCTAGCTTATCTGGAAGTTGTCTTGCCAGACAGACTTTGTCAGGAGATCACAATATGCAATTCTTGGCCAACTTCCAGATAGGTTCTCTATCTGGCAGATAATTATGATATCAGCAGGTCGTCATACAGGCCCTTAGCCTCAGGGTAATTAATTGGGCTTTCCACTTGTATATATGGCGATGATTCGTCTATAGGTCTTCACAGCCTTCTTATTGCAAATTACCACGACTATGGTCAATCAGAGAAACATGGATATCTCAGGGATGTGGTTTTAACGGCTTAACTTATATCTATGCACCAATGCGAAATAATTATTCTTATAATTGTAGAAAAATTGTCTTTTATTGATATTAAGACAATGAGACATAATTTACTAAGCAATTATATTTGAGACATGACAAATTAACAAGATTTATATATTACGAATAATGTAACGAATAATGTTGGAACTTACACAGTGAAGTGAATCAATATTTCAAATTATATGAGAGAAGGCAGTAGAGAAAGCCATAAAAAACAGCAAAGTAATATCAAATAAAGAAAAGAAGAACTTGATAACACCCAACCCTAACCTAGGCAGAATCGAAGGCCTACCAAAAATACTTAAGCCAGGTAACTCAATGAGACCCATTATCAATAATATCAATACCCCCACGTACCAATTGGCAAAATGGTTAAATAAGAAATTTCAAGAGTTAGGACCAGTTAACAGCCACAGTGTCAAGAATTCAGTGGATCTCATTGAAAAATTGGAACACTTTGAATTAGAACCTAATGACAGGTTAGTACCCTTTGACGTTAAAGCATTGTTCACAAGTATACCTAAAGAGAAACTATTAATTTATTTGAAAGATTGGCTGAGGTCCAAGGGACTAGATGGAGAAACTACTGAGGAATACATACAACTAACGAAACAGTGCATAGACCAAACATATTTCATGTTCAATGATAGATTCTTCCAGGAAACATCAGGGATAGCTATGGGAAGCCCATTGTCGCCATTCCTAGCGAACATCTTCATGGGACATTTTGAAATACACGTGAGTGAGGCATTCCCATACATGTTCAAAATATGGATGAGATATGTGGATGACGTATTCGCGGTGGTCCAAGAAAAACTTATACCTGACTCATTGAAGCTACTGAACATACAGGAACCAGATATCCAATTCACCTTGGAAATTGAAAACCGGAATATACTCAACTTTTTGGAACTTAAACTCATAAGGACGGGGAACAGGATTGAATTTGAGATCTTTAGAAAAGACACACACACTGATAATTACATCAAAGCGGACGGATACAACCCCAGGCCACACAAACATGCGATACTCAATAGTTTAGCTTACAGATTAATACAGATACCACTTAAGAAGGAGGAATATGAAAAGGAATACAACCACATTGTAACCACAGCCAGGAAGAATGGATACAGCAAAAACACAGTAGATAAAATAATCAGTAAATACCAAAAACAAAAACAGATAAAAGAAAAAACTACATTAGGGAACCAAAAGGACGAAACGAAATATAGAAAATTCAGTTACCATCCAGAGGTCAACCATAAATTCCAGAAGATTTTCAATGGGTATGGTATTACATTGGCTAATCACAATAAATATAGCATAAAGAACATCATAAATAGGAAGCAGAACAATTATACACCTCAGAATAAAAGACCCGGAATATACAAAATTGACTGTACAGAATGCAATAAAGTCTACATAGGACAGACGAGGAGGAACATGGAGATCAGAGTAAAGGAGCATTTCAGAAATATTAGATTACAACAGGTAGAGAAATCAGCGATAGCGGCACATCATTGGGAGGAAAACCACAAAATTAGCGAGGATGTGCAATTATTACAATCAGTAAGTACACCCGCAGAACTTTATATTTGGGGAAAGGTATACATGAAGAAATTCGAGAGCAGACTCATGAACTTTGACATTCCAAAGGAAGACAACCTGATATCAAAGTACGTCAAAACAACACCAGGGGAACAGGAAGAACCTTCAAACTTCGGAGATCCGGCAGTTGACATGTAGTTGAGGATGCAGGCGGTGGCCTGTGAAACGCGTTCTACCATAAATTGGTAAGTGAAGTTAATAAAGTGTGTTTAAGTCAATCTCATATAATTATAAAAGATTTATATATTTAATTATGTGAATATATAAGTATAAGTATCAGTACCAATAATCCGAACCATACTACAGGATAAGGTGTTTTGAAAGAAATACCTGTGATTTATCTCTTCAATCTTGCAGCACTAATATAATAAATACTGCTTCTTTCTTCTTCAGGATATTTTGTTGCACGTCTATTTGAAATAACACTTCGTTGCAGAATATGTCTCTGGGCTCGTGGTGCAGAATACGTCTATAGCCCTCAGCTTGTCAGTGCAGAATGAATTTCCATTCCCAATGTCTCGCGTTATCCCCACTCAAGAATAATAGTTGATTTTATTAAGGTTTAATATTCTATTGGCTCTCATTGCACTTTGGGGTCTACACTCGTCTTACAACAATTCAAAAGCGACGCTGTACTCTCTTCAGCGATCGTTCCTAGTATATCCCCTGTAAATTCGTCGTACCTGCTGACCCAAGCAATCCGACTGACTCACTCTATACGATGCACCTGGTCCCTGTCTATTTCACAATATGCTTTGCACAATTCATCCCGATTATTATAAAATTCTTATTTCCCCGTTATTTCTTAAATAAAATACATTAAAACCAATTTCAAATATAAAGCTATTTTTTTACAAGGTTTTGCAGGCACTGAAAAGCTATGGGGTAAAACTTAGATGGCTTCCATTATATCCAGTGCTGATTTTCAGGGGTACACTGGTATGATACCATACTTTACACTAACCAGAAAATAATGTGAAATAAAACAAATATGAAAAAAAAATTATACTGACTAAATTTCATTGCTACAGTTACATTAGAAAATGTTATGTTCGTCAGTCTATTACATTTCTTTATATGGTCTCAGTAGTAATGGTAGTGTGATTTTCCAGAATCAGGAATCCTGTTTCTTCTAACTCCAGGAATGTAGAAAAGCATGTCAAGGCTCAGTTCAATTAAATTACATTTTGTAAATAACATTTTCCTTTCCGAAAGTTGAAGTTAACAAATGATGAGAGCAAAACAGCCATTGCATCTAGAGTTGGAAATAGTGATAAACTATATCCTGATTACCCATTACTGATGCTAGTAGTCTGACCGACTATGGGCCATAAACCTGGAAGAGTTGACTTCAATAGGCGCTGGCTGTGAAAACCTAAATACTTATACAAAGAAAATAAAACAGCTTTTTAATTTGGCAAAGGTCAAGCAGGACCCTCTCTCTGTGGCAGGCATCTACAGAATCCCATGCAGTTGTGGACAAGTGTATATCGGAACCAAAAAAGAATCATCAACACCAGGCTGAAAGAACACAACAGTCAGTGCAAACTGGGGAAACATGGAAAAATCTGCAGTTGCCGAACATGCATGCCAGTTGGGCCATGATCTGTAAGCTTATTCGCCTACAATATACTAACCTCAAATACAGTTCAGAAAATTAGTTCAGTATTATTGGGAATTCATTAAAACATGAGTGATTTACATTTAAAGTCTATAATGCCTACACATTAGATTTACTTCAGAGAATTATTCTTATATTCTTAGAGAATTCATAACCCATGACTGATTGACCTGCAAACTTATTTGCATATAATGTACCAACAAGATTTATTTCTGAAAATTGTTTCAGTATTCTTGGAAATCCATTAACTATGGGTTATTTAAATGCAAGCTTATGTACATATGATGCATGAATATTATATTTAATTCAGAGAAATATTTAAATATTCTTGGAAAATTCATAAACTATGACTGATTAACCTGCAACTTATTTGCATATAATGTACCAACAAGATTTATTTCTGAGAATTGTTTCAGTCTTCTTGGAAATCCATTAACTATGAGTGATTTAGATGCAAGCTTCTTTGCATATGATGGATAAATGATATATTAAGTTCAGAGAATTTTTTTAAATATTCAATGGAAAGTTAATAAATTGTAACTGACCGACCTGCAGTCCAATCAAATTGTCAAGAATGGATGCAAAATTTCGGGTGGAGCTAATTTTTTTTATATGATGTCTGGGATGGTTTTGAGAGTAATTTCTGACATTTTGCCAACAAAATTTTTTGCCGCCGAGCCGCCATCTTGAAAAAACTTCATAATTTTCGATTTTATTTCTGTTTTTGCCAGTTATCTGCCAAAATACACACCTGACAAAAATGTTTTAGTGTCCATCCTAAAAGTAGACTTGATTTGCTACATTTTGAGAACAAATCGAGTTTTCTAGCATGAATAGTTTCGGAAATACAGCTCTCCGAATTTCAGCAACATTTTGCAAAAAATAAAAAAATCTGAACTTTCAACTAGTTTTTGCTCGCTATCTTCTAAATGACCAAACCTATAGTAAAACTCCATATGGAAACTTAAACTAGAGGTAATTTGCAACTTGTTGAGTACTTTAAATTTATGCTACCTCTTACGGGTCACAAGACACAGAGTTTTAAAAATATATATACAGCAACGATTGAATAATTACATGTGCATACAAGTTAGGAGCAATAACGGCACAGAAAATTCATTTAAATACAAAGAGATTTATTTAGCTGGAGTTCTGGTGAAACATTGCATTGAATGACTTGTTTCGGCACTCAGAGGGACCTGGGCAGTTGACGTCTGCTATTTCATCCGTGATGTTCACAATCTGGCCAGTGTTGATAAAGATCTCTTCAGCGTCTTCATCCAAAAACAAATTAAGAGGCTCATCAGGAGTGTCATCCTCACTGTTGGAGGACAGGACTGTTGGTATGTTTTCACACGGCTGCCCATTGCAATGTTTGCATATGGTTGTGCACTTTAATCCAGCTTTACGACACCCACAAGCGTTTAAACACCCCTTCTTGCAGTTACAGAAAATACTTTTCAGAATTGATTCTGGAGCTGGCTCCTTCTTGGCTTTAAGGGGAAAGAGGCCCCTTGGTGTGTTCACCTAGCACCACTTCAAAGGGTCTTAGTGTTCACCGAGCCATTCCTGAACTTGGTGGTATGTTCGCATGGCATGAAGTTGAGCAGCATCACTGGTTGGGGACAACCTCGCTAAGTTAAATTTCATTCTTCCTGCAGCTTTTACAAATATTCCGTACTGAAGTTCGTCAAGCGTTTGTGTAGGAGGGTATCCTCCATATAAGTGAACCAAAAAATGTTGGCCCACTTCAGCCACTTCTCCTGATGTAGCTTGAGGGTTCAGAAATACATTAGCCTCCTCTTCTAGTTCAGGGTGCTTCAAAATCAGCGAACAGAAGTAGTTTTTCCCATGGCCAAAAACTGCAGATGTTGTGTCACAACCACTGAAAGTATGGATGAACAGCAGCATGTTGGAGAAGCTGTGGCGAAATGACTGGCTTGAATAGAAGATGTCTGCAGCTTTGCCTCTTCTGCACTTTTGGAGATATGTATTCTTTATATGAGGGGATGGTAATGCAGTGAGGAGAATAAGGAGGTCTGTGTCCTCCCTAACTACAAAGACAGTGTCGTATTGAGATGCCATTGAGAAGACAGTGCTAACAATCAAGACATCTGCATCTTCAACAGCCTGTTTCACTTGTATTCCAGCTTTTGCCAATTCATTTTTTAGAAATTCTACAAAGCCCCTCTTGTTGTTTTCATTAACGAGAAAAGTTTCTTGTGAACTTTTCAAAACAGTAGTTCTATCAAAGACAACATCCAAGATGAACGCATAGCCCGTCGGTGTCTTTCACAATTCTTAGTGCTATTTTGATTAGCGTCTGAAAGATAACCATCAAAGATAACTTTGAGCCATAATGTGTCTGCAAATATTTCAAGTAGGTGTCTGCAATGGCTGCAAAAGAATGTTGTCAATGCCACACTACTTTATGCAGTAAGTGACCACCATCAATCACAAAATATTTGCTTCTATCAGGAATGTCTTCTTTGGTGATTGGTTTGAATGCTTCATAAAATGAGGATTTTTTCCCCTTGCACATACCTTCTTCTCAAAATAGAGACAACGGATATGGAGATAAGTCAAACTTTAAAAATTCCTTCATATCCTCATCAGACTGTTTGGCAATGCACAGCCTATGGAAAAGCATTAGAATATCGTAGGCAAAACTAGACTTTTCATACCTTCGATAAGTTTTCTGAAATGTCAGGAGTTGTAGATACCTCTGTGTCTGGTGATCTAGGGTATAATAGGTATCAAAACATTAAATACTCAACTTGTTGCAAATTTACTCTAGTTTAAAAGTTATCCTTTGAAATTTTACTGAAGGTTTAGTTATTTAGAAGATAGTGAGCAAAAGCTAGTTCAAATTTTTTTATTTTTTAAACAATATTGCTGAAATTCGGAGAGCTGTATTTCCAAACTATTCATGGTAGAAAACTCAATTTGATCTCAAACTGTGGCAAATTTAGTCTACTTTTAGAATGGATAATAAAACATTTTAGTCAGTGCGTATTTTGGCAGATAAAGGGCAAAAACAGAAATAAAATTGAAAATTTTGAAGTTTTTTCAAGATGGCAGCTCTGGTGGCAAAAAATTTTGTTGGCAAAATATAAAAAATTACTCAGAATACCATCTCAGACTTCATATAAAAAAATTAGCTCTACCCAAAATTTGTGGCTTTCTTTTGGTGATAATTTGATTGGGCTACTGTAAGCTTATTTGCATTTAATATACCCAGTAGACTACTAATCTCAAATACAGTTCAGAAAATTATTTCAATATTATTGGGAATTCATTAACCATGAGTGATTTACGTTTAAAGTCATGGCTACACATTAGATCGATTGACCTGCACTTATTTCCATATAATGTACCAACAAGATTTATTTCTGAAAATTGCTTCAGTCTTCTTGGAAATCCATTAACTATGGGTGATTTAGATGCAAACTTAATTGCATATGATGCATAAATATTATATCTAGTTCAGAGAATTATTTCAATTTACTTGGAAAATTCATAAACTATGACTGATTGATCTGCAAGCATATTTGCATATAATTCATAACCCCTAGATGCAATTCAGAGAATTATTTCACTATTCTTTTCTCTACACTAATGTTATATCAATTGCCCATGTGCAGCCTAGGATCATTAATATTTTCAAGGCTGCACAAAATTTAATTAACATTGAATATTAATTATGCTTAAGAGAATTTCAAATCAATTTAAATAACAGTCTTAGCATGCTTCTAGTTCAAGCATAAATAAGGGCAAGATGGTAATTCGCATCACAACCTGCTCCCTCTTCCATCGGTGTGGCCGCTTTCCCCGCCTGGCCGCTACCCCTCATGCCTTTCCCGCCTGGTCGCTGCCCCGCATGCCTTCCCCGCTTCCCCGCAACGCATGGCAACATGCCTGTATCCACCTGCCGGCCACTGCTTAACGCCAGTAATGCAGCTTAATATTTCACATTTAAAAGAAAAATTGCCCTACATAATATTTATACTAGTAATATACTATTATGTAGTAATATAATTACTACATAATATTTCACTATTATAAAAATATTATAAATAAACATATTTCACAATAAAAATGACCCTTGCACCATACATATTATTTCACCGCTGCTAGATGTCTCCACAGTTTTTAGTTTCTCCCCACCCAAAACCCCTACTTTCCAGGGGGGTCCCTTTAGAGAGTTGGAGTGGGGGACTCGGTTGTGGCATATACTACCATTTTCCCTCCCAATCTTCCTGATGCTAAGCCTACCAACACGAAAGCTATTTATATTTGGCTAGAAATCCATCCCATCTAAAGCATGAGGGAGTACTTCAGTTCTCCAGAGCATTTGCAATATTAATTTATAAGGTACAACAAACATATGTAATTCGGAGTCTAAAGAACTTGCCCAAAATTATTTCTCTAATAACAAAGCAGTAACACACTTATTTGAACTAGATTATTCCAGGTTCTGTTATTTCTCCAGTTCTTACATGGGCATTCCACCTGAACAGTATTAATAGTGGATTTTGCATTTAAATTGCCCATCTAACAGAAACAAACCACTTTTCCAAGCCTAGCGCAATTTACCACATATTTACAGTAAAATCCTCTGAAAATTTGTAATACATTATTACTGCAAAAGAACTAGATACTTCTTAAGCACCTTTTTTTCAAGGCTAAAGAATTTGTCTCAGAAATGGCAACATGGAAAACCATGCCGATCTTGAAGGTCATCACAAGGAGACACAGCCATTAAAACATTTACTAGTAATTTTTCTGGTTCCAGGTAATGTAAGGAGGTAGATATCATATTATGTCAACTATTCATTCTGTATCTTAATAAAACTCTCGGTCTCACAGCACAATTCCGAGCAGGAAAACTCCAGCCACAAAGGAAACACTACTAACTCTCGTTACTGCAAGTACCAGCTAACGCGTACATGGCGGACAGTCACACTCGCTAAGTTAATGGAATCGACGTGGCCAGGTATGCGCAGAAACCCACCAGGGAGAACAAAAACAAGAATAATGTTTTAAGCATTATGCCAAATTGTGACGTCATAGGCACAATTAGGAACTAGTCAAGCTAAGAATATGATTTTTGTACTTATGTGTGCAGAAACGTGTCCTTTTTTCCCCTCAACTGAATATCTGAAGTGAAATTATATTATTTCCTTGTAGCGTAAGTTGTTTTTCAAAGTCTCAATTCTTCATGTGCTGAGTGCAGCCTGACAGCGGGAAGACAGTTTGGCAACATTGCGCAGCTTTCATTGGACTGCGTGTCTAAGCAGGAGAAGGGCAAATTGCTTACAATTTGCAAAACACTGTTACACATATTTGTCTTCCAGTAGGTCTCGAGAAGTAATTAGTACCTGTTTAAGTGCTTAGGATTAGCAGAGTGAATCTCGTTGTTTAAATTAGTTCAATTTCTTTTTTAACTTGGTCTATAATAATGGAACACAATATGTTGTATGACAATCCAAGTTCTTATTACTTACAGAGTTTTGTATGGACAATAAATGTTAACATTGAGAACAAGTTGATTGAAGCGCTAGTATTGTGATTCACTACACATGGCGAAAAATCTTTGTTTTAACCATGCAATTCAAGTGGTCACACTTCTATAATACCTACACACACTCTAACAATCATAACTAACCCCTCAATGTCTATACACATATAGTTTCAAAATGTGGAAATGATAAGAAATAATTATCTAAAAATTATCTAGTAAAGCACATTCAGTGAGTAACAACAAGGTAACTCCTTCCCTCTATCGCACACCCTGCTGTTGCTTGCTCCCGGCATGCAGGCTACTCAAGTGATCTCTACAAGTGCCCACCATTGTTTCTTTGTGGAACATAACAAACATGTTTTCACCCACATACAGTTTGTATGTATCTATCTGTAATGAAAACCTATCGATATGCAAAATTTGAGGGTAGGATTTGACATAATAACCCGTATGGTTCCCTTGTCAGTATTATTTTTTCATAATAATTTCACCATATAAATTTTGTAAAAAGTTAATTATTTGCTGTACTTTTGTTTAGTTACCTCTGTCTTTCATACACCTAAGTTACATAAAAAATGGTTTGCGTGAATACCTAGTTAGGTAATGAAATCAAGACTCAAGAAAGTTTAAACTTGCTTAGTCATTAGCAAGATAAAATTGTAATCCGTTAACACTTCCGGGCCTCAGAATTTGTGCACAATACAGAAATTGCAGTTCAAGTAGTATATTTTAGAAACTGCTCCTGTCCAATGCAAGAGATTTAATTGGCTTGCTTGAGATATCAAATGTTTATTCACTGATTGTTTTTGCTGTCCTGAGATGACTAAGCGTTGAACTTATTAAAATGGTTTAAAATATAGTTTACATACTTTACTTACTTTGTCTACTCAAGAAGACTTTCTTTTTGGCCCTAAGCATCACCAATTGTGGATTGATTCAAATTCAACTCATTGCAGTTCTAACTTCCTGCTTTTGCTTTATTGTGGAAATCTGTTGAACTATAGACGATGCCAGAAGTTGATATTTCAAAATTCATGATTTTTCCTCTTTTGTTGATATTAATGGTATCCCTAGTTATTTAACACCTTTTGCCAAAATGAGTTCCTTTCCTGTTTTATGGCTGTGTTTCCAAATGTGAACTGCTTCTGCTAATTTTGCTATATTCAATTTTCCAGTGTTCTTTGTCTCTTATTTGTACACTAATTTTTGTCATTTTGAACTTACTACTTATTATTGATTTCATTATTATTTAGAACTAGCTTGTCTACCATTTTAATGTAATACATTTTTATTTCAACTAAAATACACTTATTCAGTTTTTAAAATACAGTTCTACATTTAACATCAGAAATAAAATATTTCTTCTAATGAAAAAGAAGGGGGGAAACGTCCCCATAATACTTGCGGCATTTCCCCTTTGGATGGCTATGCTTATGCGCTGCCTCAGATATTCATTGGCGTGAGGATCATTAGTAATGGACTGCAGATGTTTGCCCAATTCATTAACGAAGGCTTTGGCTTCAGAGCACCAGGGTCCAAAGGTTTCTACTACGAAGACAACAAAGATGTAATTGTCGATTATAGCGCGATATTTGACCTCTTTAGCTGGACAGTGGATTCAGCAGCAGACCCAGCAAGTTTACAGGTGGAGGATAAATGGGATGGTGCTACTGTGTCTACACATGCTGTGTCCCACATCAAGGATTTGCCCTGTCTCCATGTAATTAGTGTCAAACTGTCTGGGCGTTAATGAAGAAAAAAAAGGGAAAAAATATGCAGAATAATCTGAAGTCAACAGTTATCAGATCAAGAATTACAATGAAAATTATCTCTGTTAAGTGAACTTTCTCCTTTTCCTTAATCACTTTAAACCACGGGTGGCGAATATGTGAATTTTGGTTATCCTGTTTACATGATTACATCAAGGTGTTCTTTAGCCTTTTTCTTCGCAGATGATGCATATAGTGCGACAAGTTACAGTAAAACTTGTTCAAAGCGGCCCGTGTATAATCCGGAAATCTGTCCAAAGCGTACAAATATTTCGGTCCCGACGCACGCAATGCATTTTTAAACGTCAATATTTTGTATAAAACGGAACATGCTTAACGCGGAAACGGAATGCAAATTTTAAGATTTAAGTAGCAATTTATTCTATAATGTGGAAAAGCAGCATTGTATGTTCTACTGCATTACAATATATATTTTGTTATTCACGTCTGTGTGAACACTTTTATTCTCAGCATGGATATTTTACAGCCCTGAGAGTTCCATTAGAGTATACACGGCGGTCGCTTTTGTTTTGGCCAACAATGGAATTTACCCAGTAGTCAAGAAATCTGCTACCTGCTTTGTTTTCTATTTTCCGCCAGGCTTGAATTTCAGTTGGCTTGTACTGCTTGTAGCATCATGTCGAACAAAAAGTATGTATCGCTCACACTCAATGAAAAGATGAAGGTGATCGAGGCGAGTGAGAGAGACAAACTTTCTGTGCGCGAAATAATTTTGCGTTTCAAATGCGGTAAAACGCAAATTTATGAAACTTTGAAGAACAAATAAGATAAGGGAGGAGTGGATGAAGGGGAACGGACAAATGGAGCGAAAAGCAAAGAAGACGGGAAATGAAGAAATTAATGAAATAGTGTGAGAATGGTTTGTAAATGTGCGGGCTAAAAACTTGCCTTTGTCCGGACCCATGTTACAGAGTGAGGCTCTGAAAGTTGCAAAAGAGTTAGGAAAAACGGAGTTTAAGGCATCTACAGATTGGTTGGACAGTTTCAAAGCTAGACACAACATCGTGTGGAATGAAGTGTGTGGGGAAGCTAATGATGTGCACGAAAGTGTAGTGACGGAATGGAAGACAAAACTGCAGCACCTAATTGTGGATTATGACCCTAAAGATGTATTCAATGCCGATGAAACGGGACTGTTTTATCGTGCACTGCCTTCAAAATCTCTCGCAAATCAAGGTGAAAAGTATGTCAGCGTAAAAATGTCTAAGGAAAGACTCACTGCTCTGCTGTGTGGAAACATGTTGGGTGAAATGGAGAAGCCACTGGTTATAGGAAAGGCGGCAAAACATCGGTGTTTCAAAAACCTAGACATCAACAAGCTTCCAGTCACATAGCGAAGCAATAAAAAGGCGTGGATGGTGAGTGCTCTTATGGAAGAGTGGCTGGGGTCTTTCAATCCCAAAATGAAAAAAGAAAATCGCCATATACTGCTGTTCTTAGACAACGTAACATGCCATCCTAACATCAAGTTATTGAACGTAAAATTGGCTTGGTTCCTGCCCGGTTCAACCAGCATGACACAACCGATGGACCAGGGAGTTATTTACACTTTCAAATCCCATTACAGGCGATTATTGATGCAGTCTCTTATTCTGAGTGTTGAAAAAGCTGAAAATGCATTAGCTCTTGCATGGTCAGTTTCTGTCCTCGATGCAGTGAACTGGATTGGTCTAGCAGTGAGGGAGTTAAAGCCTGAAACTGTCACAAAGTGTTTCAAGAAAGCGGGATTTGGAGATGGGGAACAAGAATCGCCTGCACTCACAGAAGCCGAAGAAAATGCAGCAGCAATTGGAGAATTAATTAAAATGCAGAACATTTCATGCAGTCCACATGATTACATTGAAAGTGATGACCTTCTGTCAACTCATTTTACCTTTACTTCGGTAACTGATCTAATAGAAATCCGCAACGCAGAAGATAAGGAGGAAACACAAAAAGAAGAAGAAGAAAATGAAGATGTACCCAGGAAAATTAATACGCCGGAAGAAGCAACCGCATGCATAAACGATGTTATGCAATTTGCAGCACATACCAATTCTCCCAAGCTATTGGAACTATTGTATACGGCAAAAATTTGCATAGAAAAAACAATTGTGAATAGAAAATTCAAACAGCCTTCCCTTCCCGATATGTGGCGACAAAAGTAAAATAAACCTAGGGATAATGACTCAAGAAAACAGTTAGCCTTCAGTAATTGACATAATTATGTTGTGTTAGTGTTATTATAGTGCTTTCACATTCGCCAGAGGTTTCAAGGCCACAACTTCTCACGTCTAATAAGCCCCCACTGAACAGCAGTAACAGCATTCCCCTTTGCACAGAGGAGCTGCGCTGTCGCACACACTCATACGACACTAAGGGGGAACTCCCTATTGGCTTGTCATGTGACTGGCATTGGAGGGGTATGATGTCATATGAGCGCGGTAAGTGGGGGTATCATAGGCGTGCTACGTTTGACATTGAAACCTCTGGCGAATGTGAAAGGACTATAATTATTAATAATAGTGTAATATTTTACTGTTTATAAAAATAAAGTGAAGAATATCTACCGTACAGGAATTAAGGTTTGTAATTAATTACAGTATTTGCATATTACTAATTCACATTTGTGGCACATGGTACAGTAATTGATAACATTTATGTATCCTAGTGTATTTTGTGTAATCCGGAAACTTGTCCAATTTGGAAAATTCTTTTGTTCCTATACAATTCTGCTTAGAACAAGTTTTACTGTATATAACGAACATGTGAATATTCGAGGTGCTCATCTGCCATGCCGTTAGCTCTTGTTCCTCACCACCTCTGCGCCTACCTATAGAAGACCATCATACGGATATGCTCAACTGTGAGACATTTTCGTTGGTGCCAAGCAGTGAGCACCATCAGCCTGTACAAGTAACATTTTCATTATTGTAACAACAATAATAATAATAATAATAATAATAATAATAATAATAATAATAATAATAATAATAATAGTTTATTTTACCTGGAGAAAGTTAAGACCGTAAGGTCTTTTCTTCCACTTCACCAGGGACTAAAAGTACATTAGTTGTTACATTATAGCATAATAAATAACATAAAATACGTTAAATGGCATTACATAACACATTACATTATTTAGGATACATTAAATGACACACAAATGATATGAAAGAAATTAAGTGGTACAAAAATAATTTAGTTACTCAATAGTATTAAATGATAGAAACTTAATTAACAAGATACACTATTAAGATACAAAAAACACTATTAAGTACTATGTATATGTGCTGTTAACTGCGATTTGAAGGTTGACAGTGACCGGTAGTCCTTGATGTGAGATGGTAAAGAATTCCACATTCGGATGACTGAAGTAGTAAACGATGATGAGTCAAGAGATGTATGATATTTAGGTATTGTGAGAATATGATCTTGCTTGGATCGGGTGTTTATGTTATGATGAGATGAAAGAGTTTGAAAGCGTAATGACAGATAGCGAGGACAGGAAATGTGAAGAATTCGATAGGGGAGGCAGAGATAGTGCAGTTTTCTTCTGTCGTCCAGTTGAAACCATGCTAATGTTTCAAATGCTGGCGTAATGTGATCTGATTTACGAATACCACAAATGTAGCGAACGCAAGAATTATGAACACGTTGTAGTCTCTGTCCTAGTTTGAAGCTCAGGTCGCTTAATAGAATATCACAGTAATCGAAATGAGGCATTATGAGTGTTGATACAAGTGTTTTCTTTAATGAAGAAGGTAGAAAGTTTTTTAATTGTTGGAGAGCGTGAAATATAGAGTATATTTTTTTGCAAATTTCTTTTATATGGATGTTCCAATTTAAGTTACTGTCAAAATAAAAGCCAAGATTTTTTACATGTGGACTAAATGGGACAATGCTTCCGTTTATTTTGATGGGTGTTAAATTTTCCTCATCGACATTTTTCAACAAATTACGATGCCCCATTAAGATCACCTGAGATTTTCCTGCATTAATTGTAAGTTTAGAATGTCTTGCCCAATTAGTTATTGTTTCAAGATCGTTATTAATTTCAATTATAGCCATGTTAATGCTGTCAGGTCGTGTATGTTTATACAGCTGTAAGTCGTCAGCGTAAATAGGGTAGTTAGTGTCATTACTACCCGCGCGCCATATCTTGAGCGCTGGATTTACGGGGAAGTGAGGGTCGGGGGGAACAAAACATAGCTATTCCGCCGGTCTTTCTGCAGTGTTGTCAACTAAAGAAATAACGTTTCAGCAGAATCGCGCGTATGGTATTTTATGTAGTGACTTTAATATACAACGATTTTAATGCAGTCCAATAATATAACGTGGTGACGGTATTGCGTAACAATTAATTACACGTCATAAGCCTTTGGTTATCAAATAAGTCATCAAATAAGAATATTATGCATAATATAGGCTCAATATTTTTACACTGGATGACTAATTTTAAGCATAAAGAAGAGTCTTAGCAGAACATGCTTCACCATTTCGTGTTTGAAAATGTAGGAGAGGTAAGGCATCTAAAAGTGGAGATAGCTATAGGCCTAATTTTAAACGTATTTAATACAAATTGTGAAAAGTTCGCTCAACTTTCAGTCCATGAAATTGACATCAGAGTTCACAGGATCGTCAGAAATTAGCACATACGGAATTCTTAAAGAGGTGAGGAAAGTGTTGGATGTACAATGAAGTGTTTGTGAAATCAGCAGTTCGAAAGATTGTATTTTTCTCCATAACTTGATGCGTCAGAAAAGATAATGTCAATAAATAAATAAGAATCCTGAGACAGAATGAAAGCTTAGTATTGAAGCCACTAGATGTCAGGGTGTATAGCGTACTTCGTGTTTCAATGTTGTCAGCTTAACCTACGAAGTTGAACGAAACCTACTGAATGAGGACTAGGGAGCCGAGCGCTCAAGAAACCGCGCGCGGGTAGTACTAATGGTGTTACAAACGTTGTTTATGTATATAGTAAACAGTAATGGTCCCAGCACTAAACCTTGTGGCAATCCACGTTCTACAGGCCTCCATGAAGAAGACTGGTTTCCCACAATAACACACTGTTGGCGGCTGTAGAGGTAAGAATGTAACCACTGGACAGTGTTTTCTGACAAGTTGAAGGTTCTGAGCTTTGAGATAAGTAATTCAAAATTTACTGAGTCAAAAGCTTTAGAAAAGTCAATAAGTGTCATAATCGTCAATTTGCTGTCATCCATAGCTTTGCGAATGTCCTCTGTCACATTGAGCAACGCCGTCGCAGTGCTATATTCGGAACGAAAACCTGACTGATATGGATTGAGGTAGTTATGTTCATTGAGATAGTCCGTCAGTTGTTTGTGTATGATTTGTTCCAGTGCTTTGGACAGAGTGGGCAGGATATTAATTGGTCTATAGTCACTAGCCGAGGATGGATTTTTCACTTTTGGTAAGGGACGCACCAAGCCTTTCTTCCACAATGTAGGAAAGGTAGCAGTCATTATTGATGCATTAAGTATATGTGTCGAAGTCGGAACTATTACGTGTATGAGTTTGTGAATTAGAGTAATATTTATGTTATCTATGCCTGTTGCTTTTGTCTTTATTAATTTTACAGCTCTCTTTACTTCGTCTGGTGTAATGTATTTAAAATAAAAATCCTCGTGGTCTGTCTCATGTGTCGGTATTTCGCCAATCCACATACAGCAAACTTAAATGTAATTTAAATTAGTGAATTCTCCTCTAACAGTCTCCTACTTCTAGAAAACTTGTTTTTGAAGCCATTGTAACAATGGAGGAATCAAATTAAATTTTCTTACACAAATTTGCACTCAGTTTTAGAATGCCGGCTTGCCGGATGGGGAAAAGAGAGTAACCTGCGCATACTTGCTTCTGCTTATGCTACTGCACATCTCATAATTAAACTTATGTTGCTATGGTTTGTATCCATATGGGCTGGGGTACAATTTATTTTACGCCTATGTTCTGAGTACCCTTTTCTGTTTCATTTCTGTGTCAACTTTTGTTAGAAGTATTATTGTCATGTCTTCAACATTGACAATGCCTTATTTTTACAGTGTTATTATTTTTTATTTCCATAGAGCACATTACATGAAAGAATGTATGGAAAATTCTTATCTCCAGCTGCTCGCCAGACATGCCTAGTAGAAACACCTGAACTTCTAGAAGTGAGTGTAAAGAAAATTGAAACTAAGGATTCAGCAGTGTCAATAAATCAAACTGAAATTGGTGCAGAACAACCAGTTGCACAGCGTTCACCAATGAAAGGTCCTATTAATAAACAAATTGAAACTCGAACTTCTGATGGCAAACGGCGTATTACTCCAATGTTCATTCCACCAGCACCAGACACTGGGTAAGAAGTGCCATAATTATCTTAGTATAAGGGTGATAGAAGATTTTCAGCTTTCATATGAATGGAGTTTTGTTTTTCTGTTAAGAAAAGAAATGTTCGAAATGTTAGTAAATGAAAACAAAATTATTGAGGGCTACTTGCTTCAAAATCACTAACTGGAAGGTTTTAATTTTTTTTAATTTTTATTTTATTTTTTTTTTTAATTTAACTTTTGCTAAACTTGACAATTGATACTTTCTGTCTGAGCTGGGCTGCACAATATACAATTTCACCAATATCACAAACATGAATATGTGCAGACTGAATTCAGCAGTTGATTGAGAAGTAGTATGGAATATAAATCAAATGCTGGTGTCTTATTTCGTATGGGATAATATGATGGTAAATACTGGATGACGAATAAAATCAGTAATAGTAGGAAATTAAGAAATTATTACAAACAAAGGCATCAGACTTCTTAGTTTACGAAAGTTTTACGAAAGTTGTGGAAAGATAATAAAGCTGCTGCATTAAGGTAAGTAGTGGCAGCTAGATTCTAGATTAGAGTTAGATTATGTTAAGTAGGGAACAGTTATACCAGAATATTATAGGAGAAAAATTTCTCTGACACTGGGATTCTTGGGTTTGAATT
Source organism: Ectobius pallidus (assembly GCA_964059195.1). Lineage (NCBI taxonomy): Eukaryota > Metazoa > Arthropoda > Insecta > Blattodea > Ectobiidae > Ectobius > Ectobius pallidus. Next base: position 167,386,191 of record CAXKWD010000003.1, read on the forward strand.
CCAATGTCAGAAGAATTTTCATGGGTTCAAATCCCAGTGTCAGAAGAATTTTCATGGGTTCGAATCCCAGTGTCAGAAGAATTTTTCTCCAGTAATATTCTCATGTAATTTCTAATCAGTGGCGTAGGAAGGGGGGTGCGGGCAGCCCCGGGGGGGTGACAAAATAAAAATGTCTTTGTAAGTAAAAAATTGCTCAAGGGAATTTAAAGAAAATAATAATATTATTTAAAACAATTAAATAAGCTTAACAACTTTCTACAAGTCAACATGCGTATTGAAACTTTTTAGTTTTAAATTCAGTCATCAAAGGTAATAAAACTCGGCTGAACTGGCCGTTGTGTAGATAAGAACAATAATATTATGGTTAGGGAGAGGGGTGTTTATTTCTGCCGATGCTTGTCTCTGCAGTTTTATTAATTTAAATGAGACTTCAACAATCGGTGATATAAAATCACTTAAGCCGCAACCAATTCTACCCGCTGCGGCAGTCATGACTTTGACGAAAATAAAATTCGAATGTGAGTTGACTCCGAAGTCTCCTTCAATCTAGATTTTGAACTGGGATGTGTGCATATTTAAGAATAGATTATTAATAATACAGTTCCGTAAAATAGTCACATTACTTGTTTATGAAATTTCTTAGGATCAACCTTTAAAAAATTGATGTATAATTCACATAACTTCCTCTGCCCAAATAAAAGTTAGTCTCCCCTTAAAAATACGAGAAAGTTGTCGCCAATCTTCGTGTCACATCCCCAAAAGGTAGGCCTACCTAACCCAAATACAAAATTTTGTTTTCGTACGATTTTCCGTTGCAAGATGCCGTATTGCAAAGAGCGCGTATTCAGAGTGGGTGGCTTATAACTACCCTTCAAAGAATTATTTCGAAAAAGTGTTCCAAATAAAAGTTTTAGCTCTTAGTATAACCAACCAACATGCAAAATTTAAAGAAAATCGTTAGAGCTGTTTTCGAGAAAACTTTCTTTATGTAAAAATAAGGAAAACGTGTCTCCAATCTTCAGTTCACATCTTGAAAGGTATCTGACATAAATACAAAATTTTGTCCTTTTATCAAAATTCATCTTTCCAAAATTAGAGATTTTGCTTGGAAAACAAAATATAAAAATATAAAAAAATCACTCAAAAAATAAAAATTTGCACAATTTCGGGAGTGTATTTTGGCCTAGAAATGTGTGAAACAAAAGATGTTCACTTTACTAACGGTAACACCCACAGTCTGTGGCTCACGAAAACAATGTATATCTGTCTGTCTACAGGTATAACGTACTTTAGATTAATAATATTAATAATAATAATAGAATTTGATTGTCGTTTAACAGTACAATGTACAGCATAATGTACTTGATATGTATGTCTTTCCTTAATGCTAACAAAATTTGCTGAATTAGGTTAACTATTATGTCTTATATGCACCATTGGTAGTACTGGTTACAACATGGCGACAACATGGTAACTCGAATCGCTTTATGGATGGTTGATTCGTAGTATATCAAGATTTCGGAGTTTAGTTTTGTTTTTATATAACAAAGTAATTATTACTAATTTTGCATAATCCGTTGAGTTTACGACTTACATCAAATAAATTTGTTGCAGCTGCATCTATCGATAAACTCTTAAACGCTCGTGGGATTACCTTTGACTATCCAAAAAATAACACTTGGAACTATTCCATCTTTTAATAATTTAAATGGGGGGGTGACAAGAAATTTTCCGCACTGGGTATCACCTAAGCTTGCTACGCCACTGTTTCTAATGAAGATAACATTTTGTGGATTATGAATGCAGTACATATTTCCAACAGCTGTATTAGTTTAGCAGCAGCATACTGAATAGTACAGGTTTCCTTTTGTGCTTTATTGAATCTCTTCCTGCACTGAGAAATTTCATTCCTGTGACAGTGGTTCCACTTTTGTTTTTTGTGGCTCAGAACAGCAAGGAGAGCAGTTGTGGAGCATACCTCACTGTTTACTGGCTTTCGCATTCTCGAGCTGTTTCTTAACTTTAATTTAGAAAGTAACCAGAGATTGTTTCATGTGTTGTATAAACTTAACTTTAGGTTCTGTATCCTGTAAAATATATTGCAATAATGTGAAATAGCCGTAACCCCCAAAACTTTCTAAGATTTAAATTTTCTTCGTGTAGGCCTATAATGGTAGCAGAAGTGATAAAATGTTGTCACCAAGCTTCATCATGTTATAGAAGATAGTTAACCCAAATATAACATTTTTATTTCATACAGATTTTCTTTATGAGGTATGTTGTTCACATACATACATGCATTGTGTACAAAAATTGTATTTTTGGAATGAGAGGTCCTCAAAACGTGTTAATGTTGAAAACTCAACATAAAATTTCGGCTCGAACACAATACTTTATGAATCTATAGTACAGTAAAACCTGACTGTAACAGAATTTCTAGGGACCATATATATATTTTTTTTTTTTTCCATTATAGGCAGGACTTTGATGAATACAGGTTACCTAAAGAAATAATTACATTATGATGACATGCTGGCCTCTCTTTCTTATAAACCCTTGCTTTTGCATTCCCAAACAATTTTGTTGATCTTCTCATTCCCAGTCATTTTTAGTTGTCATTTCGTTGCACCATTTCCACCTAACCACTTTCCGTGATTCCGATTTCTAAAGAACTGAATGACAGTAAAGTAACAGAATCCTGTTATAGTTGTTGTACGTAGATCTCTAATTGTTTAGCAGGTATAGTGACCTACTTTTCGACCTTGACTTTTTTTTTTTTTTTTGGGTGCCCTCCCTTGCCCCCCGAGTACCAAGCAATGAAGTCTCTGTATCAGGGTTGTCAAGTAATTCAGAACACATTTTCCTGTTTTACAGTACCAGTATTTACTGGGTTCAAAACTAAATATAATTGGCAAAATAGTCTTCCTTTCCGCGTCAGACCAGTTCCGGTAATTACAGGTAAATTTACATGAATAATAAACTGTAATTTATGGGATCAGGAAATTTTTTCAATAGGGACAGTATTCTAGTTCATAAAAGTTCCATTGATGGCAGGTTTTACTGTACTTATAGTAGAGCTAAAGATAGTAAAAACAATAAATTTAGTTACAAGGGTCTGGTCTTTATATAGTATTATCGGTTTGTTGTGAATGTCAACAATTGTGTTCAGTCTGTTTAAGACAATAAACAGTTGACTCACAGTTAAATGTTTTAGCAATGCAAGAAGTCATTGACACTATTTTTACTCCTGCTAATAAATTGGAAGGCATTTTAAGAAGAGAGAAAGATGAAATCAACATTTAGATAAAGTAGGGTTCTACTCACTTCCATGTACGTGTGGAAAAGTGTACATAGGACAAACGGGAGACTCTCTGGATGCTAGAAGAAAAGAACACATCAGACATAAAAAACAATACAACAGTGACAACTCCATTCTGAAAAAACGGGCCACAAAATAATTTTTGGTGACATAACACTACTAAAACAAGAAAATAGAAGATTCCCTAGATTAGTTACAGAAGCCATAGAAATTTTTAAATTTCCTGAAAACATATACAGGGGAGACAGTTACAAGATATCATATAAAAATTACCTTCAATGGATCCATGTGTTACACTTCACAATTGTTTCAACCCAACCTCTGGGCTTTCCTCAGGTGACTGCTCATACCCAACTGAAATGTTGAAATGTTGAAATGTTGTGAAGTGTTGTGATCCACTGAAGGTAATTTTTATACTATATATCTACATAACATTATATAGTGGAAAATTAGGACCAACCATGACAAGTTTGTTAAGTTCAGTGATATCTGGCAGGAAACTCTTCTAAAATCTTCAAAATCCCACTGACGTCATGACAGTTTGCAACGGTTGACACTTCAGTGGTTCCACTTTTGTTTTTTGCAGCTCAGAACAGCAAGGAGAGCAGTTGTGGAGCATACCTCACCGTTTACTGGCTTTCGCATTCTTTGGTGATTATTATCAAATTTTACATGCAGAGACAGTGCAACATTGAGAAAATTATAGGCATCAATAAGATTTGAATATATAACCCCTAAATTAGTTTTGACTAAAAAAATATATTGGTTCTAGAGGGTCTATGTGTAATATCTTATAACATTACTCAAAGAATGTAGAAATAAATACTGATAATAAATAGGGTTGAAACATGTAAGGGGTGGTTTATAATAAAATTAATTTAGCCGAAAATTTTCTCCTGGTTCTATTATATGTTATGTATGTAAAGTCTGATAAAAATTTGTCAAAGTTCGTAGATCTAAATATATATCATAAATAGGGGCTGAAACATTTAAGCGGTGGTTTCTACTCATTAATTTTGCCTAAAGCTTTCTCCTGATTCAATAGCTTTTGTGTGTGAATTTTGATAAAAATGACAAAAAAAATGTAGATTTTAATAATGGTCATATAATAGAGGTTGAAATATATAAGGGTTGTTTGTTCCAAAATAGATTTGCCTAAACTTTTCTCCTGGTTTTATAAGGCCTATGTTTAAAGCTTGGTAAAAGATGGTAAAAACAATGTAGAGTTAAATTAAGGTCATATAATAGGGGTTGAAACATTTAAGGGATGATTTCATCCAAAATTAATTTGGCCTGAAATTTTCTCTTGATTCTATACTCTGTGTGTAAAATTTGGTAAAAATCATTCAAAGAATGTAGATTTATAAAGGATCAAATAATGGGGGTTCAAAATTTAATAAGGGGTGGTTTTTACAATATTACCTCATAGAAGTTTCAACTAGTTCTGCAGGGTATGTGTGGAAAATTATATAGATATTGGTCAAGGAATCTAGATTTGAATATAGAAAATATTACTCATGGGGGGGGGGGTTGAAAGTAAGGGAAGGGGTGGTTAGCTTGAATTTTAATGTTGCCCATCATTTTACCATGTTACGTTGTTGAAGAAGGTAAGTGTGCAAACTTGCATACAAATCTGTGAAAGCATGTAAATTACATAAGACACACACTTCCGTATTTTTATATAGATGATCTAATAAATTAGAAGAAGAATCTGATTATTACAATAATTGAACATAGTGTACAAGACACTGCACGTAACAATCTCTGTCATGACTCATGGTAGTAGGTATTTATAATTCTCTACAGGTACCCGAATATTCAAATATCTAACAATGATTATCCGAATAGCGATATTCAGTTAACCAGTTTACCGAATTTTGTCATGACCAAGTAACCGAATAGTATTCGGTTACACAAATACACAAATAGTCTAAGCACTAGTTGTATTTATAGTCCCTAGAATTTGTTTGCTTTTTCGTAGGAGAGATCTTAATTCTGAATTTGGTTTGGTATTAGGTAGATTGTATGGTTATTTAGCGACAGGGATGTACTGCATCCTAAGCCTGTGACCATAACCAGTGTGCCAGAATTTTGTCCGGCAGGAGCTCTTTTACATGCCTGTAAACCTACAGACATGAGCCTGTCACATTTATGCACATATAAATGCCATCAACCTGGGTTGGGATCGAACCCACAATCTTGGACACAGAAAGCCAGTTGTAGTCCAGTCAAAACAAAGTTTAACCTAAGAAAAAATCCGAAAGTTTTGAAACTTTGCACACTTATTTAAAGGTACCTAAGGATGAATATACCAAAAGTCCTCGTGAATATGAGGCGAGCTCTAGCGGCAATTACCGAAAACAGGGCACTTATTTTTGTTTTTTGTTAATACCTCGAGAACCGTTGGTCGGAGGTAAAAGTTTGCTATATACATAATTGAAGCTTATTAAATTTGCAACAAAAATGATTATATACATTTTTCTTGAATTTCCAATGGTTACCGAGTTATAGGGCGCTAAAGGATAGCGTTTTTTGAAAAACTACGCTAGCGCGGTACAATATGGCATTTCTAATAATATTTGACAATGGTTTACCATTTTTTTTATACCAAGGATGATTCAGGAGATAAATTTCACAGCTTTCTATAAAAAGGAAGACATGATGTATATTAAACAATGAAATACATGAACCCAAAAAAAAAAAAAAAAAAATGCTGAGGATATTCCAAGGAAAACTGTGTACAGAAAAATCAATCAACTCTTGATTGCTTCTTGGTAGAAGGTCCTGCAATCTGCTCATCTTGGTCAGCTTCTGAACTTGCTGCCCTAAACACAGTAAGAAGAGGTAACTATGCATGATATGATGATGTGAGAGAACCATTATACAGATTAAGAACATGTAGGTAAAAGAAAGTAGGTAAGCGAGCGGTAAAACAACGTATGAACATGACGACCGATTTATGTATACTATTTCAAGGAAAATGAATAACAAAAAAAATACAAATGTGCAATCTCACCTGACTTCTGGTTAAGCGTCCAGCAAGCACAGTGTTTTGATCTTCATGTACCAAATGTTCAGTGTTTGTGCTTTGCACTGAACGGTCTGTTTCTTCAAGGTTTATGGCATCGGGATCATCAGGGTCATCAAAGTCTTCTTCGAGGGTGGAAGTAACACCATTCAAGTATTCGCCATGGTAGTTGTGACAAATGCTTGTACACATTATTCCTGACTTTTCGACAGCCACATCTGTTCCCACATCCACCTGTACATTTGCAACAAATGAGGTTGAGGACAGCTTCAGGTGCTGCTGGATTCTCTGTTGTTACAGGGATCAGCCGATCGCTTTCAAATTTCCAACCACACTGCACAGGAAGAAGTTCATTCCCAAGCCAAAATTGAATTTGATGGTACACTCGAAATGCGTGTTGTCTTGCTGCTCCTTTTGTGGGCGGCAGAGCAGAAAGGTCGGGTTTAGCATTGGATACAGATTTGGTGAAAGCATTGTAGCGGTGCATGTTAAGAGAGGTTTTCTTCCTGGGTGCATTGTACAATGCCAGGAATATTTTGTTTCCAGCAGCAGCTACAGCCTCACGGGATGAACTTGGGCTGTTAAATATATCAGCAATACCTTGCAGTACAGCTTGCTTCTTGAACAATTTTAATCAGGAATGTTTCCCATTTCGATATGCAGCCGAAGTCGTATCACATCCGCTGAACGCATGCACAAGAAGTATGCTGTTCTTCATTCCCAAAGTTTGCAATTGCTGGTTTCAATATACTTGCCTTCCTACTTTTCCATGGCTTGGTTTCACAAATAATATGTTTTGTTCAGTCGGAGTTAAGACCATGAGGAGAATAATAAGATCTACATCTTCACCCGACTATTGCTACTTCGTCACAAGTGAAGGACTTCACGAGTGCTGTTCGGACGATCAATGTGTCAGCATCACTGGATGCTTGTTCTGTGTCAACTTCATGGCTGGTAAGGGCAATTATGAGGAATGAAATTAGTCTACATTTATTCTTTTCGTTAGAAATAAAATCATCCTGTTTGACTGTTACTATTGTTTTCTCTCCAAAGTTTATGTCAACTGACCTCTTTGTTTTGTACCTTCGGTTCTGTTCAGCTCTCTTTGTACTGGATCGGGTGGCTGAATAAACATCAAACACCACCGTGCAGCCGTTGCCACCATAATGCTTGAGAACATAGGCTACATAACACTAGCAGATGGTTGAGATTGTTGGCGAATCTTTGGGCCACACCACCTTGTGTAATTTAATTGTGTAATAGTAAGCCTCCAACCAAAACAATGTCAATATAGACTAGGTTTATTTCTTCTTTTAATGGAGTAGGCATCGTACAAGGTAGATTTCTTGGTATTCCGCATTCTTGCCTCCTCAAATAAAGACAATGGTGAAATAGTACGGTAGGTACCTACTTTAATTTGCACCATCGTGCGCTCCTCGACGGTTTTAGAAAAAAACGCTATCCTTTAGCGCCCCATAACTCGGTAAAAATTAGGAATACGAGAAAAATGTACATAATCATTTATGTTCCAAATTTAATAAGCTTTAATTACGTATATAGTCAACTTTTACCTCAGACCAACAGTTCTCGAGATATTAACGAAAAACCAAAATAGGTGTCCTGTTTTCGCTAATTGCCGCTAGAGCTCGCCTCATATTCATGAGGACTTTTGGTATATTCGTCCCAAGGTACCATTAAATAAGTGTGCAAAGTTTCAAAACTTTCGGATTTTTTTAGAGGTTGGGTCATTTTTTTAAGTTTTTTGACTGGACTATTGGTTTGGTATTCTTCCAGTGTTCTGTAAATCATAAATCCCACCAGAAGTGAACAGATAGCAGTAATTGTTTATCTAAATGATGGATAATAATACCACAATTACTTGTAACAGTGGAATACAGTATCTGTAATCTTCTTAATAAAGAGCATTCTACATTTCTATTTCTATTATGAAGTAAACTGTTATTTTGCAACATTGCTTTCAAACTTAGCAAAAAGACAAATTTTCCATATTGTGTAAGATATGCAGTGATATCTTTTCTCATTTTGCAAGGAGGTGGGTACTTTACAGATGTCAGTTCTCAAAGTTCTCTTATTTCCTTTGTAATAAAATATACATTCAGGGTTTTTGTTACAGAGATGTTCCACTTCCTTTTGGTGCAAATAATGCTCAGCAGCCTACTTTCAGTAGTTCATCTGAAACAAAGAGTCGTATTGTGATTGAAAAGAGAGATGACATTGTTGCTCCTAATGTCAGTGGGAACAGTAATAGTAGTCGACCATGTCAGTCTGGTTCTGCTGTTCTGAACAGCATTTCAAGTCAGCCAGCCATAGGCAATAAAATTCCAGCACAGGACAAACCCTCATCACATACTTCAGACGGGTAAGATAGTCATAATATCCTAAGCAAGTTTTACCACTTTCAATATTTTTTTGACTATTGCATTCATAATGCATATTTAACACTGACCAATACTTAGAAGTCTGTGGAAGTGGTTTTATATTTTATGGAACATTTTTGTTTTAAAATTTTAATATTTCGATATTATTTTAAAAATTATATATTTATATATACACATACAGAGTGAATCACCAAAAACTTGCACCGCAGATATTTTGGACATGGAAAGTGCTATTGATGTACGGTTTTCACAGCATTGATTGGTAGTCAGGGGTTTGTATGTTTAGCCTATAAACAGATTTTAATAATACTTAGAAAGTGTGTTTTTTGAGCAAACATACAATTTTTAAAATGGAACAATGCCTAGTTACATCAACAAAACAAAAGTAGAGTAAATTAGAATGTCAGTGGTGTTTGTCCCAGGATTCTAGTGCCAGTAGTTTACGAGGATTCTTATTTTGGAACCTTTACACACTGACACTTGTACAACCTGTGGTAGCACAAACTAAAGAAAAACAAAAGGGAGTGCACTACCTCTGTGGATTTTGACAAGTAAAGAGACAATTGACCTTAAAGGTTGTGTTCAAAATGACCACCTGCAGCTTCAATACACGCTTCCAGTCTGCTGTGGTAAGACTGCTGCACACATTCTAGCATTTCAGTGGAAATTTCAGAGCAGGCAGCAGTAATACGTAATTTCATATCATCTGGTGTAGTTGGTATGTCCTTGTAGCTAGTGTCTTTCAGCTTTCCCCACAGAAAAATGTCTAACGGAGTCAAATTTGTGAATGGGCCGGCCAAGGTGCAGGTCCCGTTCGTCCAATCCAACAATTTGGAAACAATTCGTGAAGACAAGCTGTAGTAATTTGTGCACTATGGGCTGGACAGCCATCATGCTGGAACCACAGGTTCCACCTAGTCTGTAGAGGAATGCCTTCCAGCATCTTTGGAAGATGGTCTGTTAGGAGGCTGTGATACTTGTGTGAGTTTAGTGTTCCTTCTATGAAAAAAGGGCCTATGAGCTGATGGTTTACTATCCCATACCACACTTTTCAAAATATGATTTCTCGTAAACTGCTGGCACTAGAATCCTGCGACAAACACCACTAATTTACTCTACTTTTGTTTTGTTGATGTAACTAGGCATTGTTCCATTTAAAAAATTGTATGTTTGTTCAAAAAGCACACTTTCTAAGTATTATTCAAATCTGTACAAGCCCCTGACTACCAATTAATGCTACGAAAACCATACATCAGTAATAGCACTTTCCATTTCCGAAATATCTGCGATGCAAGTTTTAGGTGATTCATCCTATATGTATATATATATATGGTGTGATCAAGAAATGCGAGAATGATTTTTTATAGCAGCAACCATTTGATCTAATATCGCCGAGAGCCTGATCTGTAGAGACTTAATTTTGGTTTACAAGACCAATATTTTATTTAAATTATTAAAACTAATGATAATTTATTTGTTTTCAGTTTTTTTGGTGGTATTTGGGTATTAGGCAGTGTCAAGTTTGAACACGTTCTGACTTGTTAGTCAGCTTCCAGAGCCGCTATAGTGAGGTTGTGTTTACCATGTCTGTCGCACGTCAAGGATTTCGAACGTGTCAACATTAAATTCTGTTTTAAGTTACAAAAAAGTGCCAAAGAAGCTCATGAAATGTTGGAATCAGTGTATGGCGATGATGTGGTAACTCTGAAGACTGTTTACAAGTGTTATGAGCGTTTTAAAAGTGGAAATGAGTCAGTTAAAGATGAGCAATGGTTGGGATGTCCATTGGCCTCAAAAACAGACGAAAACGGGCAAAAAGTGATAGTGAATAATTATTTTTACTGAAGCTTACTGAAGAACTGCCGCCGGCGTGGTCTTGTGGTTAGCGTCGCTGACTACAGATCCGTCGGCCCGGGTTCGATTCCCGGTACCTCCTCGGATTTTTCTGAGGTAGGGAGGTCTGGTAGGGGTGCACTCAGCCTCGTGATTCCAAATTGAGGAGCTACTTGATAGAGAAGTAGCGGCTCCGGTCCAGAAAACCACCATTAACAGCCGTGGGTGTCGGCATGCTGACCACATGCCCCCCAATCCTGCCATCTGCCTACGGGAGATGATGCAGCGGTCGGGTGGTAGGCCAAGTCCCTCCAGGGATGTAGCGCCACGGAGTTTAGTTTTTTAGTTTTACTGAAGAACTGATCTGATTATATGGGTCCGTGCAAAGCATTTTAACCAGTAATTTGCAAATGAGACCAATGAGTGCAAAATTTGCTCCCCAGCTTTTGACTGCTAAACAAAAGGAAAATCATGTCTCAGTTTGCATGGAATTGAAGGATCGTCTTCATGCAGATCCAGACTTAATGGCCAAAATTATAACTGGAGATGAAAGTTGGGTCTATGGCTATGGCCCTGAGATGAAAATGCAGAGTTCCCAATGGAAAACCAGTAACTCCCTTTGCCCTAAAAAAGCACGTCAGTCAAAGTTGAATATCAAGGTCATGCTCCTTTATTATTATTATTATTATTATTATTATTATTATTATTATTATTATTATTATTATTATTATTATTATTATTTTATAGTGAGGGCATAGTGCGATCAGAGTTCACTTCAAAGGAAACAACTGTAAACTCTGAATTTTACAAAGGGGTTACTACAATGTTTGTAAAACGATGTACAAAGAAAGAAACCAGAAAAATGGACCAGTGGCTTCCTTTTCCATCACAACAACGCACCATGCCACACATCGCTTCTGATTCACGAGTTTTTGGCCGCAAAAAGATTCCTTTCTGTCCACATCCATCTTACTCACCAGGTTTAGCATCCTGCGACTTCTGGCTCTCCCCAAAAATAAAAAGCGTGCTAAAAGGAAAATATTTTGACACCATTCCTGACATTTTTGAATTTTTCAATATCATTATAAGCTATAGTATTGTACTCTGGGGCTGTGGTCATGATTTGCCTAGGATTTCATTGTGACAGAAGAAGCCTATTAGAATTATAACTTTCTCTACTTTTAGAGCCCACTGCAACCCTTTATTTATCAGTGAAAAACTTTTGACTGTGTATAATTTGCATATATTAATGTTCCTTGAATATGTGAAAGTAAATGTGACAACTATTCCTTTAAGATGCGATACTTATTCACATTCCACCAGATGGATGAACATAATTGATGTACCTTGTGTTAGGCTTCACATGTTGGTCTGAAATGAACTTGAACTTGAGAACATTTAAATCTACACTTTATAATTGGGTAATAGATCATCCTTTTTATAATCTAGATCAGTGCGGTTCAACCAGTGGCCCATGAGCCTATTCATTTTTGTTGGCCCTTTCTTTTCTTTCTATATAAAACATTTTAATTCAACGTTTGGGAAAAAAAAATCGTTTACCGTTCTTACTGCTTTATGTTTTAGTAATACTACATTAGGTTTTTTAAGATTACGTCAACAGCACCTTACAATCTTAATTTCCCCTATAATGGCCATATCGAAGCTTCACTCTTTGACCATTATAATCTGTGGCATATCTACTTCGATTCCCACGAATTCGTGCAACACGAGAAGTGGACCCGTCTCCAGGCGACGGGTGGTCGCCAACGATTGTCGATAGGTTCACAATCATTCCTGTGCTGAGGAGGATTTTCTGGAAGGTTTTGTTTTTGCTGTATAAGGGAGTGCAGGACAGTTCGAAGTGGTTGTTTTTGACGAGAGACTTTATTCAAGAGATATAGTACAATGAGAGATTGTTGTCGTGAGAGCAGTACCTAAAATGGCAGAACTTAAGAAACGGGTTGAATATGAGAAACAACAATTTCAGTCAAAGCGGCAGGAAAGTTACTTTTTTGTTGAACATAATGGAAAACCCCAGTGTGTTATCAGTTCCAAAGTCTTAGGTGTTTCGAAAGAGTATATTGTGAGTAGACACTATACCAGCTTGCATAAATCAAAATACAATCAATACCAGGGAAGTGCCAGAAGATGCATGTTTAATGATTTGAAGCTGAAACTAACTTGGCAGAAGAATATTTTTCAGCAACCATCAAACACTGCTGGTTTAAAGGCATCTTATGAGGTATGTTTAGAGCTAGCTAAAAGTAAAAAGTGTTTTAGGGATGGTGAGCTCATTAAGAGATGTGCTGTAAAAATGGCATCTTCATTTGGAGATAATAAGATGGCTAAAAATTTTGAAACAGTTTCATTGTCTCATCAGACAGTAGGTAGACAAATGGGTGGTTCTCTCAAGGGCATTTTGAAAAAAAATGTGAATTTTACTCTCTAGCTCCAGATGAGAGCACAGATATAGCTCCAGATGAGAGCACAGATATAGCTCCAGATGAGAGCACAGATATAGCAGACATCAGCCAGCTATTTATCTTTGTCAAAACAATAAACGAAGTATTTGATATTCATGAAGAAATGTTGAAATTAAAATCATTGGAAACCAGCTCAACATATTCATTGCACTGGATGGTGTTCTCTCTAAATATGGAGGTTTTGAGAAGTGTTGTGGCATTGCAACAGATGGAGCAAAAGCAATGGTTGGTGATAAAACAGGATTAGTAGGACTGTGTAAAGAAAAAGGCATGAATTGTTTGTTTTCCACTGCATTATCCACCAGGAGGCTCTCTGTGGAAAAATTATAAGGCTCATTTACTGTTGTAAATACTGTAAATTTAATAAGGGAAGGCAATAAAAGCCCATAGACACAGAGATTTTATTGCATTCCTAGACAATTTGGAAGCTGAGTATGGTGACATTTCATTGTACTGTGAAGTTCGCTAGCTAAGAGCTAGAAATTGCCTGCAACAGTTTTTGGGTTGAGGAATGAAATTCTTGCTTTTCTCAGAAATGAATACATTGGGCATGGAAGAAATTCAGTTTTTAAATAATCTTGCTTTTCTGACAGATTTAATGTTCCATCTAAAAGCTTTAAACCTGAAACTACAAGGCAGAAAACAAATTATCTCCCAGCTTTATGGACATATTGAGAGCTTCCGCAAAAACTTGATGTATTGAACATTACACTGAAGGCAAATAATACGGCACACTTCCCATCTTGTTAGCAGTTGAAAGAAGAAAAACGTGACACAAATTTTAGTATGTTTCATGAAATAATAATAGAAAGCAAGAAACAGTTCCAAGACAGATTCCAGGATTTTGACTCCCTATAACCAAAACTTGCACTGTTCAACAGCCCCATGGATATTGAAGTGAGTGAGGTGCCCTGCGACCTTCAAATGGAAATTGTGATCTTCAGGCAGACCCAATTCTACCAGACTAAAAAGTGTGATGTCCCTGAAAATTTCTAGAAACTTATTTCTAAAGAATGTTTTCCTAAACTGCATAAATTCTCTCTGCAAATGTTATCGCTATTTGGCAGTATATGTGTGCGAAAGGGCTCTCAAAGAAATTAAGTCAGAAACAAGAAATTGCATTGAAAGTGCTTCACTGGAATCGAGCCTGAGATTTTGCCTTACTGAACTTACAGTAGACATCGATAAACTTGTATCAGGAAGGCAGTGCCAATAATTACATTGATTTCTCGACTGTAAAATGAAGTGGTATATTATACTAGTATACTGAACCTCTTTTAATATAAATTTTAATAAAAGTTTTTGATTAAAATATAACATATTTTATATATAGTTCGTTTATATAATTGCTTTCTTTCTGGAATTTCTCCAGCCTTAACACTAACCTAAAGGAAAGAGGGACGTAGGACGTCCAGTTAAAAGATGGAACTGAGCCCAGTACAGGTCGATAGGCCTAATCTGTGAAAAACAGAAGAAGAAGAAGAAGAATTATACGGTATTTTTATTTCATATAATTTAGAGAGCTATTACTAAAAAGATATGTATGCCCCATGTACCCAAAAGATTAGCAGACTCATCCAGTACTAGATTAATCCACTAAAGCATTGGTTTGCGTTATTGATTCATAAATAGCTATTTATAATTTTTATTACATTCTACTTTTAAATTATCATTATAATTATCATCTTCACTATATTAAGATGAATTTTCATGAGTATTTGTGTTTATCTCCTTTACTTTCTGAACAGCAAAACAAACCTTATGATTATATTTCAGATAGTTCTTGCATTTTTTTCTATATGCAGGACATAACTCTTTTTTAAATCTATGCTTTTCTCCACAGAATCTGCACTGCTTGAAGAACTTCTCCTGAACTTTCATATTTTTATCACTTTGTCTAGCTTCCTTACAGATTCCTCCTCCTCTTTCTTCTCTATAACTTGTAACTGTTTTTCATTTGCTTCAATAGTACAAGCTTCCTTTATTATTTTCTCTAAAGTTAAAGCATGTTGGCTCAATAATCGTCTTCATAGTTCATTATCTGTAATTCCAACCACTGTTTCATCTTCTGATGCTCCAAATTCACTTGTCTGTACTCTTTCCTTCAGTACTCTTATGAATTCAGAGTATAACATATCAACTATTTGGTTAGATAAATAAAAATGCATACTGTACCTTCTTATATAATTTTTCTCTTATGTTGTATATATCATTTTTCTCTTATGTTATATATTTCTAGATCTAACAGTTCGATATTATTAGGTACAGATTCCTTATTCTGTATATTTAACTGTGTCATTAATTAAGAACCATCTTTCCCTATAATTGATTTAAATATTGCTGCTCTTTCCTATCTGCTTCATCTTCCAGGCCAGTTCCAATTTCATAATTCTTCCACAATTCCTTAAACAGTTTCCAATTCTCGACTATTCCTTCATCACATTTCAGTGGACCTGGTAGAGGTACACAGAAATACTTCACTTCTGACACCGTATTTTTATATTTAAATAAACTTTATTTACTAGTCCTAGTTTTAATGAATACATCTGAAGTATCCATAATGTTTACAATGACAGTGACAGATCCTAAAAACTTTTGAACATCTTCAGTAATCCTGGAAATCTACCAGTGATAGGCTCATAGCCTCCAACTTAGTTATTGTGGTAGGCAATTTTGTGAAGATTTTCACCTGTAAATTAAATTGTGTTGTACATTCTTATTCTTAAAAGCAACTTTCAAACCGTTAAGCTTTTCTGGGGGTAGACGCAGATATTGTAAGATCAGAAAAACAAAGTTTTGAGAGGCAGTATTGTGCCATTTAATACAAAATATGCACTGAAACTAGAAAAATGGGCTTAACATGCAAGATAAACATCAAATTAAACTTTGTTAAAAGTAAAACCTCAAAAATTTGAGTTTTGCATGGAACTGTCCATGAAAAGGACAAAATATGCAAATATGCACAGAAAAAAATATTTATTTGGAATCAGTAAGCCATGAAATGGATATTTAGCAAGTTTGAGAACTGTAACAAGCTTATTTAGAAACATGCATTTGCATGGAAATCCTGTCTTTATTCATTACTCTATTAACCAAATAATTCTGAATTTATGCGTTTTTTGTGATGATGAATTTATATATCAGTAACATAAATTTCAAGACCTGGAAGTCATGAATCTAACATACATATTGTTATATCGACCATCTACATGGTCTAGTGGTTAGAGCCGCTGGCTACAGATCCACAGGCCCGGTTTGATCCACTAGACCTCCTTGTATTTTTCCTTGATGCACTTAGTCTAGTGATTGAAACTGAGAAGTAAAAAGTAGTGGCTCTGATCACAGAAACCATCATTAACGGCTGTGGGTGATGGCATGCTGACCAGCTGCGATCCTGCCATCTGCCCTTGGTAGATGATCTAGCAGTCAGATTGTAGGTCTGTCCCTTCAGGGATGCAGCACCATGGAGTGTAGTTCAGTTTATAGTTATATCATTGAATGTTTACTTTCTCGAACATTAGCAGATATGGGAATTTCTTACTTTTTTGTAGGATTGTAAGTATTTGCAATTCCGGGGTGCGCGGGCAAAGAGAGTTAAGTCCACCATCCTAAAAAATTGAGATATGTCCATAGAGTTATAGATAAAAATGTTCTCTACATTTGTGTTAAGTCCAGTAAGTCATAATCAAAATTGTGCGGTAGTTATGGATGTGTGCCTCATGGGTTTATCCATCTCTAAAGCTATGTTGGGCTGGTATAGTGTGTTAAGTCACTCTAATTCTCAGTAACAAGAAAGTGGACTTAACTCTCTTTGCCCGCGCACCCCGGAATTATTGAAAGAGGGGTAGTTTTTCATATAGCCTAAGAAATATTGCAAACTCACTCAGTGAGGATTAGATGGTAATGTGAAATTTGAAAGTTAAACACATTTACTTAATGCTATCTGAGAAATAAAAAATAAGTAAAAAGAATAGGTATTATGTGAATCATGCAACAAACACTGACTTACCTGATTTGTATGCTACAGGAGATTAGAAACTCAGAAAGTCAACAGAACTGCAGCAGCCTCAGTTGCTACCAAACGTCGAGTGGATATTACCCTTAGTTCTGGAACAAAGCTACCTGTTGTGAAACGAATAAGACCTCAAGTAACATCTACAGGAACTGAAAACCAGCTGCAAACAACTCTCCCACAGCCAACAAAGACCATTGATGTGACAGGTTTGTATCAAATGGAAATAAAGGCTACTTTTATGACCTACGAGTAGATAGGAGATGTAGACTTGACTTTTTTTTAAAAATGAAAGCCAGCAAACAGTTAATAGTGAATATGATGTTAAAACAGTTTTGTTGAGTTTCATGTATCTCCAAGCCTTTGAAAGGATTCATAATTAATTTAAATGTGCATAAACAGTATATGACAATGAGTTACAGGCATAAAGGGCAAGTTCCAGTGTTTGGATCATACTCAAGACTTGTAAACAATAGAGGTTGCCTATTTCGGCAGGACAGGGGGCTGCGGCGAATAGGCGGGATGTGTGACCCATCACGCATTTCCAACTCTGGGTATCCCCAGTATTATGTATTTCTCTCAGTCTAAAAATGTCTAAACCTTTTGATTAAACTTGCAACCTTTAATTAACCTTTGTTCAGATTCCTGTGAAATTTGTGCAGAAATAACCTACACATAATAGCCCTACTGATGGTTAAAAAAGAGAGCCTTAAAAAAGCGGACACAAATGTTATTTCATTTTATAAATATCACCAATTACACAAAATTATGGAGGTGAAGCGAATTTGATGATGCAACAATTTTTTATATCTTTGTGACCCGAAAAACTTTCAACTGAGAAAGTTTTAATTAAATATTTGAATTTTATTATAAACTAGCAGATCCCCGTGGCTTCGCCCACGATAATTAATTAGAAGATAGAAAATTAAAGAGAAAATAATTAAAACATATTTATTAACACTTGCACGCGAAACATTCATATATTAAACGATTAATATAATTAATGAAACAGCTAAAAATCTGGCTTTGAAGTGAACTCTACAATTATAAGCGCAGTAAGGAAACAAAAGACCTCAGATTCGAGTTCCCTGGCCCAGACAACCCCTGTATAGTGTGTTTCGTCCAGATTGAACAACATTTGCCTATTTAGGCTTATATTCATTACCCCTCTTCGGTCTATGTTGAAAATTTCAGATGTCTGCGTGCTTTGACATTATAAACAAATGAATCGACCAGCATGGGCTTAGAAAATTCAAGCAATTGCTATGCTTTTATTTCCAAGGTATGACAAAAATAGGCTAAGCCACCTACAATTGATTTGACAAATGAAATGTATTACCGAAAACTGATGCTTGGATGGTGAAAAAAAATGCACATTTTCTGCCTGTTTTTCACTCATAACTCGCGAACGAAAGCGAAAACTAAAAATCCGGCTTCAAGGTACATTTTCCCATCCTTCAGTCCACCTATGCTTAAAATTTCAGTTCTCTGCGTTCAGTAGATTTTGCTGGGCATCGCGGACAGACAGACAGACATACAAACACTTCCTTTTATTACTATAGACTATCATGTGCCCGCTGCTTCGCTCACGATAATTATTTCAAAAATTAAAAATTAAGAGCATAATAGTTAAATCATGATATTTACTAACACCTAAATCACTTGGACTACATACCACGATTAGATAGCGTCACCTGGTAAAAGCGATCTCAGATTTGAGTTCCTTGGCCCAGAAAACCCCTGTATAGTGAGTTTCGTCCAAATCGAACAATGTTTGACTATATTTAGGCCTATATTGATTATCCCTCTTCCGTCTATGTTGAAAATTTCAGATATCTACGTGCCTTGACATTATAAACAAATGAATCGACCTACGTGGGTTTTTATTTCCAAAGTATGACAAAAATAGCAAAAGCCAACTGTAATTGATTTGACATTGAAATGTATTACTGAAAACTGATTCTTCGAAAACGCACAAAATACACGCTTTCTTCCCGTTTTTCACTCATAACTCATGAACGAAAGCGAAAATTAAAATTCCGGCTTCGAGGTGCATTTTCCGATTCTTCAGACTACCTATGTTTAAAATTTCAGATCTCTGTGTTCAGTAGATTTCGCTGGCCATCGCAGACAGACAGACAGATAGACAGACACTTCCTTTGATTAATATAGATGAATATCTCTATATCTTTATATCTCGAATGGTTTTCGAGTAATTGAGTAATAATTATTCTGGGCGCTACAGCTGTTCGAATCATTTGGAGCTTTGAGCAAGGCTAGAGAGCATGGGGCTGCTGTCCATATTCTTTTACGATAGAAATTAGTAATATATTGATTTCAGTAGTGCAGTATTGTCAGTTATTTAATTATGTATTTTGTATTAGTATATTATAGAATATTGTAGAGTATTAATTTGTATTAATATTGTCAAAGTAGGTAGACTTGTATATAGATTATGTTATAGGGGTAGAAAACTGTTCTACAGAATCGGTTTGTAAAATCTTTTGAAGAATGTAGAATTGTACAAAGATATAAAAAAAAAAAAAGTGGAAAACAGCTAAGTTGTGGATTGTTCTGTTTTTCAAGCTACCTAAAATGTTCTTCTGATTCTACAGGATTTGTCTGAAAAATCTGGTAAAAATCTGTCATAGTATACATCCCTCATGATCTCTTCAGCTTGCACACCTAACTGTATATTATTGGTACCGACATGCAGTCACTACTTCGGGTTTCTTTGAGGTTAGGTCCATATTTTCTAAGTGGCAAACCTGCCCAGCAGACTTGATCATAGAATCACTTAACACGTAAGCATCTTCCCTTTCTTTTGATTTTCCTTCCTTGTAAACAATTGTTTAGGGCTACATTTGTCAATAACCCCTTTTTTCCAATGCTTGATTATGAAGATTAGGCTTATCAACTCTGTCTGAACTAGATACTGGCTTGATAGACAAATTTGGTCTAAATAAAGTATCATTATGAAAAACAACAAATCTGTTAGAAGTTCAAATACAAGTGGTTGGAGAAATTGGCCTACACATTGTATATGAAGGCTTGTATACAGGGTCCGCCAGAAAAATGTATACACACTTTAAGGAACGAAACTATTTATTAGGTTTCTTTTTTAATTTAAATACTAATCAAGCATGTACCGGTAATACTTTCTTCAGTTCAGTGGTTACATTAGATGTTCAAAATGTTGGCCGATGGCGGCCAGACACATTACTGAACGATGAGCGGTCGCCGCAGCTACGTCAGTCAATGTTTCAATGGAGATCGCAGCACATGCCGCTGTAATCTCCTGGCGAAGTTCCTCCAACGTGCGTGGCTTACGTCGATAGACTTGATCTTTCACGGTTCCCCATAAGTAAAAGTCCATAGGAGTTAAATCTGGCGACCGTGGAGGAAACTCAATGGCCCTCTTCGTCCAATCCAATGTCCCGGCAGATTGTCACCCAGGAAAGCTCTTACGGCTAGGTGACGGTGTGGTGGCTTCCCGTCCAGTTGGTAGAAGACATCATCATCAGCACCTTTCAGAATTTGTCGTACACTTGTACTACTAATCCCCACTTCACACGCACATTGCGCAGCAGACTTTTGTGGAGAAGTAACAAACTTTTCCAACACGAGATCAGACGAAGCAGGACTTGTAGCTCTATGCGGTCTTCCTGATCTTCCTTTATGAATATCACAAATCGTTCCATGTGCCTCAAACTTGCCAATAATGCGATTAATTATTAGGCGGGTTGGGGGTTCTGTTTCAAACTCCCGCCTCCACTGACGCTGCACTTCAATGGCATTATCAAACCCGATAAACCACTTCAGAAAGCATTTTCGCTGCTCGAACGTTAAGCGTGCTCCAGCCATTTTGTTTTGTCACTATTGTTTTGAAAGTAACGACATGTGTTGAGCGAAAGACCATACTACAACATACTGGTAATATACTGGTAATATCCGGATACAATATCCCGATACAGTCTGACAAAGAGTGTATACATTTTTCTGGCGGACTCTGTATATAGAAGCATACATCTCCTGAAGGCTTGTGTAGGCCTATATAGAAGCATACATCTCCTCTTCTGCAAATTGTTTTATTTTTTATTTGAGATCGTTATTTTCTGTTTGGAGTCTATTTACCTCCAACTGAGCAATCTTCAAATCCTTGTTGAGTAGGTCAACGATTAACTGTAAGGACGTGATGGTTTCCCACATCATCATACTTTTTGCATTAACCTCACCCATGTGGGTGACTTATGACGTTAACTCTGTTTTCAAGTAATGTATTATCAGGGAAACTAACTTTGGTGATATTTCCACTATGATCAGATACTTCATGTCTCTGAAAATTATTTGAATATTGCTTGTCCATTACGTGTTTTTCTACAACTGACGCCATTTCACTCAACATCACTTGTTCTACATTTTTTACACCCCTGTCTTTAATACTGATGTTCACCCTATTTTCTGGTAGAATACTGTCATGGAAAATAACTTTGGAGATATTTCCACTATGATCAGATACTTCATGTTTCTGAAATTCACTTGAATGTGGCTTGTCCTTAGTGGGTTGCTCTACTACCGACACCATCTTGAGTGTTAAAAAATGAGGGCCTACCCAGTATAAAAAATTTACCATAACACAGGTCTGTTAGTGGAGTGTAAGAATTTTTATTAAATGTTTTCAGGTGTGGGTGAACCTCATACAGCACTGGGACTTAAGCTGCCTACATTGAAGATTCATGGTGATAAAGGACTTCTTGTGCGTATTACAGGAGGGACCGGAGTGGGGAGTTGTAAACGTTTAGAAGTGCATAATGGGGCATACAGTAGTTCTTATGGGCCTTTATCCAGATTAAGAGTATTCATAGAAAATGATGAAGTTCCTTTGTGGGAAGTTATACTTGGCAGTCCAGTCTGTGGAGCTGTTGCTAATAGTCACCTCACAGCCGTGGCTTCTGAAGATGCAACTCTGCATATTTTTAAAACAGATACAGGTATGTTATGTCCATACAGTATTTCTCATGGGGGTGATTTATATGAACGTATTGCAAACATATGGGCATAGATTATATTAAATCAGGGATATAAATGAGGAGAAATCATGCATGAGGTATTACTCTCCTTACAATCCTACCACACTGGCTTATGAACTGTCTGGAAGGAGCTGTTTATGTCAAAGCCGTTCCTCCTGCATTTCCATTGTACACTGTAGGCCTACATTGTACACTTGTTAAGTTATCTCAGTATTGAGAACACCTGGTAGTATACCTGGGACATATGAGTTGGTTGGAGAATTTAATGTTGTAGCTGAATGTTGCCATGATAGCTCAAGTGCCAGGGCACCAGCATGGAGAGCCAAAGATCTGTGGTTCAAATCCTGGCTATGACATTGAATTTTTCACTCTGACTCTACCTTTCCAGCTTAGCCTGCACATGGCCAGTGTGAAAGAATTATCGTTTCTGTAACATTATTATTATCAAGAGTGAAGGATATAAATCCGATGTACATCGAGTGAAGTGAAGGGTCTTATTTGATTGTATTTCAAATGTTTTGAGTATGTTTCTTCATTTGTTTATTTAATGAAAGGCTATTAATAAATAGTAAAGTTTGGTCTTCCATTCCTAACCTGGAAAAGGCAAACCCATATTGTTACAGTCCACTCAGAGAACTTGCATCTCTTTTCACACTAGAAGTTGGAAATCAAAGGGCAATACTAAACTGAAGCTGAGAACCTTTGTTTTTTAAGAATCTACACTTGTATACCATTTTTCCTTCAGCTGAGTCAAAGCTTAGGGTGAAATTCTGGAATCCTCCTTTCAAGCTCCTTCTCTTAAAATGGGCCTTCAATCCTCCTTACATAGCCATTCGTACTCTGGAACCTTCCTTTTTTTGTTTTAGGAAGGATGGCTCCTTAAAGATGAAAGCACGTTTTCTTATTCTCGAACCTCCCTGTTAGTTTAAAGGAGCAGGTAAGAGAGTTTCCTTATCTTAAATACTGAAGGAAGCCTAGTGGTCACCTTTTTCCATCCTCTATAGTTTTCAGACATCAGTTTTCTCATTTCTGTGATATTAGATGGTGAATTTATTGAGTTTATGCAACTTATATCAAATTTCAGAATATACTACAGCAACGTATGGTTAAGGATAATGTTACAAAATAATTATTATAATATCTAGAAGTAGTAAATAAAAATATGACTACATAAATATGACACAAACAACTTAAACTCATTATTATGAGCAAAAAAAGCCGTGAATTTCAAAATGCCAGTCCATGGTGCGCCGAATATCTATTAAAATAAGTTCCATAAATAACTATTTTTGGAAAGGAGTAGAATACTGTATGTAGTTCATTATTGTCTAATTGTTAAAAAATTTAAGAATGGATATAGTGTAACTTAAAGTGATCAATGGACATAAAAGATATAAATTAAAAACATAGCTCTTAGATATCCATATAACAAAGGAACGGAGTACTGTCTAATTAATCTTAAAGAGGTAAGGAATGCAAATATATTTTTTAAAGCCAACTATTAGGCCTACAACTGTTTAATTGCAAGTATGTCTGATCTCATTACTTATTTCAGAGCGTGCACAAAACAAAGAGGAACATAATAATAATAATAATAATAATAATAATAACGATGATGATAAATACATAAATAATAACAGTAGGCTAAACAATGATAACAATACCATTAAGAATAATTATAGTAGTAGTAGACTAATAATAATGTAATAAAAATTTAACAATAAAAATATAATAGTATAATAAAAATATATAATATAATAATAATAGTACCATAATGAATAGAATGAGAAAGTGTGATGTCTCCACCGCTAATACAATGGTGGGTATAGGGAGAGCGGCGGTCCACCGAAACACTGGCAGCACCTTCGTTTGCGTTTCAACTTCTCAATGCTGCATCATGATAGTTTGGCATCTTATGATTAAACTCGCAATCTTTAATTAACCCTTGGTCCTATTTCTGTGAAATTTGTGCAGAAATAATCTGCACAACACAGTCCTTCTGATGGTTAAAACAGAGACTTAAAAAATGTGGATATAAATGTTTTTATTTCATTATATAAACATCACCAATTACACAAAATTCATGGAGGGTGAAACGGAATTTGACTATGCGACAATTTTTTTCATTTTTGTGTCCCGTAAAAACTTCAAGCGAGCAAGTTTTAGTGAAATATTTCAACTTTATTTTAAATTCAGTACCACCTTTATATCTTGAATGGTTTACGAGTAATTGAGTGGTAATTATTCCGAGTGCTACAGCTGAATGAATGATGTGGGACGATCGTGAAGTGTTGAGGATGAAGCAAATTTGACTATGCGAAATTTATTATTTTATTTTTGTGTCCAGAAAGAGATCAAGCGTGTAAGGTTTAGTGAAATATTTGGATCTTATTATAAATCGAGTACCACCTATATATCTAGAATGGTTAACGAGTAATAGTAATTACTCTAAAGCTAAAGCTATCAGAATGGTATTAAGGTATCTTTTCCATAAAATACTAGCAATAACGTAAAAATTTTTACATAATTTATTCGTGGACTCAATAATAAAACTATATTAACTGACTACTTGTACCCATACTGCAAGATTGACCCGCTGGGGAAAAGGAGTGAATGAAGCTTTTTTCTAACTTAGTAAATCTGCACTACTTTTATTTATGCATTTATTGGATTATTTACATATTTTCTGTTCACTTATGTTAGTAATTTTTATGTATAATTATCATAGTTTGTCTTATTAGTTTAATATATTGTTCCTTTTTTTAATAATATAATTTAACAACATAAGACATACATCAGTTACAGCGAACGGCGAATGGTCGAGGGTTTGAGCAAATAGCGGGCTGTAGTTAAGGCAAGAGGATTTAATTTTTTTATGAAAAAATCAGGGAAAATGCTTTGAAATATTGTGTGATATATGTAGAATGCATTGCAAAACAATTGTTGCGTATGTGCGTCTTTATCGGATGTTGAGACGCCAATTTTAAAGATCACGCGCCCTATTTTTGTAGTGCTGCTTATGAAATTTTCCGTGCCCTGCAATTCACAAACCATCCCTTAGTTTATATTATCTCTGTTCACATAATTTGTACACAGATCTACACTTTTGACCGTGTTTCATCTACATAGCTTACCCCATACAGCCAGGAGAAAATTAATATTAATATAAATAATATTACTATTAATACAATATTAATACAAATTAATACTCAGTAATATTATTATACAATGTAATATTAATATTAATTTATAAAATATCCCTTAGCTGTTTTCTACCCTAATTATACGTTGTTATTTCTATACAAATGTACATTCTTTAACAAATTCTCATCAAATTATACTAACATACCCTCTACCCTATTTTCTAGGCAACAAAATATTAGATCAGCATCCCTTAGCTGTTTCATACCTATATTATATAATTGTTCATTGCTTGTGAACATATTCCATTTTTGGGAAGATGTGGAACGAAATGTTACGGTCAAGCTTCTTGCAATCTGAGAAATTACTGTTACACACGGCCATGTTTATTTATGGAGATGAGATCTTCCAAGACGTGTAAAGCAGCCCGAAAATTGTCAAAAGTATCTAACAATTCAATTTAGATAAGGTGAGTCATTTTGAAATAGATTAATGTATTATTTTGTTTAAGAATGTTTGCAATTTTTCCTATACCGTCCGTAGTAATCTTGCTCCCGTGAATCTCAAGCAGAGTAACTGCTACCTAGCAGCGGAACCAGAGAACTACCTCAGTCATCACACTTTCTCCTCTATTCATTATGATAGTACTAATAATAATAATAATAATAACAATATTAATCAAAAGTACCGGTAATAGAAGCAGCTGCAATATTATAAAAACGCTAGACACTTTTTTCATATCATAGACTACACAGTCTTTATGTTCTCAATAAAATAGTGCAGTATGCCAATAAAAAGAGGATAATTTCACCAAGTGGTATGCAGTTTTGTTCTGAGTCTAGGCCTATGCAATTTTAACGCAACGCAATAACTTTAAAGCAAGTTTCTGTTCGTGAAATAACATTTATAGGCTTATGTTACCATTCTTTAGGACTGATGTTGCAGGTCAATGTAAGAAAAGGCACAAATCAATGAAAAACGATGAATTCCCAGTTTTTTTTAAGAAGAATATAATACTTATTCAAGCACTTTGATAAAATAGAACGCAAGAGTGGAATCGGCATAATTTCACATAAAAGAAAGAAAGAAAGAAAGAAGAAGAAAAAAAGTTGCTTTGGGGTGGATTTGAACGTGAGACCTCTTCAATACAAGACACGCACGTTACCCCGAGACCAAGAACACACCGCGAGGGGGAAGTGTCCATACCAGGTAACAAAGAATGCTATCGCGTCAGTAGCTTATAGAATAGAAAAATCATTTACCGTATTTCGACATTGGGCTTTACTTTGGAGCCCTGCTAGTTTTCTTATGTTACATTATTGTATTATTTCATTCATTGGTACCATAAAATGCTCGATATTAGAGTAATAAGTGTGGATGTGTGTCTCCCTACAGCCCCGTACAATGGAATAAAGACACTAGTTACTACCAACCTATGCATATTCTCAGAGCTTCATGTTGTTATTTATTAAGAAGTCAGGAATTACTGATCTGACATAAAATTGAGTAAAATTCAATACTGTAATTTAATTGTCATCAATTTTCATAAAATAAACAGTCATTATACAACAGTATTTAATGTATAATCGAACATATGGGAACATTTGTTTTCCATGTAGATGTAAACTGCCTTTGGCAACTGAAGGAGGCTTTATAAGCTGTCCTTCATTGAGGACGCTATAAGAAAGAACCGAGAATTTGATTTTGCATTTGAAGAAGGTGCCTTCTTTTTAACCTCCTTTACTAAGGAGGGTTTCAGGAGGAGCTGAAGGCTTATTCCAGAATTCCGCCCTTAGTATGATTATGTAGGCCTAATGTCTCTTATCTTCTTGTGGTTGATTGCTGTACGTTTCTTGGACTGTGGACTGTTGTCAAGGATGTATGTTGCACCAGACATATCGTTTAACACCTTTAGGATGTAACAAATGTGATGAGTAGACATTTACTTAATATGAAATCTTGTCATTTAGTCATGTACCGGTAGCCTTTACTGTAAAGTTACTCCTAAAATTTTAGTTTTTCTCATTTGCAGAATGGAAAAAGGAGATTATTGGTACATATCAAAGTTAGCATTAGTTAATCATACTACTCCACCATAAGAACTAGTTTTTTACTTGAATAAGAAAATTCATTGTTTGTAAAATGGATGTATCGGTTTTGTTATGAAAAAGTCTCTGCTGCTGTTTTAAAGATGTACAGTATGGAGCAGTATGAACAGCGTGATCATTTTTTGTTTTATGAAGAATTGCTTATGTTTTTTGTTTTTTGAAACTTTTTGATCATCACAATTTTAGTAGCAGCTGGTCAATAGTTGCCTGCTTATTTTGTATGTGTACTTTCTTTTATGCTCAAGTGAGCAAAGGTCAGTAACTTAATACAGCTTGTTGAAACAAACAACATTCCAATATATCTGTTATAGTAATGTGAATTTTGAATCTGATTAATTTGTAGTTTTAACTCATACATTTAAAAAAATTAAACAAAATAATAATAATTGAATGTATGACAAAATAGTTTTGTTCTGCTTCAATTTTTCAGGTCAAAGAGTCATTCCTCCTTTAGTTCTGTTATCTCCAGCATCAAGATTGTCACTGAATTCTTCTCAGCAATTGATGGCTGTTACTCATTGTGGTTCTATATCTGTGTGGGACATACCCAAAGAAAAAGTCTTAGTGCAGAACGAAAGTTTGGGACCTCTTATGCAAGATGATAAAGGTATTTATGTAGTGTGATGTATACTGTACTCTGGTTGTAGAACAGTATGTTTTTACTTTTTTCATATTAAGAAAATGCACTATTGTAGACTCATACACTCAAGGGAAAATCTATGTACATTTATACAGCGCTCACACAAGTGCACTTCCGGGTTTCTGCACACTCATCACTTACATTTAATGAAACTCAGAAACGTGAAACTAGTATCGATAGAAAGAGAAACTAAACAAGTTTTCATTTATAAACTTCATTATGAAGTGAATAATTTTCCAACTAGTACATTTACGAATAATCTAAAATGTTTTTTCCACCTCTGTACTAGTATTTTGAAAGACTAGGCTGAGTGTAATGCTGAATACAAATATAGTTAAATAATAAACTAAAAGCAAACAACATAACGATTGTTAAAGCCGACAAAGGTAATTCCATCGTATTAATTAATACTAATGAATATATAGAAAAAAACTCAAAATTTCTTTATAGCCCAGTCAAATGTTACATCGGAACTTACATTAAATGGGGTATTAATGATTTTTGGAGGGGAGTTACGGACCATTACTGGGATCACAAATCCAGATTTGCAACCCTCAGAAACCTGTGCTCGCTGAATGGCGGTCGAAATAAACCGGTTTTTTCGGACATTTTTCGGTTTTTCAACAATATCTCCTAAACTATGCGTTTGTTGAAAATAATATCTCTTAGCTTCTACCCAAAAACGATAATTTGGACAAAAAACTATTTCACCTAATGGAAAACCTAAAACAGTGTTTTTAAAAACCTAAAATTCCGGTCCCTAGTCATCAGAATCCGGGCCCTGATAATCAGCAATATAGGCTACAACAAGCAACATTACTCCAAACATGTCACATTGTGAGAAAGTTTCTGAGCTTCTGAATAAGACGAAATTCTTCTCAGTACTATCAATACCAACAAAAGCTGTAAAATTGTGCATAATAATTACAATAATAATGATGATGATGATGATGATGATGATGACGATGACGGTGACGACGACGACGATGATGATGATGATGCATTAAAATACTTTTTTTATACTTCTGATAAAATGTGTTCATCCTGTCCCCATTGAGACTTAACATTTCAAATGTGGCCCTGATCTAGACTGTAGTAGATGTGAATGATGTTATGGATATCCAGTCAGTTTTTCCATGTTTGCTGGGCAGCTAGAAATACCAAATTTTGCATGCTATAACAATTAGGTGTGTCAATATTCCTGCCAGATTCTAACTGTCCTATAGGTGTGTCAAAAATTACGTAATGTGAAGAAAATATACAAAATTTTAAAAAATCTGTCTAAAATATAAACATCGGAGATACAACAAAAATTCATAGAACCATATTTGTAGATCTCTCAAAATCTATGTTAATTAAATGAGATGGTTGACATTGAAACACTTTAGACTTCACTTTTACTTACACTTTGCAGTACGTACGTTTCATGGGCTTTGCCCACATTTATCTGTTACTTCTGGTACAATTGATTTTTTTATACGACTTACCATTTAGCTACTATAAGCCTTCAAAAAAGGTCTGCACAGACCTTAAAGTTTCATCCGCCATTTTGAACATTTTGAACATTTTTCAAGGGGTAAAAAAATTAAAATCTGAAACTTTTTGGAATATTTTTGTCGGTTGCAGGCTAAAAGATATAATTATGTGAATTTCAAGTTTCTGGCTCATCTGGAAGTAAGCAAACAATTACGTCAGAGACTGAATTAAGCATGTGGCTTTATAGTGTAGTGATGATTTACATTACTCCAGTAATTGTCAACCGATTTGGTCCAAAGTCAATAGGATTCTTCCTATGGACTGATTTTATAAGTGTGTATTCATGAAAAATCTGATAAAGTGTATTTGAGTAATTATGCATATAAACATTTTTGCTGTTCACCAAGTAATCATAGAGAGTACCATTCTGGCATTTAATAAATAATCACCAAGTAATCTTAGAGAGTACCATTCTGGCAATTAATAAAATCAGGTAAACTGATTTCCAAGTTATGCTCCAGATTTATTCATTAAGCAGATTCAGATTAAAATTTTCCAGCATCAGCTGAACTGTACAGATTTGTGATATCTTGACAATCGCACACTCAGATAAAAATAAAAAAGTCAAATTGGCCGGTTTTGGGATCTGAACCAAGGAACTCCAGAATGTGAGGCCAAGACGTTACCATTTCGGCCACCTGGGTCAGTTAAACGGTCTAGTTGGATAAGCGCATGTAAACCAATAGTGTTATTTGTCATAGCTAACTGTATTTTAATTTCCAAAGCCTTATAAGATCACAGTAAAACAATAGGCTTTGTTGTCATGATAAATTCTTTCGAATACGTATATTACCATAAAATAGGCACTAAATTGAGCATTACTCCGAAACCAATTCTTAAAATATACACTAAATTGGGTTTTACTCCGGTACCAGTCTACCAATTTGGTTCAATATCAGTAGCCGTCTTTCCATGTACATTATAAATGATTATCAAAGTTTCAGGAAAATCCAATAAAGCATATTTGAGTTATCGCGACTTCTTATATATTAACGTAAAAGGCACTAAAATGGGCATTATTCCGGTACTGGCCAACCGATTTGGTCGAATATCAATAGACATCTTCCCATGGACATCATAAATGCGTATACAAAGTTTCATAAAATTCCGATAAAGCGTATTTGAGTTATTGCGCCTTTAAAATAGACACTAAATTGGGTTTCACTCCGGTACCGGTCTACAGATTAGGTTCAAATTCAATAGGGTGCTTCTCATGGACGTCATAAATGCGTATGCCAAGTTTCATTTAAATCTGATACAGCGTATTTGAGTTATGGCACCTTTCTAATTTAATGTATTAAAATAAGCACTAAATTGGGCATTACTCCGGTTCCGGTGAACCGATTTGGTTCAATATCAATAGGATTCTTTCCATGGACATTATAAATGTGTTTTTCATGTTTCATGAAAATCCGATAAAGCATATCTGAGTTATGGCGTGTACAGACACACGGACAGCAGGGCCGTAGCAAGGTCCTTCTGCGCCCTTGGCGAGTTTGACAAATCTGCGCCCTCCAATACTGGGGGTCTGAACAATTTTTTTAAATTTCTGTAAAGTTGTTTATTATTTTAATATAAAAACACTGTTATTATCAAAGAAAACCTAAACCTCAATTTGTAAATGAACTAAGTGTTGGACTTTCAAGGTACTAAAACCTTATTTTCAGACGATTGAACTACTTAAAAAAGAATGAAATAATAAAATATAGTATCAAAAGTAAATTACATATTAGGCCTGAGGCCTACTAAAATGTTTAACACATTAATATAGGTAAAAGTATTTTTTTCGAATAGTTGAACCACTTTCATCTCAATACTAACGTACATTTTAATTTTTATTGTTATATCTTTCCATACTGTTCATGATTTATGTTATCATACCCTGTCAATAAAAAACGTGTTAATTAAATAACGTTGCATGACTGCTTTTTGTTTATAGACAATCGGCATAATACTACAGATAGTTCACATGCAGTAATTTTTAATAACCTGAAAGATTTCTTCCATTAACGTGGAATTTTTATTGCTTGATAAATTGCACCAGTCTAAAAAAGGCGGGATTTTTCATGGTTAATTTTGTGCCCTCTCTGTACCTGCGCCCTTGGCGGGGGCCCACCTCGCCATCGCCTAGCTACGGCCCTGACGGACAGACAGACATTTTTTTCTTCCCCCAAACAATCTCATAAAGTACCATACTGACACTTAATAAATAATGAAAGCTTGAGCAAAAACTAGTATTGAATTAGAATATTATTATTTTGCATAAGCAAACTAATTTCACTTGAAACTAAATACAAAATAAAGCAAATACAACCTGTGTAATACATTTTCAAAATTATCTTCATATTTTAAGTATGCAAGTAGATAAGATCCCCAGGTCATTCCACACCAAATCAACCAATGGTCCAAACATCACGTCATCAGATTGTTACGATTTTTTAATATGAGGTAGTATTAGCTGAGTAGGTACAAAATTTAGATTTTTACCTTTTTTGGACTTAGTTTTTGAGATAAAAATTTTTGAAAAATTACATAATGACAGTTTTTAGGAACGTTTTGATATATTAAAAAGCATGTAACTCAAAAACGGTTGGTCCTAGAAAAATGTGATTGTTGGTAAATGTTGCACACCCCACTGAAAAAGCTGAAAAGGTGTTAAAATTTGATTTTCTAATGGATTTTGGAGGCTGGCTTTGGCGGCAAGCCTTTTGACTGTACCCCCTACTCCATCACAAACTCCCTTTCCATGTGATGTAGCATAAAAATGCCACTCAGCTTCAAGTCCATCAAAGTCCTCTTTGTGATAGCAGAGGTTCAGAAAATTCTTACTATTTTTGTATTGCGCAGCTGAACCGTCTGAAAAATAGTACAGCTTTTTCAAGTTTGGTAGATAATTTCTTAGATAGAGCATTAATTTTTTCTGGAAAGCATGAACAAGAACAGTATTGTGTGCTAGGCAATCTGATATAAATACAAAGCTCCAGTTAACTAGCTCTTGTTTTCCTGTTTCTTGATTTCTTTCCTTGAAATATATTACAAAAGAGTGCACAGTAGCCAAAGAATTGTTCCAATGAAACCCTTGAGCCTCATCTTGTAGAACAAATGAATAATTTTCGGCAAAATCACAAGTTACTACAGCTTCATTTTCTTCCAATGAGGATTTTGTTTCAGAGAAGAAAAATGATTGTTGTTTTGCAATAAAATCATGTTTTTTAAGATTACTCAATTGATTGCAAAATTCTTGGACGAACTCATCAACTGGTTTTTTTAAACGTTTCGAAATTACACCTGTCTACAGTAATCCACTGTTTATAAGTAATGTTGTCAATCATTTCCTCCTTGAAACACTCGGTTAAAGCTTCCTTAAAGTCCTCAATTGTGGGACAATAGTCACATTCATTTAGGAAGCATGCCTGTAATGGTGGATTGCACATAACATTAGCCATACATTCCTTGTAACTCGTTAGAGGACTGTCAGATCCAGGCAGTGTTAGTTTATTTAATCTTCCTCCTGAAAACATGAGCTTCATATTCTGGTGTGCAGTGCACACACACACAGATTGAGTGCCAGTGGCACCAGCAATAATGCAGTTCTTGGGCCTCAGTTCTGCAAACTTCGAAAAGCCAATTTTTAAATCAGGGAAATTTGATTTGAAAAGTTTGTAAATTTCACGCAAATTTCCAAAAATCAATCTTTTTTTAAATGGATTGGCTTTCCTTCGATATCCTTACCCATGGAGACATAATCTTTTTTCCCCAGACATTTGCCTACTCACTTCATCATTATTATAAAATTCCTTTACCAAAACAGCTGTTTCGGGAGGTAGAGTTTTTCCAGGTTTTGGGTCAGGAGTCGATAGTATCCCCTTTTCTTCAAGAAGTTCTTTTGCTTTCCATGCCATATAGTTACTAATACCAAATTCACATTCCATTCTTGCACAAGACCAACGTTTAGGTAAAAAAATCTACAGGCCTATATATATAAAGTTATTTTGCCAGTTTTATTCTTAATTGAACAGTTATAATTAACGTTTCATATCATAAAATAATTAAATACGGTAAGCTAAAAGGCATTTATAAAAATGACACAATGATTGTAGTGAGAAAGAACTGTTGACTGAGGGGTTGCAAGTTTCAACAGGAGGAAAGAAACATGTCACTGATTCAGTAACTCTTGTTAGTTCCAGTTGTTATTTTACCATATGGACCATCATCATCCTATTAGATAGACCTAACTTTTATCAAATAAACTTTTAGGGTATAGGCCCTAATGTAAAAAAAGTAAATTAGTATTAGAGTAAGCTTAATTACAACAGTATGATTGATTTTTAATAGAATAACAATGAATGAATTTACCAGAATTTCTATATGCCTCAATTCATATAAAAATTAATTTTAGTATGAAACCAGAAAAATGCCATCATGAAAATTTGTACACAACTTACTAAAGAGGTTTAGAATAAAATATATTTTTTTCATGAGAATTAAAAATCCCGATTTTAAGTTTTTGATAATAAAAACTTTTTGAGTTTTTGGAAGAAATATACACTGATGTGATACAGTCAAGTTACATGTCAAATTAAAGCCCTTATAATTCTAAAAAGAATGGTACAAATGTGAGCTTTCTAGGACCAACCGTTTTTGAGTTACCGTACATGCTTTTTAATATATCAAAACGTTCCTAAAAACTGTCATTATGAAATTTTTCAAAAACGTATAACTCCAAAATGAAAGGTCGAAAAAATTTAAAACTTTGTACTTTTGGTCATAGTGATGAACAGAACACAATCACTGAATATGAGCCATTTTGAAAACCTCAAGGTTAAAAATTATATTTTTATTGGTTGATTTGATATGGAATGACCCCCCCGGTCTCTCATCTGAAAGTAAAGAGCTTTATAACATAGCTAAAAGGGTTGTATCGATTTGTAATGTACGAGAGGCTTCCGTAAAATAAGGTTCCCAATGATTTTTCACAATGAAAACATGTTTATTGGCATTGAACAATACATTTTTGGAAAGCTTAGACTTCCCCTATTTTTCGACATAATCGCTGTTGCGATCAATGCATTTTTGCATGCGGTGTACCATCTTCTTGATACCTGAATCGTAGAACTCTTCTGCCGTGCCACGAAGGTAGCTTAAAACCTCTTCTTTCAGCTCCTCTCCGGTTCTGAAATGCATCCCACCCAGGTGTTTCTTCAATTCAGCGAAGAGATGGTAGTCACTTGGGGCTATGTCTGGGCTGTAGGGTGGGTGTGTGACAGTATCCCATCCAAATCTGTTAATGAGATCGGTTGTTACACGAGCGGTGTGTGGACGAGCGTTGTCCTGATGGAGACGCACTCCCTTCGTGAGCATGCCTCTCCTCTTGTTTTGAATCGTGCGGCAAAGGTTTTTCAATGTCTCACAGTAGCGATCTGCATTGATTGTTGTACCAGCAGGCATAAATTCACACAACAACAACCCCTTCCTGTCCCAAAAGACGCTCACCATCACTTTGCCAGCAGACAGTGTTAGTTTTTACTTCTGCGACTTCGGCGACTCTCGATGTTTCCACTGACGGGATTGTTCTTTTTTATCCGGTGTCATGTAGTGGACCCAGATCTCGTCCCCAGTGACAATAGAGTCCAATAATTCCTCGCCATTGGTTTCGTAGGTCTGAAGAAATTCACGGGCTGCTTCAACACGTTGCCGTTTGTGGTCTCCCGTAAGCATTCTCGGGACCCACCTTGCACAAACCTTGGCATATCCTAAATGGTCTGTCAAAATTTTGTGAATGCAGGACTTGCTGACATCAGGGATCATTTCGCAGAGCTCCCGAACCGTCAACTTTCGATCTTTCAGCATTGCTTCTTCCACTTTCTCAATCGTTTCATCTGAAACCGATGGCCGTCCAGAACGCTGTTCGTCATGGACGTCTGTACGTTCGTCTTTGAATTCTCTGCACCATTTGCGCACGTGTTGTACGCTCATACACATTTCTCCGTAGACTTCACACAGTTGGGAATGAATATCCACCGGCACAGTGTTTTTTGCAGACAAAAAACGAATCACAGAGTGTAATTCGCACCTGGCAGGAGAAGCGAGTGGGAGCTCCATCTCTAACGGCTGCCAAGCCAAGAATGAGCATCACAGACAACTCGCCGGGGTGGGGCTGGGAGAGAGGAAGCCAAGCTACATGCCAGTGTCGCCAAAATCGTAAAACAGCGTTTCTCGCATCTGCAGCTCCTTGGGAACCTTATTTTACGAACAACCCTCATACAAGTACATTCCAGAATTGTAGTTGCTGCAGTCTTATTACATACTCAAGGTTGGCACGGTGAATTGTGAATGGGACAAATTCACAGTACAGTCATTTTCCTTTTCTAAGATGGCATGTAATATGATTCAAAGAAAGATAAATATAACAAAAATAACAGTTGGACATAATATGAGGATGGGAGCATTGGCTTCCAAAACATGTTCTCTGACTAACTAAGGAAAAGGAGTTGAGTATAAGAAAAGACTGTATGCTATTTTTCCACTTAAATTAACCTATTCCATGTGTTTAATTATGTTTGTTGTTTCAGATTCTTTAGTAACAATATTAAGCTGTTCGCTCACAGAAGAAGGCATTCCCACAGTTTCCTTATCCACAGGAAAAGCATTTATGTTCTCTGCAGACTTTGGAAGTTGGTAAGTTTTTGTAATTGCATCATACTGGAAGTTTTTAATGAAGCTTGTGAATTGTACACTTATACTGCCTCTGTGATCATTAGGTTTCTGCTTGCAAACAGCAGTGATCCAGTCCAACGTTCTTCAGCCCATCGTGCCTTTACTGCATCTGTTTCTATTAATGACAAGGCAAGTGGAATGCCTTTGGCATGTTTGCAGTCACATATAACAAGGTAAGTTCTTGTCTAATGAAGGGATGTGAAAAATTAAAACAAAGGAAATGTATTAAAATAAACATGTCATATACATGTGTGTGTACGTATATATAGAGAGATTCATTTTGTGATGTGCTGAGAATGCACAGTCCGCATGGTGGCCTGGAAGCAAGTCGTTAGTCGGTAAAGGCTCATGTATGTAGCCCCTCAATTCAAGCACATGGATTTCTTAATCAGGCCTACAGTTAGAATAATCTCAGTCTACTGACATCTACTGACATCTTTTAAGAAACTTTGCATTCACACTCATTAATTCTTCTTGTGAAATTGCTGCAATTTGTCTTCATATGTTCCAGTCATTAAAAAGAGGAAGTTCATTGTAGATAGTATGTGAGTCTAATGGCTTATCTCTATCAATTTTCAATTGCCAAAGAACCTGCAGGATGAGTTTGCATTTAACTACTGCACAACCTAACAATCCAAGAGGATCAAATATAGAAGCAACAATGGCAAGAATGCTTCTCTTGAATGACGAACTTAGGGGCTTCCTTCAGATTTATTTGAAATTGAAATTCATTGAACTTAGGGTGCCAAATAATACCTAATGTCTTAACAGTTTCATCATTGGTGAGATTGCATGGTGAGAAGAATTCACTGTCTTCCAAAGGTAAATTAGCAAGAGATTCTGGACAATTTGACATCAATTTTCTAAGATGGAAATGTATGCTGTCTAGTGTAGAAGTTATTTCTCCTTGAAGCTGTTTAGCTTCTTCAACTAAATTGGAACTTGTCAACAGGTCATTAATATAAAAACAAGATCAAATAGTTTCTGATTCAATGGGGTGAAATTCTGTGTACTTATCAGCAGCTGAACTAAGCATCTTGTAGCAAGAAAAGGAGTGGAACTGGTACCGTATGTAACAGTAGTCAGACGATAGTCCTTAATTTCTTCATCAGAAGGTTCATGCCAA
Organism: Ectobius pallidus; assembly: GCA_964059195.1. Taxonomy (NCBI): domain Eukaryota; kingdom Metazoa; phylum Arthropoda; class Insecta; order Blattodea; family Ectobiidae; genus Ectobius; species Ectobius pallidus. Next base: position 167,423,563 of record CAXKWD010000003.1, read on the forward strand.
ACAATTTTCTGAAGGTTTGTATGTTCAGGATGAACCAGTACACATTTTTGGAATGTTATCTGAGAGGGAAACAATGTAAGTTCTGAATTTTAAGATAATAGACAACAAATCTGGTGATCTCAAAATTCTAGCTTAAATTTTCTTAAGTCTTTTGATGGCATTACTAAAACTCAGCCTCAGGAGACACTTCTGAAAGAATTGGAAGTTTGAACATTATTTGCAAAGTTTTCTTTGCAATTACTTTCTTTGGAGTAAGAACTAGATGCTGCAGTTCAAGTTCTCAGAACCTTTGCAATTTTGTGTCAAGAGGATCGAGTTTCACAAAGTCAGCACAACGAGCTTTGACATTAGTTCTAATGCATGATTCAGGAAAAGTACCAGCCAGTACCCAATCAAATCTTGTAATGTAGGATAATCTTTCCTACGCATGATGTCACCAGACACAATTTCATAATAAACATCAGCTCCCAACAAAATATCTATAGTCGAAGGTTGATTGAATATAGAATCACTTAGAACATCACTAGAAATATTCCAAGTAAAACAATCAATTTTCCGAGCAGGTAATTGATTTGTGATAAGGTTTACAACTGCACAATTCAGAAGGTGGTTGATTGAATGTAGAATCACTTAGAACAACATCATTAGGAATATTCCAAGTAGAACGATCAATTTTCCGAGCAGGTAATTGATTTGTGATGGTGTTTACTACGGCACAATTCAGATTCAAAGCACAGTATGATATTTGAGAGCAAAAGACAAGAATGCAAGTTAAGCTTTCAGAAGAAATGTTGAAATTGCCTATACCAACAATAGGTAACTGACAAGATTTGGTACCAATATCAAGGCTTTTGACAAGACTAGAAATTACAAATGACAATTGACTCTCAGAGACCAACAAGGCTTAAACCAGTAAAACTTCTCCAGTTCTAGTTTTCACTCCAACACAAACTATACTCAGCAAAACATTTGAGCATAGTCTTGAAATCACCTTCATTGCCGTAGTCAAAATAATTGCAGGACGATCAATATTTGAATTATTGATTAGTTATTTGTTCTTTGTGAACCAAAGAGTTGTGGTTTCTACTACATTTCATGCACTTGGGTTGCTTACACTGTTTGGAGATATGAGAAGCTGAGAAGCACAAGTAATGAAGTTTTTCTCCTTGACAAACTCAAGACGACGATTAACATTTGCTTGTTTGAACTTCCTTCATTCATGAATGTTATGATTGCCAAATTTCCAACACTTGCATCTCAAGGAGGTACTATTGTTGGCAATGTGAAGTGCCATTTGTTTGGGTTTCAAATAACATTTTTGCTCAACATCAGATTTGTTAGATTCTGTTTGTTCCAATGTCTGGCATTTCCTTTCCAAAAAATCAATTAAATTGTCTAATTTTGGAATGTCAAAGGAGGCAAATTTGTTTTCCCATCGACTTGTATGATTGACTCTGATTTTATTTAAGATCAGTTCCTGCAACAAAAGTTCATGAAGTGGAATTTCCCCTTCCAAATTCTCAATGGCACTAAGATTGGATTTTACTTCATTTATCAATTTGTGATAGTCACCCGAAGAACCAATTCTGCATATCAAAAACATTGTAACATTGTATGTTATGTATGTATTATTTTTAATCAAGATCAACTTTTTTATTCTTGGACACATTGTTTTTGATATTTATATACAAGTGGAAACAGGACCTTAATATCAACTTTAACCAATTCTGCAATTCTGGAGTTTGAGCAGATGTTTCCAAATCACCCTTAAAGATAGGTAATTCAATGGGTGGGAGTTTCAAGTTAGAATTGCTTCGAGAGGAGTTGTCAGAAATAGCAGGTGCATTGTTAGGACTTATGGGTCTTTCCCAAGAATCAAACAGCTCTTGAATCCTACCAACTATTGCAAGATAGTTGTTTTTAAATTCCTCATGTTCTTCTAAATGAGCTTCACTAGCTTTTGAGGCTAACAGATATTCTAAATATTCCTTAACATCACTGAATTATTTCCAAATTTCTGGCAATTCATTTTGCCTGTATATCATTTCATAGCTCGTTTCAAACATCTCTCAAGATGAGTTAATGACCTTTTTTAATAAACCCCGTTTTTTAATAGCCTTTGCTTCAGATTCAAATGACATGATAAATAATACAACAAATAATTAATAGCAATAGCAAACAAATTGAAATTTGTATTAAGTTCTTCACTAAACATTCATTTACACATTGATTTAGAGTGACAATGTTTGAAGCAACAATATGGATAAGTCATTATACCAGCAAGCAACTGGTTTAAGTAAATTATTTATATGCAATAAACTATGCAACAGCACATTGCTGAACAATGGAATATTAACTTGAGTAAGTTAACGTCCATCAAACAAGGTCAATAAACAAGTCAGTTACTTCTTTTGCTCAGTGTTAGAAGTAGGAGTTAGGATTTTATACAGGATGTCTACCCTAGTCAAGTTAGGACAAATGAGACAAAAATAGAACAAACTTACAGTTGGCTGAGCTATTGCATCACTAATGGTAACATCAGACAGCTCAAGGTGGTCGTAGACTTTGTCCAAAATGCCTGGTAAATCCACAGCGTGACATCATCTGTGATGTGATGTTAACTGAACAGATTTCCAAATAGCCTTCACAGTACCGATAATAATTCAACTTGGTATAGTTCCACAGTTTGCCAACCTTCTATGCGTTAAAAACAGTTCTAACAATGCGAAGAGGATGCAACATTTAAATACATTGCAGCTCAATGTAACCACAACTGTTCGTAATTGTTTATCTTTTGGACAAATAATACATGAATGTTCAACAGCAATAACTGCTTGAAATTGTTTATATTAAGCACAAGTTATATGTAAATGTTCAGTTGCAGTAACTGCTTATAAATGTTATGCACAAAACCAAGCCAAGTTGGTGGTTACATGCTAGCTTATGGTGGCAAGCTGACCCAAGTTTTAGTACATTGTCAGTGTTACAGTGCGATCCAAATTGCACTATGTTCAATGTTCACAATCACAAATACCACACCAAGATGCACAAATTCCCATTATGACCCGATGGAACAAAAAATGTTGCCATCTGAATGGAGGACCAAAAATGTTATGTTCGAGGACCAAAATTTTATTACAAGATTCAAGTGGACTATATTTCAATGTAATTGAGCCCAAGCCAAATGGCTAGAATTACACAATGCAAGTTTCCAAAGTTAGCAAGCAAAACAAACACACAACTATGTAGATGTTAAAATTACTTGAACAATAAATTAACACTGATACAAATCTGTTGCCCTTGATAAGCATTCGAGAACACAAGTACAAATTATGTGTGTCATAATGCATCTTCTTCTATCTCGCCGTCTTGTCAAGTCTCTACTGCCAACCTGTGCCAACCAAAGACTCTGCCAAGCAGCTTAGCCAACTACATAAGAAAGTCATAACACTTCCATTACATGGTACTTCATATCAAAGCAATTGTTACTGTGCCCTAGACGCATGTAGGCTATTAAGAATTGATGAAAACAAGCCAAGTAAAGGAATATATAGATGGTTTTATATTAAAACTAAACTAAATTCCGTGGCGCAACATCCCTGGATGACAAGGCTATCATCTGACCACTTTATCATCTACCACAGGCAGATATGGCAGAATTTGGGGGGCATGTGATTAGCATGCCGACACCCATGGCCATTAATGATGGTTTCCATGATGGGAGCTGCTACTTCTCAATCAAGTAGTTCCTCAGTTTGTATCATGAGGCTAAGTGCTCCCCGTTCCAGACTTCCCTTCCTCAGAAAAATCCCAGGGGGTACTGAGGATCAAACCTGGGCCTGTGGATCCATAGCCAATGATGCTAACCATGAGACCATGCAGGCGGTAAGTTGGTTTTGTAATAATATGTAAACTTAGACCTATCTAATGATACTTCAAGAAATGGCTCCAAATTTTAAAATATTGTAGTTCGAAGTTACTGTCTAAGATTAAATTTTTCCTTTAATATCAGAGTTATTTCCACTGATTTTTCCGTCACTGTCGCCATCAATGGGGTCACTTTTCTATCCACTAGATTCACATTCTTCATCAGAATAAAAAAATGAACGAATAGTATTGTATAACATGAGTCTGTGGCACCTTCATATTCTCTCCACTAACTTTGAGATCAGCTAGGATTTCCTCTCCCTGATACACATGAATGCAGCCTTCAGAAGTTCATATGTCTACTCTCTCGTGGCCATGTTTGTAACTAACTGTGTATAATGTGATAAATGTGTTTATTTCGGTTTTAAAGTTAAGAAGGAGACACTGTCAGAAGTTATTGAACAGTATGATGAATACAGTTATTTGGATGTTATTGTCACCTTACACAAGTTTTCTTGGTTTTTACATTACAAGATAACTCTTCAGTCAACATCCATGGTGGTAGGACATGCGTGATTTGAGTCAGTGACCAAGCACACACATGTAGTGATAACGACCGGAATATATTTACATAGCCCATATATTAAATTATATATTAATATTACCATTAAATAAGTAGTGTGCACTTAGTGACAATAGGAGTGGATATTACAGTCTATAGGGCCAGAATCGGTTTGTTTGTGGGATGGTTTGTAAGTGTAAATGGGACCCCTGAGGATATCAACAAGAGTAAGATACCTTGGTACCTAATGATAGTGTTAGCAGTGCTGCTGGTCATTGGAGAAATTGAACTGAATCCAGGGCCTAACAACAAAGGTGGGAACAGAGAAAACAATAATGAAGAAAAGATTAACGCTATCTTGGAATCACTACAAGGCTTTTTGGTCACAATCAATGCCAAATTGGAAAAGGCACAGTCTGACTGGAGCTGACTGCACATGGAAGTAGACTCATAAAGAAAGGAGGTTGAAGACTTGAAAATTAAGATCAGTGCATCAAATAGGTGAGAGAAAGAATCTAGAAGATGCATTATTATAATATTTGGATTGGAGGAAGTACCTTTTGAGATTAAATGGGACACCTGTAGAAGAGTGCTGGAATTTTCCACTGTGGCTCTTCGGTAAACATATTCGAGTGACATATTGACTCTTTTACTGGCTGGCTGACAGAAGCGCAGTCGCCCCCTTCTGGTTAAGTTTATGACCCAATTAACTAAGGACATGGTATTAGACAGAGTGAAACTCCTGAGAGGATCCCAGGTGAAACTGGCCAAGGATGAGTATCAGATGAGAAAAAAACACCTAGAATTAGTGAGTTATATGATTGAAGGTCAACATACCATGCTAGTGTATGATAAGGTAGAGATTAATGGCAGGATTTACAGTGTGGAACAATTGAGAAATAAGGACTGGAATTTGCAGTCTGCAGCTGATTTCAGTGAGGTAAAGATGACAACCGTGGAAGGTAAACAGCAGTTCCCATCAGGACGTTCACCTAGTGCTTCACAAACAACAGATATGCACAGCACAGCTAGCAGCAGTCAATAGGGTCAACAACAGGAACCGCAACGTACACTTCCGCTTGTAGGAGGAGAATGTCACATGTGCCTGAATGGAGATATCCTAGCCAGCTAGCCTTTCTCAAGTTTGCAGAACAGCTGATAGGAGGCTATCACTGCAGATTTCGAATGCAGCAGATAGTGACATGTCAGATGGCCATTCTCATCCTATCGAGCTACTGTCTACAAATGAGGGTAGCCTAATTGGTAGAAACAGTACAAGAGCTCAGAAACAACCACAGTATTCACTAAGAAACTGGAGCAAGTCAATAAATAGAATAGGGAGGGGAGGGGATTGTGTTTGTAAATGTAGAGGGTGTGTTAAGAAAAATAATAGACAAAGAGTTTAATTTGATACTAGGCAGCAATGATGTCAGACTAGGTTGAGACATGGTTAAAAGAGGGTGAGAAGTTAAATGTTAGGGAATTTGATTGTGCAGTGAAAAATAGGATGAAGACAAGGAAGAAAGGAAGGTACCCTGGAAATTTTATGATCCTAACGTATTAAGTCAGGCAAGGATTGAGTTTGCATTGAAACTTTAAGTTCTCTGGTTAGTTATTAAAGATAGTGATTACAATATTAAAATCTTAATACTAGGATGTGTATATCACCACCACCACAGGATCCAAATACTATTCCACAAATTTTGTTATAGAATTAGAAAAAGAATTGGATGAGCTAAGGAATAAATGGGGGCATATGGAAATTATCTTAATGGTAGATTGGGATTATAGAATTGGTACAAAGAACATGTGGTTAGACTACTATCCATCAACAAGGACAGAGAGGCTATTGAACCAAGAAAAACAAGGATAGCATCTTTACCTGAGAAGGAAGAAATTTCTGAAATTTCTGAAATACTTCATTGGAAATTTTAAGTAGGCATTTTGGTGAAGATATGGAAGGAGAATTTACATTCATTAGTAAGAAAGGAGTGAATGTCATTGACTACATGCTAATGTCACACGGGTTGTTAGACTTTATAGATGAGTTTAATATTAAACAAGTAGTTTTAGGGGATCATATGTCCCTTAGGGTAGTCATGAACTGTGTTGGAATTTATGTATATGGGGAAAAAGCCAGCAGAAAACCTCAGTGGATAAGAATAGAAATATCTTAGGATGGAAAGGCAACAAAGCTGACATATTTAAAATGCTACTTAATTATAGCACTAGCAATGGCGCCAACTTATATGGGCCCAGTAATTTGTCGTATGATTTATTATTTGCTGCTATTACTAAAAATTGTATTTCTATGTTGAATCACTTAAAGCAGCAATCAGGCTATTGTTGATTTATATAGTACAATCTCCTCTTGTTCGAAATCACTCATGATCATTTAAAAAATCGAATTCATTAAAATGTTACATCTTACTCTGTCGATGCAGTTTTACTGACAAAGAAGATGACGATATTAAGTTGCTTGTGATGAATTTATTGGGAGAACTCCAGTCAGGAGAAATACGTTTTGCAACATTCCATGCTACATAATTTCATTTGAGAAGTTGCCTAAAACTGAAAATTAAAAAAAAAAAAATAATGTATACTTTTAAAAAAATTTGTTAACCAGGCTCCACACCACATTATTGGCGGTTGTATTACAAAATGTGATTGTTATTACAAACACTGAAATCATTTCTTGCACAGTTCTTTATTTATCTGTAGTTACACCAATATTACATTATAAGACCATTCCATAAACCTTAATAGGGGTGGAAATGTGAAAATTTTAAAATCTTTGAGCCCACTCAATGTTCTTCAAAAGTTGGTGCCACTGAGCACTAGTGAGCTTATGAGGATAGGCATAGATTATATTACAGCAATGTCAATACGATAAACCAAGCTGCACTGAGTTGACGGATGCTGAGTTGGTTTGGTCTCTGTTGATTTCTATGAATTCTTCACAATCTAATAATCCTAGCATTCTATTTTCATAGTCTTCCCTATGAAGAATTACCATTTGATTTCCTTTATCAGCTTTATCCTTTAATAAAACAAAATTCATCCCTGATAAAGAGAAACAAAAATTAAAACCAAGCAACCCTACCCCCCCCCCCAAAATATATAGACTTCCTAAAACCCCCAAACCAGAAATAAAATGAGGACTATAATAAGTTACATTTTAGCACCTACCTATAATTTAGCAAAATGTTTATTAAATAAATTTCAGGATCTCCCAAAATTTGATACTTTGAGTGTACAAAATTCTTTTGAACTTATAGACAAAATCAAGAACTTACAACTGACGACAGAAGACAGATTAGTCTGTTACTTATTGATGAATATATTGAATTAACTAAATTATGTATCAGTCAAAATTTCTTCAGTTTTAGAGGACATTATTATGAACAAAAATCTGGTTTGGCAATGGGCAATCCACTTTCCCCCTTTTTGGAAAATTTATTTATGAGTAATTTCGAGAAAAACATCAACAAAGCATTTCCTTGGATGTTCAGAGTCTGGTTTAAATATGTAGATGACATATTTGCTGAAACACTTAGAAGATTCATTAAAACTCCTTAACATTCAAGAAGAAAAAATTAACTTCACCATGGAAATTCAAACAGAAAATTACTTACCTCTCTTGGATCTAAAAATCTTCAACAGAAACAACAAAATAGAATTTCGAATCTATAGGAAAAAGACCCACACAGATAACTACATTAAAGGTAATAGCTACAACCCCACTTCTCATAAGCAGGCACTGTTTAACAGTCTTACACACAGATTAGTGAACATTCCCATGGACAAAAGTGAATATAAACAAGAATACAATCACTTAGTAAAAATTGCAGAAGAGAATGGTTTCAAGAAAGATTTGATTAACAAAAAAGTAATGAAATTAAAAAAAACAGAAGAAAGTTAAAGAGACAGCTACAAATGAAAAAGAAAACACAAGTCACAAAAGATTCACCTACCACCCTCAGGGAAATAACAAATTTCAGAAGATTTTCAATAAAGTAAACATCAAATTGGCACTGCAGAATAAATTGTTTGAAAAATCTTATAAAAACCAACCAGAAAGATAAGGTCCCTCATTACAAAAAAGCTGGAATTTACAAAATTAATTGTAAAGATTGTGAAAAATTTTACATAGGCCAAACAAAAAGGAATTTAGATACAAGGAGAACATTTTAGGAACATCATGAACAAACAAATTGAAAAATCTGCTTTGGCCATACATTTCTGGGAAGTATGTCATGAAATTGAAATTGAAATAGCACTACTAAAACAAGTTGAAAAACTAATAGAACTTATAGTTTGGGGAAAAATATTCATTAAAAAGAACCGAAAAATCTCTTAAACTTCAACACTTTGGTTGGTATACAAGGAACTTTGATCGACAAATTCATTCACCTGCCGCTAGAGGACCAATCAGAATCAGTTGATGATGATGGGAAGACCCATTGAAATGATCATCCTGGGTAAATATACCTTCGTATATTTCCGATCTCAATCTTGCTACAGGCATTAGAACTATTTCGGTCTTACTTAAGTGATAAGAGTTCAAATTGTTAAACTACAAAACTATTATAGTGATACTAGAGAACTTAATATAGGAATATTACAAGTTACTGTTTTAGGTTCAATTCTGTTTCTACTATACATTAACAAATTAATGACACTAGATTTGTCAAATTTCAATTGCATATTGTATGCTTATGCTGATGACACGGTAGCAATAATTAGTGGTAAAAATTGGAATGAAACATATGAAATCGCCAATCAAGCCATAAACATAGCTAATTAAAAAATGGTTAGATTCAAACTTATTATCTGTGAATATCTCAAAAACTACTTTTATAAATTTTTCTTTATATTCAGTAGTAAACGCCAAATCCAGCCCTGCTTTAAATATAAAATTGCACGAAATCTTTTGTAATTCTAAGCAAATGTGTAATTGCCCAAGTTTAAAAGATTCTTCTGAAGTTAAATATTTAGGAATTATTATTGATAGACATCTCAAATTTGATAAGCATATTGCATTTATCACAAATAAAATACGCAAGACTATTTACAAATTTGTTATCCTTCGAAATTTACTTCCAATTTCTACATTATGGTCAATATATCTAGCACTAGTTGAATCGTTACTAATAAAAATTTGCTTAAATAAACCTATTGATTACCCATCAAATTTATTATATGTTGAATTCAATGTTATGAAAATCGAACAGCTTTATAAGTTAACATTATTATGATATTACCATAAAAACAGATCTAAATTTCTTTCTTTCAGTCATTGTCAAAATACAAGAAGAAACACCATTTTTTGTTTTGCTGAATCAAAATGTAAGACAACCAAGGGACAATTACATGGACAAAGCTATGGCTTGAAACTGTATAACACGTTTATTTCTGAGCACCCCGAATATATAAATTACAATCTCAAACATTTTAAGAGGAAAATAAAAAAA